>SJYT01076692.1:217740-281830 GCA_006410635.1 Cephalophus harveyi
TTCCCACCCTCTCCCCTCCCTTCCCCCTCCCCACCCTCATCCCCCCAAGACTGCTCTTTCCTTGTTCTTGTCACATGCTTTGACAGCCATTTGAGACTGCTGGGGAGAAGACAGGCGCTCTGACCCTGGCCCCCAATCAGAGGTTTTGAGGCCAGCAAGCCATAGAATTTTAGAGCAGATAGAAGGGTCCCTCAAGCCAGGCCGGTGTCCTTTGAGTCAGGGGTTCTGGGTGCCAGGCACGGAACTCCCAGCCTCACAGGCATTAAAGCCCTGACACCTGCGCAAGGGAGACGCTGCCTGAGCTGCAGGTGGGGAGATGGACACAGTGCGCACGGTCTGAAGCAGCCTGCCTGAGGCCCCACCGCGGAGCCTGACTTCACGGCTGAGTTCTCTGCCACCGCGTTACGCCTCTCCACGCCTGTTGGTGGATCACGTGTTCCTGTCCTAGGGGTGCCAGGAATGAGAGAAACCTGTGGTCAAGCAGGCCTGGGGCGGGGGAGGGGGGCAGGGCAGTACCCTAAATTCAGTTCCACTTCAGGGAATGTCTCGGAGCATCGTGACAGATTAAAGCCTCTGACAAGTCCTGCAGGGAGTAAATCTGCTTAACTCTCTTTGACCTAGTGTTTCCCAAACTTATTTGCACCTGGGAACCCCACCCCCTTTTTGAAAAACGGGAGATGGTTACCATCCTGGAGAAGGTGCTCTGGGAGCTGCTGCAGGAGATCACACCACCTGTCTTGTTCAGATAGTGCCTGGTATACATTAGGAGCTCTGTAAACGAGGGTTGGGTAAAATTAACACTTTCCCCATTGCTGGTCGTCCCAGCCCATTCCCCAGGCTTTCTCTCCCTGCAGAGTCCTTCGGCCATGGAAGATGCCTGGGGTCCTACAGAGAGCCCGCTCCTGCCGGCGCCCCGTATGGGTGTGCTGGGCTGTGCTGGGTTGTGTGGAAAGAAAAGTCTATTCAGGCAGCTCCTGTGGCTCCCCTGTTTTAGCCTCTCCCTCAGAGGTCGCTCCTCTTAAGGACAAAGGGAAAGTTCTGAGACACCTCCATTCAGTTTGGGCACAGGAATATGGGTGTGGATGAGGGTGTAAAATGTGCTGCGCTGTGCTCAGTCGTGTCCAGCTCTTTGCGACTCCATGGACTGTAGCCCGCCAGGCTCCTCTGTCCATGGGGATTCTCCAGGCAAGAATACTGGAGTGGGTTGCCATGCCCTCTCAACCCAAGAATCAAACTGGGGTCTCAGATCTCTCGTCTGCATTGCAGGCGGATTCTTTACCAGCTGAGCTACCAGGAAAGCCCAAGTCCTTTCAGGCCCCCCAAGCCTGCCCAAGCAGGATCGCGCAGACCCTGAGGGGTCTTCCTACCTCAGTGCTCACGTCTCCGTTTTCACCTTCCTTGGCACCCTGCCCCATCACCCCTCGCCCTCTCCCTCTACCTTTTACACCCTGTCTCTCAGCCCCTCTTACTTCCTACCCTCCTGGACTCGGCTTGAACTCCCGGCTCTATTGGAATCAGATCCTCTCTGGGGACCCTGAGCACACAGCAGGCCAGGCCCATGCTCTGAGATTCAGGGGTGACCGCCATGGGATGGGTGCAGGCCTCCCTTCGGACACAGCCAAGTCAGAAACGACAGATGCTCGCCAGGACCCCACGCCCTTCTCCCCACCCTTTGCTGGCACCCCCTTGGCAAGCCTCCCAGCCTGGAGCCGGTGCCAGGCCTCCTGCCTCTCTTGGCTCCCGAGCACTGCTGGGAAGGGCACCACCACAGTGCTGGCAAGGCTACAGGCTCAGACTCCCAACTGGGTACCACCTGCCAGCACATGTAGCAGCCTTGGGTCTAAACCACTTACTATTCCGGGCCTCCATCACTCTCCGCATGCTCCCTTCCGACCCCGGGCCTAACGCTTGGCTTCTTGTCTCCTACCACTGGAAAAAAAAATTGAGGCCACTGGGATCACATGATCTCCATCAAATCCTTCCTCCCTGCCGAGTCCGCTTCCACGCACCCCCCTCCCACCCCCGCACCCCCACTGCTTTCCTATTAATTTTAGAAGCAGGCCAAAATCCAGGTCAGATCCCCCAGCCTGTGGAGTCGGGCTGCCGGGGTTCCAATCCCATTTATATCCCTTCCTGGCTGTGTGATCTTGGGCAGATGTCTTACGCTCCTCAGTGCCTCGGTTTCCTCATCAGTGAGATGGGATGGTACCTGCCTTTACCTCACAGAGTTGATGGAAGGATTAGATGAGACGGCTGCACAGAGAGCTTGGCACAGGCAAAAGCTAAGAAAGGCTAGCTACTGCCGCCTGCCTCTCTGCCTCCTCTAAACCTTGTTCCCTCATTATGAACGTCTCCCGGTTTCTAGCTCATTCCTCTCAGCCTATACAGACACGTAAGTCTCTCCTGTCAGAAAAAAAATCTCTTCTTGATTCTGTGTTCTTGATTTCTCTTGTGCCTTCTCGTCCAGACTTCTCAGCAGCATCCTTTATCTGCTTGTTCCTTTCCTTATCTCCTTTCTGCTCCTCAGTCCACTGGGGACATGGCTTCTGGCTCTGCCACACTGCTGACGTTTGTCGGGGTCACCAAGGACCGGGCCAAGACCAGCGGGCACATCTCAGCCCCCGACCTCTGCCTGCTGCACTGACTGTATTAGTCACTTCCTCCCCTGTGAAGTGATGGATGGCTTGGCATCCGTGCCTCCTTATCAACCCCTCGGTCCTCCCTGTACTTCCTCGACCTTTCCCTCTGTTCTCACAGGGCTCCTCATCCACTGCTGGCCCCGGGGGACTGGTCTGCCGGTCCCCAGACTGGGGACCCCGAGTCCGTCCTTGGTCAGTGGGTCTCCTCTGCCCCCACACTCCTTTCAGGTGATCTTAGCAGCTCTTAGCTTCCCAGATAGCTCGCATGGTAGAGAATCTGCCTGCAATGCGGTTCGATCCCTGGATTGGGAAGATCCCCTGGAGAAGGGCACGGCAACCCACTCCAGCGTGCATGGTAGAGAATCTGCCTGCAATGCAGTTCGATCCCTGGATTGGGAAGATCCCCTGGAGAAGGGCACGGCAACCCACTCCAGCGTTCTTGCCTGGAGAATTCCATGGACAGAGGAGCCTGGCGGGCCACAGTCCATGGGGTCACAGAGTCGGGATGACTGAGTGGCTGACACTTTCACTTTCACTTAGCAGCTCTCATGGCTTCTACTTCCACTTGATGGTTGCTGCCTGCTATGGACTGAATTGTGTGGCCCCCCCACCCCAAATTCGTACACTGAAGCCCTAATCCCCAGTACTACTGTATATGGAGACAGAGACTGTAAGGAAGTAATTAAGATTAAATCAGGCTATAAATTTGGGCCCCTAATCTGATAGGTTAGATAGCATCACCAACTTAATGGACATGAACTTGAGCAAACTACAGGAGATAATGGAGGACACGGAAGTCTGGCGTGCTGCAGTCTGTGGGGTCACGAAGAGTCAGACACTACTTAGAGACTGAACAATGACAACAATCTGATAGGATTGATGTCCTTATACGAAGAGGAAGAGACACCAGAGATCTCGCTTTCTGGGCTTACACGAGGACACAGCAAGAAGGTGCCGTCTGTAAGCCAGGAAGAGAGGTCTCACCAGAAGCTAACTCTGCTGGTACCTTGGTCCTGGACCTCTAGCCTCTAGGAGTATAAGAAAATAATTTCTGTTATTCAAGCTACCCTGTCTGTGGCAAATTCCTAAGCATGTAGGCATGCTAAGGCACCTCATCTGACTCTCTGTGACCCCATGGACTGTAACCCATAAGGCTCCTCTGTCCGTGGGATTCTCCAGGCAAGAATACTGGGATGGGTTACCGTGCCCTACTCCAGGGGATCTTCCTGACCCAGGGATTGAACCCAAGTCTCTTATGTCTCCTGCACTGGCAGGTGGGTTCTTAACCATCTGGGAATACCAGTTTCTAAGTGTACCAGTAAGCTTTTCCTGCATAACAGACTGTTCCAAAATTTTCTAACTGTACCAGTAAGCTTTTCCTGCATAACAGACTGTTCCAAAATTTGGTGGTTGAAAACAACCACTCATTTAGCTTATCTTTCTGCAGGTCAGCAGGCTGCTCTGGGCTCAGGTAGCAGTTCCTCTGGTCTTGGGTCTGTGGTCAGCTGCAGGTTTGGCTGGGCACTGGTGGCAGGATGGCTCATCTCTGCTCCACAGAGTCTCTCATCTTCCAGGAGGCAGGCCTGGACTTGTTTCCATGGTGATGCAGCAAGGTTCTAAGAAAGCAAGCAGAGTGGAGGTTTGGAAGGAAAAGCCTCAGACTCTGCAGGCATCCAGGTCTGTGTACTCTGCATTCTTACCTGGTACTCTGGGAGTTGGCTTCTCAATATCAAGACATCTTGGACAATGAACTAGGAATATAGAAAAGTAATTGCACAGGAAAAAGAATGTGTGTGTATAACTGCATCACTTTGCTGTGTAACAGATAACAGCTTTATAAATCAATTCTACTTCAATTTTAAAAGTACTTTGAAAAAAGAATAATAAGTAAACTTCCCTGGTGGCTCAGAGGTTAAAGTGTCTGCCTCCAGTGCAGGAGACCTGGGTTCGATCCCTGGGTCGGGAAGATCCCCTGGAGAAGGAAATGGCAACCCACTCCAGTATTCTTGCCTGGAGAATCCCATGGACGGAGAAGCCTGGTAGGCTACAGTCCATGGGGTCACAAAGAGTCGGACACGACTGAGCGACTTCACCTCACCTCACCTCAAACTCTGGAAAGGCACATAACATTTTAAGGTATAGTTGACAGGACTTGCTAGATGTAGAGTAGGGAAAGACAAGGAAAATAGGCCTATTCCTGGGTAGACGATCTTTGTGCTTCCCTAGTGGCTCAGGTGGTGAAGAGTCCACCTGCAGTGCAGGAGACCGGGGTTTGATTCCTGGGCTGGGAAGATCCCCTGGAGAAGGGAATGGCAGCCCATTGGAAAATCCAATGGACAGAGGAGCCTGGTGGGCTACAGTCCATGGGATCGCAAAGAGGTGGACACAGCTGAGCGACTAACACTTTCACTTTGGGTAGACAAATTGCTGGGCTAGATGGAGGGTGGAAAAAAGTTGCTGAGCACTTATTATTTACTGAACACTTTTCTAGCCTCTTGGCACACAGAAAATACTAAGGTGCTTGAGAAAATGTCTCTGGAGCCAGACTTGGCTCTAGAGACAATATGTATTCTTTTTCAGATTCTTTTTCATTATAGGTTGTTTTAAGTTATTGAACATAGTTCTCTATGCTGTACAGAAGGTCCTTGTTGTTTGTATCTAGTTTATATATAATAGTGTGTATCTGCTAATCCCAAACTAATTAGTCCCTTCCTCCCCTTCCCCTTTGATAACCATACGATTGTTTTCTATGTCTGTGAGTCTCTTCTGTTTTATAAATTTCGTTTCCTTTTTAGATTCCACAAATAAGTTATCGCATATGGTATTTGTCTTTCTTTGGCTTACTTCACTTAGTGTGATACTCTCTAGGTCCATCTGTGTTACTGTAAATGACTGTATTTCGTTCTTCATTATGGCTGAATAATATTCCATTCTGCATCTATGCTGATCTTCTTTATCCATTCATCTGTCAATGGACACTTAGGTTGCAGAAGCTATGTTCTTAATCACCACCTCCTTCATATTCCTCCACCTACCATTCACCCACAGGAAGATAACCTGTTTGGGGTTAAAGATAATGAATTTGGTTTTAAATAGAGATGTGGAGCTGCCTCTAGAACAACCGGGTAGAGACTTCTATTAGCAGTTGGGTTTGTATGTGGAATAGGAATCAAGACACTGTAGACAGACAAGGATTGAGCCACGAGTGGATAACATCATACAGGGAGATGGTGTGGAGGGAGAACGGGGGGATGCTGGGGGCATGCTTAAGGAGAGGATGGAGAAGAAGGACCCCACAAAGGAGCCTGAGGATGGGCAGCCAGAGACGGGAGAGGAGGTTTTGGAGGCAGGGCAGACCTTAAGTCTGAGTTTGCCTGAGGGAGTCTTGGTTTAGGACAACCTGGCATAATAATTAATGAATGCCCCCTTTCACTTTAAACAGTGGCCCAGTTTGGAAGATGGATTATATATATTCACCCTCCTTAGAAGGCCAAGGAGGAGAAAACATTAAGGAGAAGGAGACGTAGATGTGAAATACTGCCAAGAGGACGAAGAAAGTTAAGTTTGGAAAGTGGGTTCCATTGGGATTGCATTTGGCAAACTGATGACCTTGGTTGGAGAAAGGCTTCTGAGAAAAAAGATGGAAAATGGACTGGATCACGCTGAATCTAGATAAGGAAGAAGTAAAGATAACAAATTGCACAAGTCTTTCCAGAAGCTTGGCTGGGAAGGAAAGAAAGAGAGGGGCAGCTACATGGAACGGAAGCGGGCACACCCTCCCTGCCGTTCTCAGCAGGAGAGGGTTGGAGCATGGCAGACCCAATAGGGACGACTCTAGTAGAGAGATTGCCAGGGAATCAAGGGCCGAGGTTTCTGGGGAGCCAGAAAGTATGAGGGTCCAGATAAAGGGGAAAGAGCCTTGAAGAAATAAAGAGGGAGACTTAAGAAATAGTGGGAAAAGTCCCAAGGAGGTGGGTTTCTGGGCACAGAACTGATGAAGGGCTGGCATCACCTCGCAGACTTGTTTGACCACAGCAGACCATGGTCAGAGATGCACTGGTCTTCCCTTGGCCGTAGACTCTTTACCCACCCCACCCCCGAATGCACATGCCTGCACACGCGTGATTTCTTCACACAGGTCAGGAGGCTCGCAGCAAGCTGCTACCCACAGAGGAGTCCAGACCACAGTGAGGAAGTTCTGCTCCCTGGAGTACTTTCCCATTGCTTGGGGTCCTCACACCAAAGTGTGTTCTTTCCATCTCCTCCAACTGACCCATAAATGCCCTAACATCCATGAAGGCAGGCCCTTCTTCATTTTAAAAGATTTTCATAACATATAACAACCCCAGATTTGCAGATTACTTATCACCGGTTAATTCACACCCAGCTGCATCCAGATACCTCAAGGGGAGAGGTTCCTTAATCCCATCACCGTGATTATTAGAAGTCTCCTCCTAGAGAGGGTCCTCCTGAGGGTCCTTCCAGGAAAGCTACAGGGTGGTTCCAGGAGTCTGGGCTCCTCTCCCAGCTCTGGACCTCAGGTCACATGACCCTCTGGGCACTGAGCCTCCTATCAAGGATGCTCCCATCACTCCTAACCCATGGAAAGACTGTCTGGGTAAGAACTCTCACTTCTTAAAACACTTTATAATTTAATGAATATTAATGAGATAGAGAATGATCACCTTTCATTTATTTAGCAAACGTTTGTCAAGCTCTTCGCATTCCAGGTGGAGCCCCTGGAACACAGAGTCAGTTCACGCCTGCTCCCCATGCTAGAGGCTGCTTCTGAGACTGCATCCACTCTGTCCTGTAACAGCCCACCCAGATAATTCTGAGTTGACAGCATTTAGAAGCAGTGTCATGTGAATCGCCACAGAATTGTGGATTAAGGTGGTGAAAGTCTTCACTGCTATTAAATAATAGTTTATTTTAGAAACAGAGGCCTGTGTAAAGATGGCATAACAGGGGAAGGTAAGTCTTCTTATACCACGCAGATGATGGGTCAGACACACAGAGGGGTGAGGGCTGCCTCTAAGCCCTACCAGTGATCAGTGAGGGAGCAGGGCCCAGCCCAGACCCTCTGTTTTCTGAACTGGAGGGAAAATCCAAGAGGAGACAGGAGAATACAGGGAGAGAAAAAAATAACCTGGAGGAGAGTTGGTGGAGAAGGGGGGAAACAGTCAATGAAGTGATATGGATGGAATAGACACCGGATAGAGGTGGGATCGAATCTTTGAATGGACAGACAAAAATCCTCTGACAAAATGAAAAATTCCCAGGACTCTTGATTCCCAGTGCATGGGCACCATGGCCGAAGGCAGACTCGAGTCCCTTGCAGAAACAGCAGCCCCTTGGGACCCCACCAAATTCTGCCCTGACCCCTTTTGCTTGTCCCTGCACCACCACCCCCATTTCAGCAAGCATGCTTTCTCATCAGGGACTCACTGCCCTGACCCCTCTCCAACCTGCATTCCCAACCACCCACTGGACACCTCCCCTGGTGGTCCCACAGCCATCTCGGGAACAGGGTTTCATTCACTTATTAAATTCTGTCTTGCAACCTGTATTGTGTGCCAGGAACCACTTGTGCCGGGCTCAGAGGACATAACAGACACCAAGCAGACATGGTCCCGCCCTTACTGGGGAGATAGAGATAAGTCAAAAAACAACAAGTTGGGATGTCTCTGGTGACCCAAAGGTTAGGACTCAGCGCTTCCCCTGCAGGGGACACAAGTTCAATCCCTGGTCAGGAAACTAAGATCCTGCAAGCCATGTGAGTGCAGCCAAAAGCAAAACAAAACAAAAGGCCATAAACAATCAACACCTTGTTACAATACAGCGTGAGGACACCTACTCACTGTATCCCGCCTTCAAACCTGAATACTAGCAACTGCATCCTGGGGCCTCCTAGCTCCCCTGCCTCCTGTATGCCCACACGTCCATGTGATTCTCCGGGCTAGTGCGTCACCTCCTTTTCTTTCTCTGTGACCTCTGCCTGGACTCCTAGCCTGCCACCTCCAATCTCCACCCAAAACCCTCCTCTGCATGGCTGCCCAAGTTTTCTCTTCTAAATTAACAAGTGCGATCACAATATTCTCAAGATTAAGAACTTCTTTACAGGAACCTCAAAAAGAAATAGTAGAAAGTCACTGGAGGGACTTCCCTGGTGGTTCAGTGGTGAAGACCTGACATTTCAGTGCTGGGGTGCAGGTTTGATCCCTGGTGGGGGAGCTAAAATCTCCCATGCCTCCTGGGCAAAAAACCAAAACACAAAACAGAATCAATATTGTAACCAATTTAATAAAGACTTTAAAAATGGTCCACATTAAAAAAAAGATACATAAAAAAGAAAGCCACTGGAGATAGAGGAATTCAATTTAAGACTCTTAGTCCATAAGAGAATAAGATTTGGATACAGACACATAAAAACACATACACAGCATGTAAAAGAACTAAATAATATAAATAATAAGGTACAACTAATGTATATGCAGTTTTTTCCCCTCTAAAGATAATACAAGAGCCAAAAATTAACCAAATTTTAGGAAATAATGAAAACCTTAATGGATTTCAAAAAGCTGAATATAAACAATCTTCTGATTATAATATTACAATAAAATGAGAATTTAATAACCACCAGAAGATAAAAAGTTACAGCCACCTAGAAATATACTTCTAAAATTTATCTTAAACAATTTGAGTTAAAGAGGAAATACAAACTGAGAAAGAAGATTATCTAGAAAATAACAATAAACTCTTCGGAAACATCAAAAACGAAGGCACAAGACCTTCATCCGTGCTTTCCCCACCCTCTGTAGTTTGCACTCATGACCCGGTCCTGCTTTCTCTGTTCTCTCCTGTCTCCTTGGCTCCTGCACTGAATTTCTCAACAGCTCTGGAAGCTTCTGTCACCCCTCCACACCTTTGCAGCTTTATGCCATTGGCCTGGGATGTCCTTTCCCTTCTTACCTACCTAGCAAACTCCTGTTTACTCATGAAGACTCAGAGTTGTGGTCCCTTCCTTTGTGACGCCTCACACAGAATCGTCCACCCCTTCCCCATGTCCCCAGAGGTCTTGGCACCATCCTCTGGAGAAGAGGGTGAGTGAAAAGAGAGCCTGGGTCAGGTCTCAGCCACTCCCCAGGCTAACAGTTTCAACACCGTGTCATTAACACCCAACTCCCTTGTCCCTGTCACCTTCCACCCTCTTGGCAGCTGGCTGCATTTCTAGGGGCTCTTTGCTGTAGGTCAGTTAATGTTGCTGGATAAGACAAAACAAGAACAAGAAATTGCGTTAGTTCTGCACACTAACAAACTCATCAGTCCTGAGCTGACACCCTCCCCTTTAGTCTGGCTCACACCTAGTCTCCTCTTGGGTCCTTCACACGGTACTTCCTGGAATCTGTCCCAAAGATTACACGTGTCCTTTGAGATATGAATGGGGGTTTTGTGGGGATTTTGGGGTTTTGTTTTGAAGGAAGTTAAGAAAGGAAAGGGTTCCCCAATACATTTGGGAAGTGCCAGAAGTAAACAAAAAGTTATATCAATCACCATGATGTACACTTCAAATATCTTGTAATTCTGTGAGTCTATTTAATGCCTCAATAAAGCTGAGATTTCCAAAAAGAGTTAAACTGGTCTCATGTTTAACAGTTTATCAGAACTTTTAATTCACTGATAAACATTTATGAAGAACCAAACAGTATGCGAATTTCCTCAAAGGACTTGCACTTGGAACCCTTTAGTTAACCGTGTCCAACTACGTCTTGTCTTGTGAAAAACAGTAGCTTATCTGGAAGCAGAGTGGAAAGTGCGACACTCCTTTTCCTCCCTGTTAGTGGCTGATCTGGCCTTTTGTTTTACTGGAGAATTTGAAGCTGTGTCTGCCCCCTGACCCAGCTTCCTCCCTGAAACAAACTTCCCCTCCTTCACATTTTCTCTTCCTTCCTGTACAACTCAGAGCCTCACTCTTTCCTTATGTTTTCAATGCAATACATTCCGTTGCTCCATTCCAGGGTTGTGGGGTGCTGATAGCCTCCAGTGGGCGGAAGCCTGGGTTACTGCTACACATCTCAGTACCCAGGACAGAGACCCTCCTCTCCAGCCCTCCACCCCAAGCCTAACAAAGACTTTTCTGGCCCGAAGTGTTAATAATAGAGTTGAGGTTGAGAAACTCTCACCTTTTTTCTTTTTTCCTTTCCAAATTTTAAACTTTTTATTTTTTATTTATAGCCGATTAACAATGTTGTGGCAGTTTCAGGTATACAGTGAAGGGACTAAGACATTCATATACACATATCCATTCCTCCTCAAACCCAGGAGAAAAGCCTCACCTTTAACACGGTTCTTTAAGAGAATCTCTGAGAATATGAGCGGTGTCTGCTAAGGTGCTCAAGTCACTCTAGTCTATCATCACCCACAAAATATCTCAGCCTTGCAGCCCCTTGACCAGCCATTCCATCTGTTGTGGACTGAATGTTGTCCCTGCCAGATTCACTGCCCCCAGATGTGATGGAATTAGGAAGTGTGTCTTTGAGAGGTAATTAGAATTAGATGAGGTCATGAGGCTGGAGCCCTCCTGAATGGGATTAGTACCCTTGTAAGAGCTATAGTTCTTACTTTTATTTTTTTGGGCTCCCAAATCACTGCTGATGGTGACTGCAGCCATGAAATTAAAAGACGCTTACTCCCTGGAAGGAAAGTTATGATCAACCTAGATAGCATATTCAAAAGCAGAGATATTACTTTGCCAACAAAGGTCCGTCTAGTCAAGGCTATGGTTATTCCAGTGGTCATGTATGGATGTGAGAGTTGGACTATGAAGAAAGCTGAGTGCCGAAGAATTGATGCTTTTGAACTGTGGTGTTGGAGAAGACTCTTGAGAGTCCCTTGGACTGCAAGGAGCTCCAACCAGTCCATCCTAAAGGAGATCAGTCCAGGGATTTCTTTGGAAGGACTGATGTTGAAGCTGAAACTCCAATACTTTGGCCACCTCATATGAAGAGTTTACTCCTTGGAAAAGACCCTGATGCTGGGAGGGGTTGGGGGCAGGAGGAGAAGGGGATGACAGAGGATGAGATGGCTAGATGGCATCACCAACTCAATGGACGTGAGTTTGAGTGAGCTCCGGGAGTTGGTGATGGACAGGGAGGACTGGCGTGCTGTGATTCACGGGGTCGCGAAGAGTCAAACATGACTGAGCGACTGAACTGAACTAAACTGAAGAGCTATAGCACGTGCTTCCTCTTTCTGCTTCTCTTCCACGTGAGGACACAATGAGAAGTCAGCAGTCTACAAAGCAGAGAGGACTCTCATCAGAACCGGGACTTGCTGGCACCCTGATCTTGGACTTTCAACCTCTAGAACACTGAGAAATAAATTTCTGTTGTCTCTAAGCCACCTATGGGCTTCCCTGGTAGCTCAGCTAGTAAAGAATCCGTCTGCAGTGCAGGGGATCCTGGTTCGATTCCTGGGTCGGGAAGTTCCCCTGGAGTAGATATAGGCTACCCATTCCAGTTTTCTTGGGCTTCCCTGGTAGCTCAGATAGCAAAGAATCCACCTGCAATGTGGGAGACCTGAGTTCAATCCCTGAGTTGGGAAGATTCCCTGGAGGAGGGCATGGCAACCCACTCGAGTATTCTTGCCTGGAAAATCCCCATGAACAGAGGAACCTGGCAAACTACAGTCTAGGGGTCACAAAGAGTTGCTCATGACTGAGCGACTAAGCACAGCACAGCACATAAGCCACCCATAAGTCTGTGGGGCTTTATTATAGCAGCCGGGATAGATTAAGATACCACCCTCACACAGCTGAAGGGTACCTACTCCCTTTGCCCCCATGTCTCCACATCCAGTCTCCCGCTGGCCACCTGTGATCTGGCCTCTCTCATCATGACTCTGAATATCTTCCCTCCAGAGTGAAGTCTTGATTGTTAAATTGACACTTTTTGGAACTTTTCTTGCTTCACTTCTCTGCAGTCTTTGAAACTCAGCTTCCTGGCTTTGAGACGCCCCGTGGCCCTGGATCAGCATCAATTGCCCCAGCTAAGTGAAGACTAGTAACTGGCAGCATGTCAAGGGGAGCTGGCAAGGACCTGGAAACCGTGGAACCTGAGCCCACGTAAATGCAGGGGATTAAGGCTGTCTCAGTGAGTCCAGAAGCCAGACAAGCAATTCTAGAAATCAAGATGCCCCAAGGGCAATGCCAGGAGGCGCTCCAAAGGCAAACAGCAGCTTAATGAAGCTCCCAGGAGCATGCAGCCCGAGGCCCCGGAGGTCAGATGGCCAAGTGGAAGGGCTGCAGGTTCAGAAGAAGTCGAAAGAGATGCTCGTCCAGAGTGATCATGGTGTTTGTGCTGAACACGAGCATGCAGGGGTTAGCTTCAGGAAGCCGGGCCGAACAGAGAAGCAGGGAAGAATGCACGTGATACAACCGTGTGGAAATGCAACAGTAAAAACCTGGTACCAGCATGGCAGAGGGGAGAAGTCAAAGAAGGCTTCCTGGAGTTGGTGACGTGGGAACTGGTTTTTGAGTAAAGAATCAGAGTCAGATTCTGAGCTGAAAGAAGAGGAAGACCCCAGAGAGGGGACGTCAGGTGCAAAGGCACAGAGTCAGAGCCATGGGGTCCTTAGGTGTGACTGGAGGGAAGTTTGAGGAAGGGTTTGGAGTACACTGGCTGCCTTGGATGTCAACCTAAGGACCCAGAACAACCTGTGGGAAATGGTGAATGATCTTTAGGCCTAAGAGAAGTGTGATCAGATTTGACCTGAGACAGTTAAAAGGTCATGCACTTGTCTGAACAGACAAAGGAGGTAAAGGCCAGCACTGAAGCACCAATCATTTATTCAGTAGACTTGCATTAATACTCCATTTCAGTCACTAATCTCAAGACTGGGGATACAGACCTGAACAAAGAGACAAGGCTCTCTAGCCTCATGTAGTTTAGTGTGTGTGTGTGTGTTTTGAGGCAGACAGAAAGGAAAAAAACATCTACAAATAAGCAATATGGTTCAAAGGAGTTTGGGAAGAATAAAGCTGTGTGCTATGATGGAGTCACTGGGAAGCTATTTGAGGCAGATCAGGAAGGGAAGTCCTCTCAAAAGTGGTGATGTTAATACCTGAGCTCAGAGCTCTCTAAAAAGAGCCAACCTGCCTGTGAAGCCTGAGGGACATAGCCTTCCAGAGAAGCATCGGTTCAAGCACAGTCCCTGAGGTGAGAGTTTGAAAAACAGAAAGAAGGCCAGTGAGGATGGCAGTGGGACCCAAAGGGGAGAGGACAGATTGCAGAGCAAAGAGGGGTTGGTTGACAGCCCTTGGTGACTGTCCGGACGTGGAGGGAAAAGGAGGGGCTGGGGCTGGGATGCCTTCCCACATCCACCTGGGGAGTGTGGGTACCACTCCTTCCCTAGACAGAGGCAGCAGAAGGCACTGGTTTTGATGAGATGCAATGGGTCACGTAGTGAGCTGAATGGCGGTTTGTCCACTTGGATGAATGATATGTCCATGTTCTACTCCCTGGAACCATGAAGGAGACCTTATTTGAAAGAAAGGCCTTTGCAGATGTGAGTAAATCAAGGCTCTTGAGATGAGACCATCCTGGATTTAGGTGACAGGGGTTCTAGAAGAAAGGCAGAAAGAGATTTGAGACACAGAGGGAGGGGAGAAGGCCTTGTGAAGATGGAGGCTGAGGTTGGATTCATTGTAGCCACAGCCAAAGAACATCTAGGGACCTAGAACCTAGCTTCCACCAGAAGCTAGAAGAGGTGAGGACGGACTCTCTCCCAGAGCCGTCAGGGGGAGCGTGGCCCTGCCGACACCTCGACTTCAGATTTCTGGCCTCCACAGCTATGAGAGACAAAATTTTTGTTTTTCCCCTGGAGGAGGTCTTGGCAACACACTCCAGTGTTCTTGCCCAGAGTATCCCATGGACAGAGGGGCCTGGTGGGTTACAATCCATAGGGTCGCAAAGAGCCGACATGACTGAAGCAGCTTAGCACAAAGCATGCGTCCACAATATATAAAGGATTTACAGAACTCAACAACAAGGAAAAAAAGCAAGATTAAAAAAGAAATTCTGTTGTTTTAAGCCACAAATTGTGTTACGTCAGGCACAGGAAGTGAACACAGGACACTCCATGTTGAGTGTGGGGAGCGAGATGGAGAAGTTGGCTGGGCAGGTGGATACATGAGCTCCCTTGAGGAGAGAGGCCAGGGCTGGAGATAAAGCTCTGAAAGGCAGTTGAGCGTACAGATGGCAGTTTAAACCCCTGTCAGTGCAGAACCTGAAACACAGCCCCAGAAGCTCTTTCTCAGAAGCACAAAACCAAAAGCTTTTCAGATTTTTGGGAACAGATTTCACTCACTGTTATAACACCCACACTATATATCAATGACATACAATGTTCATATAAAAGAATATGTTTATAGGCATTTTAATATCTTCTAATTAATTAAGCAACAGTTCTGTCAAATTATTTTCTTGAGTCAGGAAATCTTGTGCTTCCTTGAACTTCTCGGAATCTGATGTGAGAGCCACCCATTTTACATCTGACACCACTGAGAACAGAGAGAGGCTGCAGTGGAGAAAGTGCCAGAAACAGTATTTATCAGTTTATGGTTGAAAGATGCAAAGTTGGAAGTGTTAGTCGCTCAGTCGTGCCTGACTCTTTGCAACCCCATGGACTATAGCCAGTCAGGCTCCTCTGCCCATGGAATTCTCTAGACAGGAATCCTGGAGAGGGTTGCCATTCCCTTCTTCAGGGGGCCTTTCTGACTCAGGGATCCAACCTGGGTCTCCCCCATTGCAGGCAGATTCTTTGCCATCTGAGTCACCAAGGAAGCCCCTAGTTTATGGTATCGCCTAGCGAAAATTCCTCCAGTGCCTCTGATGGGGTGCAGAAGCACTTCTGTTACACAAACTGTGTGTGTACCACCTCCTTTTTATCACTTCTCTCAAAAGTGTCTGCTCATTGGTATCATAAAAGTGACTTCCTCTCATAGCATCGGGTGGGCCTCGAACATTTGTAGGATCTGGGACAAGAGTACAAGTTGAGACCCTAATTTCCCACATCAAGGATTTACAAATGATGAAACCCACAAAATGTTAAATAGAATAGTTTGTCTACATACCTTGATGAATAGCTGCATCATGCCCTAGAAAGTCAGGATCAAATTCAGAACTCTCCGACTCCTTGGAGTTCCACCCTGGAATGTGGAGTGTATGTAGGGCTCCCTCCTAAGCCCTGGCTCCCACCACCTGCTCCACAGCACAATCACAGCGGCTCACAGGATACAAACAGACACCTGGGGCCTGAGGCCCAGCTCAACCACCCTATGGCCCAAGAACTTCCAGAGGACCAGCCCATAGAGGCCCTGCACAGGCCCTGGAATTGGGTTGAGGCCATTTCGGCAGGGAATTCTGGGATCTGGGGGACAGCATGGACCCTGCATAGGTTTGACCCGTCGGCCCTGCAGACTCCTTGACCAGTGAGAGGCGATGCAGAGCACAGGACACAGGTCAGGGGCTCCTCTTGCCTCTATAGACGAGAGGGAGTGGTTTTACCAAGAGGTGGCCTTGCTCGATGGGTACATTCTCTTGTACACATTTTAGTTAAGAAATTAAATGCTGGACTTCCCTGGTGGTACAGTGGATAAGAATCCACCTCCCAATGCAGGGGCCATGGGTTCAGTCCCTGGTCCGGGAAGATCCCACATACCTCGGAACAACTAAGTCCATGCCCAGCTACCGAGCCCGAGGTCTAGAGCTTGTGGACCACAACTGCCAAAGCCTGTGTGCCTGGAGCCTGTGCCCCGCAACAAGAGAAGCTTCTTTCCTTCTTTATGATGAGTGGTACTTGCTTCTATAAAGTACTATGGACTTCCATTTAAACACATTTCTCTCTTTTGTCATTTTTATTTTTGGCCACACCAGGCCTTAGTTGCGGCACAAGGGAGCCTCAAACTTTGTTGAAATATTCAAAAGCTTTAGTTGCAGTGTGAGAACTCTTTGTTGGGGCATGTGGGAACTAGTTCCCCGACCAGGGATCAAACCTGGGCCCCAGACACTGGGAGCTCAGAGTCTTAGCCACTGGACCACCAGGGAAGTTTCTAAATATATTTCTTTATGTTAAAAAGTGAATTGATTTAAAGAAAAATGGTATGTAAATAGTAATACAAATGATACCCTGATATAGCAAAAAATAATTTTTTATGATTAATGGCTGCTCCCTCATATCAAGTAATTATCACTTGTCTAATTTTTGTTGTTTTTTTTTTTCACATAATGAAGACTCAAGTCAACAACAAGATCCTTAAGGGAGTGGGAGAGAGAGAAGTGGAAAAGTAGCAACTCTACGGAAGCAGTCTTCTTCAGGAGCAAATCATTGTTTGCCTTTGTGATATTCTGAAATGTTTTTAGCTCATATCTCATGGATAGAAGCCAGAAACTCAGGCACCCCACAGAGAAAAAGTCAATTCCAAACAGATAAATTGAAATAATTAAAACCAGACAGCCCTAGAACATTAGGCTCCTGGCTACCAGGAAGTGACAGCTTTTAGGGAGGTCTAGCCTTGATCCATGTGCTGCAAACACACTCATCTTTTTTCATCCTTTGCTATAAACACTCAGCCTGTCTCTCTTACCTACTTTATAGATTGCAGATGGCAAACTTTAATCAGGACTATCTCTTAGGGCCTCCCCCACTTGTGACTGAGCATTTCATATTCGTTAGCCGAGAAAAGAGGTGATGCAAACGATCTTTAATCCTTGTCTATGCTAGCATTCCCCAAAGGTGGTCTCCAGAAAATAATTTTGTTGGACTTCAATGAATATTACTTGGAAAGGGGCTCCACAATTTAACAGTGATACTCTTTGGCCAGAACTGTGATTAATTATCTCGAGGGACTAGTGTTCCATGGACTGACTGGCCTTTCAGTTTAGTTCAGTCTCTCAGTCATGTCCGACTTTTTGCCACCCCATAGACTGTGGCACACCTGGCTTCCCTGTCCATCACCAACTCCCAGAGCTTGCTCAAACTCATGTTCATTGAGTCAGTGATGCTATCCAACCATCTCATCCTTTGTTGGCCCCTTCTCCTCCCGGCTTCAATCTTTCCCAGCATCGGAGTCTTTTTTAATGAGTCAGTGCTTCACATCAGGTGGCCAGAGTATTGGAGCTTCAGCTTCAGCATCGGTCCTTCCAATGAATATTCAGGACTGATTTCCTTTAGGATTGACTGGTTTGATCTCTTTGCAGTCCAAGGAACTCTGTGGCACTAGGCTAGACAAAATATAATCAGGAAAGTAAAACTTTGCCTAAGTCAGTAAGGTGCTCCCAAAGCTAAATATAAGGATATTTGGGGTTGTCTGTTTTTTTTTTTAATTCATATATTAATAATAATTTTCAGTAACCAAGCATGTACTTTGCACCAATTACTTACTGTACTATCACCTTATTCAAATTTATAATGACTCTGCAAAGGTCTTTTAAATCTTCATTTATAAAAATTTATTTTATTTATTTACTAATTTCGGTTGCACTGGGTCTTCATCACTGTGCTCGGACTTTCTCTTGCTGTGTCAAGCGGGGTCTACTCTGTTGCTGGCTTCTCATTGCAGTGGCTTCTCTTGTTACGGAGCACAGGCTCTAAGCACACAAGCTTCAGGGGGTGTCGTACACGGGCTTAGTTGCCCCACGACATGTGGCATCTTCCCGGACCAGAGATCAAATCCATGTTCCCTGCACTGGCAGGCAGATTCTTATCCACTGAAGTCCTTAATCTCCATTTTTAAAAGCAAATCAATTAAGAATCAGACTGACTAATAACTTGGTTTATTCATTCAACAAATTTTTATTATTAAGTGCCTGCTTAGTCCTGGGCTCTCTGCCAGACTCACTGGCTCTATGGCCCTGCTGACCTCCAGATTGGGCCCTATGACCAAGAGTGGATATTCTTGGAAAACAAGCAAACAAAACCTGAGAGAGATCCCAGTGTATCTTTAGGAGACACTATGACATGGGGGTTAGGAGCAGAGGTTGTTAGCCTGAGTCTCTCAGAATCTCAGCCTTCCACTTGAAAAGTGAGGCTAGACAGAATACCCACTAGGATGTCGGGGAGATTGAGAATTGGTGTCAAGACATGAGAAACTCAGGTGTTCAGACTGTGAGAATACTTCGCTTCATCTATCAAAAACCACCAAGTGGGGGAAGAAGGAAATGGAAAAGGAAATCAACCAACCAAAAATGTTGATTTTCTAGTTGAATTAATTGGGGATTGGTGGGGAGGCCCTAGAGTTCCTTTCGCTGTAAAGTGAAAGTGTTAATCACTCAGTCATGTCCAACTCTTTGCAACCCCTTGGACTGTAGCCCGCCAGAGAATCTGTCCATGGGATTCTCCAGGCAAGAATACTGGGGTGGGCTGTCATGCTCTCTTCCAGGAGATCTTCCCAACCCAGGGATCAAGCTCAGGTCTCCTGCATTGCAGGCAGATTCTTCACCATCTGAACCACCAGGGATGTAAAGTGAGACTCCTCAAACGGTGATCCCAGCTCACCAGAACCAGAGAGCTCAAGAGGTCAGAGTTGCTCTCTTAAGGGAAACCTGTCCCGGACAGAAGCACAGAACACTGAGAACGGCACACAGGATTACAAAGGAAAGAAAGCTGGTGCGGCAGTCAGAAACGAACAGAACAGAAACTGAGTTTACTCCTTGAAAGTTGATTAAGTCTGGTTGACTGAGTCACATCTAATAAAAGAACAGACTCAGGCATTGATTGGAGGAGGAAATGGCAACCCACTCCAGTATTCTTGCCTGGAAAATCCCATGGATGGAGGAGCCTGGAAGCCTGTAGTCCATGGGCTTGCAAAGAGTTGGACATGACTGAACGACTTCTCTTCAGGCATTGATGGAAGCTCTATAATGGATGGATCAGGCCAGTATCTCCTGAAGCCCCTGATCATCTGGGTTTCACTAAGATCGAGTCTTTCGGTCCCTAAGTGCCTCCAGAGGTGACACAATAGAGGGAGCCCAGAACTGCCCAGGAAGAACCCCTGCAAATAAATAAACAATTGAACCTGACTGCAATCACATCTCTAGATTGACTTTACAAGAAAATGCAGGGGAAACAGAAAATGTTAAATGACACCACAAAGACACTGCCAAACCCAGAGGCCAGGACGCTGTACAGGACAGTGGCTTGGGTATTGAGCAACTAAATGGCATGAAAAAGAGAGTGGGGTTGGGGAGGGGAATTGTTAAGAGATTTATCCTGGTTTAAGAAATGCAAAATGGGGAGCTTGTTTGGATCCTCTTCAAATAAACCAACTGTAAAAAGGCATCTTTAAAGACAGTTGGGGAAAACTGAACCAATTGGGCAAAAACTGAATCCAGATATACTGTTATTATCTTACCAGCAGGATATTAGATGATATTAAGTAATTCTTGGTTATGTTGGTGTGGTTACAGTATCAGGTAATATTTTTACGAAAGTACTTATTGCTAAGAGATATATCCTGAAGTATTTACAGGTAAAATAATATGTCGCCTAGAATTCACTTTAAAATACTCCAGCAAAAATGAACAAATGAATATAAAGTTGTTTAGTCGGGGGAGGCATGAGACAAGCATGAGACAGCTGTTCAAGCTGAGTGTTGAGTCTATGGGGCTTCATTACCCTTTTTTCTACATTTGTGTGTGTTTTTAAAATTCTGTAAAAAGTATCAAATGAATAAAATTTTAATTTTTAAAATCTTGAGAGCTTAACAAAGAGTTTTCTAAGTTCCAGTCAAAGGGAAAAACAGGTACCCAGTGAGATTCTAAGAGGATATTCTGGCAGCAGCCCTGGGGAGCCCAGACTATCAACAGCACAAGACGTCAACTACTCACGAACCCAGATCCTGAAGGCTCCCCACACGGCCATTGTAAAGCTGTCTACTTGACATGCTGCCCTGGCTTCCATAACGTCTAACTATCTATGGAGCTAATTAAATGACTAGACTCAGAGCTGTGAGATGGCCCAGTTTACACGGGAAGGGCCCTTCTTCCGTTGCTACAGCCACTCATCGAATTCCCCTTGAAGCCATAATTAGTCATCCGGAGTTGTTCCCAATCAAGTCCTGTCTCTGATAAAGAATTCCCAGTTGGCTCCTAACACCTCCCTGGTGGTGAAGCTGTTTATGTGATCTCTGCACAAACAGATGGAGGTGGGGCAGATCAGGAAAAAAGGCCCCTTGGTCTGGCCTGGAAAGGCCTTATTTTTGAGATAAGGTGTCCAGTTTGTGGGGCTCCTCTTGGACTAACAGGGACTGGGCTGATTCCTCTTCAAAGATTCAGATAAGGCCTGTTGACTGTGGCCTGGAAATGCCAGTCTCTGTGCCCCTGATCTCTGCCAGCATCCCTCAAGACCAGAGAAGGGACCTTAGTACCACTCAGGTTCCCGACCTCACCCGCTTGAAGAGAAGTGATGGGGACAAAAACCTTTTGGGGCAGCAAAACTCCTGTGCTGGGAATAAAAGACCTGGGCTCAGGTGAAGTCTCCAGACTCACTTGGGTCTCAGGGTCCTGATCTGTAAGATGGGGGCTGGACAAAGGGATTTCAAAGACTCCTTTCCAATTAAGACATGAGTTTGTGTGACTGGAGTTCTTCTGGGAAACGATGCAAAAATTCAAGGTGATATGTTTGTGGTTTCCATCCTCAGCAGATAGGCTGTTGGCTTAGAGGTCAAGAAAGGACTCTGAAAGCAGGTCACTCTGGCTCAAGTGTGGCTGCCACACTCACCAGCCATGTGGCTTTGAGCATGTCACTCAACCTGAGCATCAGTTTCTCCTCTGTCAAAGGAGGGTCACAGCAATAGCTTCCACATGTTTTATGAGGACAAAGGAAATAAAAACATGTGAAGCAGGCAGAACTTGAAGAACAAGCACCATATAAGTGTTGCTATTATTTTTATCAAGAAAAGTAGTGCTTTACACACCATCACAGTCTTAGGAATCTAACATGATACTGTTGATGTTTTCTAAATTAATCAGACCCTCTCTAAGAATCTGAGTTTAGAAGATGGGTATTTCTATTACAAACCCTGGCCTTGACAATGATGACAATGACAACTGTTAACAGTGATAAATTTTAAAATATGACAAATATAATGTGACAATGATTATGACTCAGAATAGCATTCACTGTACACTTTATTTTCTGACCTTGTTTTTTAAGTCAGAATGTAGGAAGGACAGAGGGTTGGCATGGACCCCTAGGGTTTTTCAGTTAAGCCTCAATCAGAAGTTCAAGGCCCTTGACAATGTCATCACAGAGTGACCCTTCATATTGTGCTTGAATTCCTCCAGGGACATGGGACTCACTACCACCTGACAGAGATGCTGTTTGAACCTTGCCCTGGAAGAAAATGTTAAAAGAGATCTGAGGATCTTTAAGCTGGAAGGAAAGAGTTTAGTGGAAACACAGCTGACTTTAAATGTCTGAAGAACTGATTGTAATTATTATTAACATTGATAAGATTCACATTAAGCACTGTTACTAATATTTTGTTATCATGGCAATCGTTTATTCATCTCATATCATATGCCAGACACTGTGCCAAATGCTTTACAGGCCTTCTCATTCAATCCTTTAACAACCCCCTCAGGCAGTGTTATTATTGTGATTATATAGTTGAAAAAAATTGAGGTAGAAAACAGGTAAAACTCTGCTCAAGGATATACAGTTAGTGAGAACAGAAACAGGATTTAAACCTAGATGGGTCTGACTTTGGAAGGTAGACTAAGAACAGTTTTGTGGAAGTTATTGGGACCCCAAAACACAGACTATCTGGAAAGCAGGGTTTCAATCAAAATAAAGAGAACTTTCACGTGAGACAACTCATTTCAGACCATGACTGTTGACAGGGCTTTGTAAAATGAACACAAACCCTCCCACACAGACAGGCAGACAGACACACACACACAATGTTAAGCTCTCAAGATTTTAAAAATTAAAATTTTATTCATTTGATACTTTTTACAGAATTTTAAAAACACACACAAATGTAGAAAAAAGGGTAATGAAGCCCCATAGACTCAACACTCAGCTTGAACAGCTGTCTCATGCCTGTCTCTTATACACATCTGGTGCCTGGTGCTGCTACACATATGTGGGCTTCCCCACTGCCCCGTTCCCCTCCACAACCCAGCCTAAGCCTGGCCCCCCCTTCCCTTGGCAAGTGACCACTCTCGCTACTTCCTGGGGGAAGCGGAAGTCAAGGGGCGTGACCTCGGCCGTCCGCTTCTGTGTGATGAACAGGCTGCGCCATCTTTGCTCCCTGTCTTGCCGTCTAAAGAACCGGCACCTAGACCTGGCCCCATCTCGCTCTACTCTCTCTCCCCAGCCTTTATCCCAGGTCCTCTCTTGGCTTCTTTCCCCACCAGCCCGTCACCACACTCAACAACACAGGAGACGCAGCTCTATGGATCCCGCATCCAGCTCCCTGCACGTGGCTTGGCCCCACACTCAGAACTGAACGAACGTCTGAAAGAGCAGTCGGCATTGGCCTCTCGACGCCTCCCTGCATTTGGCCTCGGCCCACTCCACCTGGCTTCCAACCACACCTCATGCCTTCCAACACCCCAAGGACACGGGTGGGCTCTGGCTTATGTGACCGAATCTGTTCTCTTCCTCTTCGTGAGACTCCCACTTCCCTTGGTGGCAACCAAACACCTGGTTTTATCCCCCACCTTTCCGGCTCTTTCTCTCAGCCTTCTTATTTATCTGAGACCATCTTAGTCCAGACCCACCTGCCCACACATGGCTTCCCCGCAACTTCCCAGCTGACCAGAACCAGAGCTTGTCCTTGTCTCAAGCATTTCTCACACAGGATCCCTTCTCCTTTTTCTTCTCCTGAGGCTCCGCCTCTGCCTGTTTACTGGGCCCGTTTCAGTCTCCAGCACCGGCCCCTGCCCTGGCCGGTCCCTCCTTCCCCTCCCTCTTCTCCCCCTCCTCCCCTCTCCTCCTCTTCCCTGCACTGGGACTCACTCTGTGCCCATCCCAGGAAGCCCAGGATGCCTTTCATGAGGGATGCTCAGTGCTCCTCGGATGTTCTCAGACACACACAAACAAGCTGTAGATATAACGGAGTGGTTGCAGACCCTCCCAATGCACACCGGGTTCTATGGCTGCTTTCCGATAACCGGGCGTTTAGCTCAGAATGGAGACAAGAGAGATTCTTACATTGCACGGGGGACTTCAGTTGCCTCTGTGGACAGTAGTTTTGTTTAGACAACCTTTAACTGTATCTCAGCATGGCCTACTCTTGAATTCTCAGTAGATTAAAAGAGCTTAACAAAGAATGTCAGAAAACAAATATTTTCCAAGTTAACAAGAAAATGAATAAACTCTTCAGAAGAAAAAACTGCTGAGGGAAATATGCTAAGAGATTTCAATCAGACAACTGAGAAGTTCTTCCTGCAAAATGCGTATAGATCACGTGTCTTGTAAACATTGCCTGTGTCTTCACAGCCGAGATCATAAAAGTAAGTTTGAAATCTCTTTTTCCTAAAGTAAGAGTGTACGAAATGCAGCTGCAATGTCGAGGCTGGCTTACTGTGAGCTTGGGCACAGTGATTGCTACCACCTCCCCACCCCTGTTTCTCAGGTACCCACTGCATGGGAGGCCCTGTGCTAAGCGCTTTAGACCCATTAATTTCATCCCCATTTCAGCACCAGGAGGCAAATATTGTCAGCCCGTTTGCAGGCACTCAGGGGTTTACTTAGTGAGCCAAGATTTCACCTTGATCTGTTCAGAGGCTTTACGCTTGACCCCTCAATCTCCTGCCCCATGCTATATGTCAAGTATCTTGCACACCCATTGTCATTCATTCCCATCACCCTTAGTAAAATCCCCAAATCCCTCACAAATCAAACAAGTGCAGAAAGCATAAAACTTACAGAGTCCATTAACATTTTAAAAGAAATTCTAGTGCAGTCTACATCAGAGTTTCTCAACGTTGGCATTACTCATATTTTGGCTGGGATAATTCTTGTGAGGACTGTTCTATGCAACATAGGATGTTTAGCAGCATCTCCAACCACTAGATGCTAACAACATCCCTCCCCTGGCCCCAGTCGTGGCAACAAAATGTCTCCAGATGTTGGCAAATGTCCGCTGGGTGAGTAGGTGGGTGGAGAGAACTGCCTTATTTGAGAACCACCCCTCTAAATGTCTAGATATCAGCATGGGCTAAACATCTCAGACCTGCTCACCAACTTTGCATTCTCTGCCTTGCACACTCCTTCCTGGGAGCAACAGATCTGAAATCCCACAGTAGGACAGACAGGAAGATCTTGGACATAAAGAATTCAGGAAAAGGTGATCCTTAGAAAGCAGGTTGGTTGGCCACTGGCATCAGATTTAGGAATTTTTTCATACAGATCCGTATTTTCTTAACAAAAATGTCTGCTTCCCTTCAGGCCAAGTCTTTTTATTTTATACAAAGTACATACTTGTTATGTTGCTATTAAAGACCATGGTTGTGAAGATTATGCACTCATAAAAATGCTCATGACAATGAAGAAAGATTTAAAAGTTGTATAAACATTCTGATGGCAGTTTAAGTGACAAGAGAATGATGGAATTAAGGTAGTAGGATTATGGGCAATATTTTCCTCCTAAGTTTTCTTTAACTTCCATAATAGCTTTATAATTTAGAAAGTAATATTTTAGGTGGTATCCCCAGACATGGGTTCCCCCACCCCATCATCCCCACCACAGGTAGGATCACCAGAGTAGTGAACCCCGCGCCATACAGCTACTACCTGGACTCCCTGAATTACCACCTGGATCCACAACTTGACTTTAGATGATGTCACCTGAATGACCTGTGCTACATCTGAATTGCATTTACTAAGTCCATATAATACAATTTATTAAAACTGAAAAATAGCTAAATTATTTTTGATAAAAAATTTAAAGATCTATTTTTCCATTGCCTGATCCCATTTGTCAATCTTGCTGGACCCCTCTGGGTAACGGGGTGCCCGCTCAACTCCTCACCTTACCCCCTCGCTGATTCTCTTTCCTTTGAGGCAGTCCTGATGCATGAGGTGGGCCCTCAGTAGTCATGTTCATATTGTAGATCCTGCCCCTTAATCCAGTTGAGCAGGGTGGGGGTGGGGTGGGCATAGGAACCTGGCCTGAGATGAGCAAGTCAGATTCTCTTTCTTAGAAATTCAGAAGTTTGAACCAAGAGACCCAGGCTCTAGGGTTTGCTGTAGCTGAGTTATGTAAGTGGCAGTTTCTAGGAAGTCCACAAGAACGCCCTGCTACTTGGATTCCTAATTTCTGCTCCTTCTGAAATTTCACTGGTCAACTTTTCCTGGGATCCTCCCCCACCAAAACCAATATTATTTATTTATTTACCTAAGCTGGCTCTAATTGATTTTTCAGTTCAGTTCAGTCACTCAGTCGTGTCCAACTCTTTTCGACCCCATGGACTGCAGCATGCCAGGCTTCCCTGTCCATCACCAGCTCCCTGAGTTTACTCAAACTCATGTCCATTGAGTCGGTGATGCCATCCAACCATCTCATCTTGTAAATAAAAGAATCTTAACTCTTAGAGATCACATTTGAAATCTCTTTGTTATTCACATAAATATTAGGTCATAAGTATTATTCTGATTCTCTTCCCAGTGAGGAGGTCCTGAAAACCTCACATACCGTCTTCCATGGTCACATCTTAAAATGACGGAATGTTGGCTTCGGTCAGACTGATTTCAAGTCTCAGCTCTGCCTCTTTAAGCCTGAGTTTCCTTAGAGGATAAGTAGATACTTAACATCCAGCTGCAGATCTGCCTTGGGGTTTGGATGAGAGCACACACAGGACGTGGCACGCAGGATGTTTCCATATACACACACCCCCACCCCTTATGTTCTGTCTCAAGCCAGGAGATACCAGTTCTTCATTAACTCAGAGTCCAAAAAAGTGAATGTTGTTTTGCAAAACAGTCTGTATCTCTATACATATCTCACATCTCTTTTCTCTTCCCACATCCCAAAACCTGATTTGACACATGTCCTCAAGGCTTTCCATTTCCTATCCGGGATTTCCTGAACCTTAGATGTGCTTGGCAGGTTTCTTCTGACACAGAATTAATGTCCTCACACAGGTCCCTGACAATACAGGGACCTGTGTAGTGGCTGCTACAGGGACCTAGTAGCAGTGGCTACTAGGCTTGAAATATCTTTGGAAATGCTTTACCAGTATCCCATTCAGTTGGCCTGGAAATAACAATAATTAACGGAGGGCTTACTCTGGGTTTTGCTTGCATTATTTCATTTAATCTTCATGCAACTCTGTGAGGTGGGCATTACCCCCATTTTATAGAAGAGGAAACTAAGGCTCAGAGTGGTTAATTAACCTGCCAGTGTCACAAAACTAGTACCTGGTAGAGCTGAATCCAAAGACCTGCTTAATTGCTAACTATGGTGGCATAGTGGTAAAGAATCCGCCTGCCAATGCAGGAGTCTTGGGTTTGATGCCTGGGTTAGGAAGATCCCCTGGAGGAGGAAATGGCAACCCACTCCACTGTTCTTGCCTGGAGAATCCCATGGATAGAGGAGTCTGCTAAGCTATAGTCCATAGGGTTGCAAAGAGTCGGACACGACTGAGCACGCCCGCATGCATCTCTGAATTACTCTCCTGACTTACTGCCTTTCTGTCACCTAGGGTCAGCTTCCTGGCCTGTCCTCAGTGTATGATGAGTCAGGCACCAGGATGTACCTCTTCATCCTGGATACGGAGCAAAGATCTCTGTATCCATGGGCCAGAGGGCCCTTGCTTACAGTGCCTGGGAGCAAATATGCTGCTCTTTCATCCAGAAAACCCGCATTTGTGCTGCCAACCTAGGATTTACTGCTCCTTTTCCTTGTCTCATTCACCTACATGCCATCTACACCTTTAGCTTCTTTGACTTCTGTTTACTGAGCACTAAATTTGTACCACATAAATGTCCAGAACCTAATTAAAAATAAATATTAGCTCTTGATTCCATCATTAAGATTCACACATGCAAATACTCACACGCACACACAAACATACCCCTCCTGATGGCTCCCAGGCCCCCGTGTGAGCCAACCTGGAGCCATCTCCCTGGACCACCCCCAACCCCTTCCCTGTCCCTCACGGCTCTCGCCCTGCTGCTTGCTCTGTTCTTCCAAGAATACTCCCAAACACGCTCCTCCTTCAGAGACTTTCCACTTATCATTCTTAGCTTGCTTACCCACTTCCTTTGCTCCTTTACTCAAATATTTCTTAAAAATTATGCTATGCCCTTTTCACAAATGATCTCCTTCATCCCTAGCAACTCTGTGAGGTAGGTACCATATTAGGTTGAAACTAAATAACATCTGACCACCTGACTCACACAAAAGCAATTTCATGTTATTCACCCTGGTATTATCCTGATTTTACAGATGTAGAAATTGAAGCTTAAATAACTTGGTGAAGGTCATACAGTTATAATAGGCTTCCCTGGTGCCTCAGATGGTTAAGAATCTGCCTGCAATGTGAGAGCCCCAGGCTCAATCCCTGGGTCAGGAAGACCCCTGGAGAAAGCAATGGCTACCCACTCCGGTATTCTTGCCTGGAGAATGGGCTGGTGGGCTACAGTCCATGGGGTCACAAAGAGTTGGTCATGACCAAGTGACTACCTCCTTTCACTTTCATGTTCACACAGTTATAAAGTGACAGAGCTAGGATTCCATCTCAGACCTTTCTTATCCTGAAGCCCACGCTCTTAATGTCTAAAATATACCAGGTGCCTCCAAGAGCTTCTGTGTTTCCTTCTTGGATCTTTGTCCCTCCATTTTGTCCAGGAATATGTCACACCTCTATGAAGCTGAGATACAGAGACTGAAGCACTGATACTTCCACTTTAAGAGTCCAGAGTCTTCGGTCCACACACGTGCCTACTGGGTGTCCTGCATCTCCCTAGCATCCAGCCCTTGGTGAGTGAGCCCAGGCTGCCAAAGGATGTGCTCTATCTACCTGGTCTGTTGCACTTTCTGAAAAGGGAAGAGGAATTATGGGCTGTTAGCTGTTGGGCACCTGACCTCAACACAGTGAAGTGACTCAGACACCATGAGAGGGAAGAGAAAATCTGAAAGTCCAAAAACACTTAGAAGGCAAATAACCCTGTAACTCACTTACTTGTTGACTAGAAGCCTCCTGAAGAAGTAAACATTGGCATCCTGCCTCCTTGGTGCCTCTGGAGGCTCCTGTGTCTCTACTAAGGGAGGTCAGTGGGCACCGAGAGCCAATGGAGTGGTCCCCAATTGTGGGTCAAGCCCCACGTGGTGCCTCTGGGATGGGGTGTTTCACATTGCTGCAGGTGCTGTGGTTCCTGGGGTGGGGGCCCTCCACTGCCCTCCACTCAGAAACAGGCCCTTGCTAATCAGATTGTCACTCAACAAAAGTGCCTGGGATTGAAGTTATTATCCTGGTTTTGTGCAACCTCAGCAACTTGTAAGACTGATAATGAAATAAATCATGTTAGTCCTCAATAAAAGGGCGGGGCGGGGGGGGTGTTGGGAGAAGAAGAAGAAGTAGGCAGAGGCCAGGGGTTTGGCTAAAGTGACTAAGAGTCACAGCCAAAACACAAATTTAGGGCCTTTAGGGAACACCAACCATATCGCATCTTCCCCCATCTCCTTGTAGTCTGCAGGCCAAATCTGGCCTAGGCTTGATTTTATTGATATTATTTTGAGTATCATTTCTAGATATTAATGTGTGTTATAGAGTTTACCAGTTATGAAATATCTCCTCCAAAAAAAAGTGACTCCCATCCTTCATTTATCTCCCTGGATTTCCAGTTTTACTTGAATTTGGGCCTTTCTGACAGGTTAGTACCCTGCCAGGTCTTTAAGATCTTTAGAGTATATGTTTTACACGGAGGGTCATTCCAGGGCCTCTCACAGCATATTATGAAAATGGAAGTCCATTCACTGTTCTCAAGCAGAGGAGTCACATCAGGCCTTTTGATTTGGTTTTTAAAGGATGACTCTGAGAGTTGTCTGCAGATTGGACTAATTGTGTGTGGGGGTGTGGGGCAGAATCTGGAGAAGGGAGGCCATTTGAGAGACCCTTGAGGAGGTCTCAGTGAGCAGTGGTGACCACTTGGTCTGACCTGGGGAGACGGTAATGGATGGACACAGAAAAGAACCAATTCAATCGGTGTTGTTGAGGCATCTGTGCAGATGATGCTGGCAGCTGGCCTCTGCAGGTGAACTGAGAAGATGCTCCAAGAGGACCACCTACTGTCTTGACCATACAGCTAATGGACCAAATAACCTCCGAACCCTTCCCAGCTGGATGGTTGTCACATCTGATATGGAAGAGCAGTGACACCTATGCAATATTTCATATAATAGTTATGACCTGGGACTTCCCTGGATGTCCAGTGGTTAAGAATCTGTCTTGCAAGGCAGGGGATGTAGATTCTATCCCTGGTCCAGAAACTAGGATCCCACAAGCCTTGGAGCAACTAAGCCTAAGCACCACAACCTATATGTGTGTGTGTGTGTGTGTGGTGGTGGTGGTGGTGGTGGTGGTGGTTATGACCCACTTCCACATACATAGTCTTATTTGATCCTCACAGCAACCCCAGGAGTACATACTATTTCATACTATTTTTCCTATTTTAAAAATTAGAAAACTCAGGCTTGGAGAGTTTAAATGATTCCTTCAAGTACTAACCAAACCCAATAGATTTGGGGTTCAAATGCAGGCCTTCTCATTCCAGAACCCTTACAGTCTTCTCTATCATGAGCAAAAGGGTCAAGGAGACCACAAAGTTGAGACAAATAAAATCAATGCTGTTATTTTAAAATAAATACACATTCCATGTTATTAAACCGAGTGAGTAGAGTCATAGCAACAGTCATATTTGAGTGCTTACTGTGTGCCAGGAACTGATCAAAGCACCAACTATATGATCATGTTTGATTCTCACAAGAACCCAGAGATATAGTTATACCTGGAGAAACTGTAGGTCAGAGGTGAAGTCTATTGCCCAAGTTCACACAGCTAGTTAGCTGTGGAATTGGGGTTAAATCCCAGCCCATCTCATCCTCTGTCGTCCCCTTCTCCTCCTGCCTCCAGTCTTTCCCAGCATCAGGGTCTTTTCCAACGAGTCAGTTCTTCGCATCAGGTGGCCAAAGTATTGGAGCTTGAGCTTCAGCATCAGTCCTTCCAGTGAATATTCAGGACTGATTTCTTTTAGGACAGACTGGTTTGATCTCCTTGGAATTCAAGTTATCAAAGTTGGACTCCATATATTTTATCTATATTATTATAACAGTATAATATATAATCCATATTATACTTTTAAAAGATGAAAGGTAGAAGTGATGTGGGGAACACACAGTCATTCAACAGACATTTATCTTACTGTCTAGAAGGGCAGGGAAAGAGAGAATTCAAATACAGCCTCTGTTCTTGAAATGGCAGTGGCTTTTAAATACATGCAGTGTCTGGAATGAAGCCCCATTTTGGTGACATTAAGATTTATGATGTTATACCAAAGAAGAATATTTCTCTCCCCCCCCAAAACAGAAAGTCAGTTGAAGTCTTTCTTATTAGTGGTTTAATTCAATCTTAAGTGAATTGAATCTCTTCACAAGCAAATGCTGTCAGATTCTGCCAAGAGCAGAATCCACAGGAGGACTTAGAGAGTGGGTACCTTTGGGAAGGGCTGACCACACAGGGCATTTGCCACAATGATGGCATTTTAAATCTAAGGACAGTGCAATTTCAATAACAAATCCTCAAAATATGTGGGGCTTCAAAAGTTGAGTAACCTTTTCCCTGAAGGAAAATGGTAGAAGCCCCAATTGCCTCCCTAAGTCTCATAGATGAGCTCCAAAGAATCTGTATCTATCAACATCAGCTTGTCAGACTTCCACAAATCTTTTCCCTATGGACCAATGTTAAAAAATACACTTATGTGAAACCACCTAAAGAAACGCTATATCCATGGTCTGAATTCTTCTCTTTTTTAAAATTAATTTTTTGTTGAAGTATAGATGATGTACAATGCTATGTTGATTTCTACTGTACCGCAAAGTGAATCAGTTCTACATATACATACATCCTCTCTTTTGCAGATTCTTTTCCCATATACATCATTACAGAGTATTGAGTAGAGTTCCCTATGCTATATGGTAGGTTCTTATTAGTTATCTAATTCCAATCTCAGTTTATCCCTGCCCCCACTGAAATCCTTCTTTTACTTAAAACAATGCTTTACACCCAAAGCTTGCTTTATTTAGGCCAGAATCAGTATTTATCAGTGGCTCTGCCAACAAGGTCTGGTTAGGACAAGGAATTCAAGCATCAGCTGAGATCCACGCTGACAGATGAACTCGGGGTCACTGTTGCATCTGGAAGGGGAGGGGCCGCTTCTCTCTCCAGGAGCCCCATGGAAAGGGAAGGAGAAGTGTAGGATCCCAGGCTATCTTGCTACCGGTGTCTGGTATCATGCAGGGGTCACCAGTGGCTCTGAGTACATCCACCTGCCAGATGGTTGGATAGCCTCTGGGGTTGTCCTGGGTTTACCTTCTCGGCTGCAAGCCTCCTAGCTCCGGCCCAGACTTGCAGCAGGAGCTGTGGGGTGTGATCTGAGCCGCCCAGTTCCATCCACAAGCAGAGCCTGTTCATCGCTGCTAACATCCAACCGTTCAGTACTAATCTTCTGGGCAAGTCTTTCAAGAGACTAGATGAATACCTGGAGCCAGACTTTATCAGACTCACCCAAGTTTGACCCTTATAAACAGTTCAGTTTTCCAGAGTTCTCTGGCGTGCACGTGGTTGAAAGCGGAGCTCTGCCAAGTTCTGAGTCCAGCTTTGAAATGTTTATCGTCCACCACCTGCTCCAGGGCACGAGGTGAGCAAGTGGCCAAGGCTCGTGGGCCGGCTGTGTGGGGGCCACGTGACGGCACGGATGGCCGCCAGCCGTGCCTCTGGGCTTTCGGCTCCTGACCGTTTCCATCATGGCTCCTTTGACAGCCTGCGGCTTCAGATGGTACCGGGGGACTGTCTTTTCTTGTACCTGTTGCCACCAGGGGGGCATTACATATCTATCTATAACACTGTTCTTCAGAGTTCCTGGGACTAAAGTGCAAGGCCAAGGATAAAGCAAACTTGAAGAACAAACACTTTACCTGAACTCTAGTCAACAAAAAAATTACTGAGGGCTTCTAAACGCAAGGTGTTCTTCCAGGAAGTGTGATGTAGGGGCCTGGGGGAAGGGGAATACAAAGAAGTAAAAGTACATACAAATAGGAAGTAAAAAAAAAAAAAAAAATAGGGTCCTGGGACTTTCCTGGCAGTCCAGCAGCTAAGGCTCTGAGCTCCCAGTGCAGGGCACTCGGGTTCAATTCTTGGCCAGGAAACTAGATCCCATATGCTGCAACTGAGAGTTCGCAACTAAGATCCAGCACAGCCAAATAAATAAATAAATATATTTAAATGGGTCCTGCTTTCATGCAGTGGAGGGGGCAAGCTCTGAAATTCGTGCTTTCCGTGTCTCTCCTTCCTGTGAAGTCTGCTCATGGCTCTCAACTCTGTCCAAAGTATTTAGGGTAAACCACACTTGTCAGTGAAGTGTATAAAACTGCTGCTTTTCCTGTCAAAAAAGTAGAATGTCAGCAACTTCATTTGGTCCAACCTAATAATCAGTTCTCCCCAAGCACTTTACCTTTTCCTCTCTTATGACCCTCTTTGTGATCTGCCTTGCAAATGATTAGGTATTTACGTGACCTTGCCCTCCACTTGATTACAAAGCTCTTTGAGAGCATCTCTAGCTGGTATGGCACCTTACACAGGGCAGGAGAACAATGAATAGGACAGTAAATGGGTGTGTGTGCTGGTGCTGGGGATGAAAGGCTGAAGCAACAAGGGCCCTGTCTAGGATGAGCTTGGCTCTTAGTGAGATGGAAGGAAAATGTCACTCCATCAAACAGGGTTCCTCAACAGCGGTGCCATGGACACTTTGGATCAGGGAACTCTTTGTCCTGAGGGTGGCTGTGCTCTGTGTTGTGGGACAAATGTCAGCATCCCTGGCCTCTATCCATGAGATGCCAGTGATATTCCCTCCCCGCCACCCCTACCCAGCCACGACAATCAGTTCAGTTCAGTCGCTCAGTTGTGTCCGACTCTTTGCAACCCCATGGACTGCAGCACACCAGGTTTCCCTGTCCATCGCCAACTCCCAGAGCTTGCTCAAACTCATGTCCATTGAGTCAGTGATGCCATCCAACCAGCTTATCCTCTATTGTCTCCCCTTCTCCTCTTGCCCTCAGTCTTTGCCAGTGTCAGGCTGTTTTCCAATGAGTCAGTTCTTCGCATCAGGTGGCCAAAGTATTGGAGTTTCAGCTTCAGCATCAGCCTTTCATTGAATATTCATTGGAACATTCATGACAATAAAATATCTTTAAACATGGCCACATGTCCCCGGAGGAATCAAATCAGCCCTTTTGAGAACCATGGCCACAGATGAGCTAAGGGGGCAGGATGCAGTACAGCAGTTCTGAGAAACTTCCCAGAAGAGCTGACACCCGGGGTCAAAACCTACGAGGTCTTGAAGGACAAGTAGCAACTCGTAAGGTGAAGCAAGGCAGGGGCCACGGCACAAGCCACGACACGGCAGCTCACCTGTGCTTTCCCTCGACTGGGCTCAGGTGCGACCCGAGCAAAAGTGAGAGGTGGCGACTTCAAACAAAAAAATCAGCCTACACATAGTCTCTTCAAAAAGTAGATCCCGTCAAGTCTTGGTTTCTGATATAACGTCCTTTCTATGAATTCCTCTACTTTCACCAATGCTTGGCGCAAACGTAAGGTCTCGATGAATGAAGTGAGATCACTCAGAACAGTTTCACTGCTTGTGTGGAAGCAAAGTCAAGAATGACAATACTACTGCTTTCTTTTGGCAAGGTACTCTACACATGTTTTCCTCTCTACTTTGTTCTTTTTGCATTAACTTTTAAGTGCTTTAATGAGATGTTAAATGCATATAAAAGAATATTTAACACACAAGTACACAGAGCTGCAGTGAAGCAGGAAACCTCCATGTTGAAGGAACTCAAGAGAAAGCTTTTGGTGTTCACATTTATTCCTTCAACAAACATTTTACTGAACACCCCACTGTGCTATGGGCCAGGATCTATGCAACAAGGGAGTGAACAGAAGAGAATCTTCTCCCTTACTTAAAGCGTTTTCATATCAGCCATTCAATGTAATCTGTTGTTCTCAATATCCCAATGAGATACCTATAGTTCAGTCGCTCAGTCGTGCCTGACTCTTTGCGACCCCATGGACTGCAGCACGCCAGGCTTCCCTGTCCATCACCAACTCCCGGAGCTTGCTCAAACTCATGTCCATCGAATCAGTGATGCCATCCAATATAAGCAATGCATAATTACTCTTACCCCTACCCCCTTCACAGAAGAGGAAACAGAGGCTCAGACCATTGCGTTGATTTGTCTCAGGTCCCTTGGTTACTAAGCGGCAGGACTAGAGGAAGAAGCCAAGTGGTTGCCTGACTCCCATCCTCCTTCCATTGCTCCACAGAGGAGCCTCTCCCCTTCCGCCCCTCCCCTCCCCTCCCTCAACCCTCTTCCTTCCCTCCCCCTTCAGCCTGACAGCAGATTCACTCCCACCAAACACCTAGCACCTAGCTCTGCAACTAAAGTGAGGCAACTGCAGAGCTGGGAGATGGGCAGGATTCAGAGACCCCACTGGCCCTGCTGGATTCAAAAAGAAGCAGACTGCGTGTCGGGGGACAGGGAGGTCTCCGCAGTGGAACAGACTCCAGCGGGGCAGACTTATCCCCAGGCTTTGTGTCCATAGCAAACCCCCACTTTAATTTTTTTAAATGTTAATTGAAATATAGTTGATTTACAATGTTGTGTTAATTTCAGGTATATGGCACTTTTAGATTCAGTACATTTTTAGCTTCTTTTCCATAACAGGTTATTACAAGATATTGAGCTCCCTGTGCTATACAGTAGGTCCTTACTGTTTATTTTGTATATAGTAGTGTGAATATTTTAATCCCCAACTCCTAATTTATCCCTCCCCCTCTTTCCTCTTTAGTAACCATAAGTTTGTTTTTTGTATCTGTGAATCTATTTCTGTTTTATAAGTAAGTTCATCTGTATCATTTTTTTTTTAGATTCCATATATAAGGGATATCATATGATATTTGTCTTCCTCTGTCTGAAGTACTTTGCTTAATATAATAATTTCTAGGTCCATCCATGTCCCTGCAAATGGCATTATTTCATTCTTTTTTTATGGCTAACATTCCGTTGTGTATACATACCACATCTTTTTATCCATTCCCCTGTCGATGGACATTTAGGTTGCTTCTGTGTCTTGTCTGTTGTAAATAGTGCTGCTGTAAAGATTGGATGCACGTATCTTTTTTAATTAGAGTTTTCTCCAGATATATGCCCAGGCGTGGGGTCACTGGATCATATACGTGGTAGCTTTGTTTTTAGTTTCAAACCCCCACTTTAAAGTTGCACTATACCATACAAAGCCATCCTTTTGCCTTTTTCCTTTGTTTGAAAAGAAAATGGCTATTTGTAGTTGGGTTATTGATGACTTATATTGAATAAGCTTGGGGCCATTTAATTACAGGCTTCCCAGGTGGCTCAGGGGTAAAGAATCCACCTACCAATGCAGGAGACTCAGGTTTGATCCCTGGGTCAGGAAGATCCCCTGGAAAAGGAAATAGCTACTCACTCCAGTATCCTTGCCTGGAAAATCCCATGGACAGAGGATGTTGGTAGGACCCAGAGCACAGAGTTGCAGAGTCAGACAGGACTTAGTGACTGAGCACGCATTTATTTACAACTCAGTTTGTACTTGTTGGGATTCTTTGGCAAATGCCTTCTTGCAAACAAAAGTATGGATGCCTCTGATGACCCCGATGGCAGTAAGACACCTCTCAGAGGCTGCCCAAGGCGAGACATGGTCTTAGTTTAGTATAGCAACTCTGATCAGTTGGTAGGAACTCTTCAGGGTATTGTCTTGAGAAGACTCAAGGGCCATAATAGATTAGTGACTGTGGGCCCTGGAGAATGGATTGTGGCTCCTTATGTCACATATTTATTAACCTGGATGTGGCCTGTGATCAGCCAAGATTGACCAATCACCACTGAAGTCCTCAGACCAGAAAGGTCACGGTGCCCCGGAATCTGGCACGTCTCTGTGTGTGACTACATCCCTAAGGGAGGTAAAGACCTGGCCTCTGGTTCCTGACTGTTTCAAAAGAGGATCGAGCCTGAGAGGAAAGTCCCAGCTCCAGAACCAGATGTGACCTCTGACATAAGAAGAAATATGTAATTGATCTCTGCCCCCAGTTCCTGACACAGATCTTCTAGGAATTCCATGGGTGCCAGGAGCATTGTTTGTTCTAACAAAGTATCTCTCGGTGGGCTCCTGGATGGCTCAGGATGGGGGCTGGTCACCAGAGTGATCAAGCCAAGATTAGAAGCTTGGAGATTTCAGTCCCAGCACCCACTCCCCCACATTCCTTTGGGGAGGGGAGAGCAACTGGAGGGGAGTTAATAATAGATCGTGCCCACATGAAGTCTTCAATGGTTGCATGCATGTTCAGTCACTCAGTTGTGTCTGACTCTATGACCCCATGGGCTGTAGCCCGCCAGGCTCCTCTGTCCATGGGATTCTCCAGGCAAGAATACTGGAGTGGGTTGCCATTTCCTACTCCGGGGGTCTTCCCGACCCAGGGAACAAAGCAGTGTCTCCTGCATTGGCAGGCAGACTCTCTACCACCGTGCCACCCTGGAAGCCCCTGAGTTTCCATAAAAATCTCTAAACTATGGGGTTTGGAGAGCTTCCATGTTGGTGAATACATCCACGTGCCTGCAGGGTAATCACTCCAATTCATTGGGCCCAAAGCTCCTAAACTTGGGACTTTCCAGACCTCAACCATGCCCCTCTTCATCTATCTGTTCACCTGCATCTTTCATTATATCCTTTATGGTAAATCAGTAAATATGAGTAAGTTCTATAAGCAGTTCTAACACATTTTCAAAGCCGAGGAAGGGGTTAAGGGAATCCCTGATTCACAGCTGGTTGGTCAGAAGTACAAGTGACAACTTGGGGTCAGCAGCTGAAGTGGGGGCTAGTCTTCTGGGACTGAGCCTGTAACCTGTGACCCCTGCATTGAAGGCTGATTCTTTACCAACTGAGCTGTCAGGGAAGCCTATTTATTTTTATTTATTTATCTGACTGTGCCAGGTCTTAGTTGCAGCATGTGGGGTCTAGTTCCCTGACCAGAGATCGAACCCAGGCCCCCTGCATTGGGAGCATACGGAGTCTTAGCCACTGGACCGCCGGGGAAGTCCTGTAACCTGTGAGGTCTGTGTTAACTCTGGGCAGTTAGTGTTAGAATTGAGTTAAATTATAAGGAACCCAGTTGGTGTACACTGATAATTGGAAAAATGCTGGGTATGGAAAAAAAACCTACCCATTGGATATCAGAAGTCTGAGGCGTTGAGGAAAACAGGAGTTTTCCTTTAGCTCTGCTTGATCGATCAACTCATTCCACAAACATTTATTGCATGCTTTTCTGTGCCAGTCACTGGTCACTGGGAATCGAAAGGTGATCTAATTCGAGCCCTTGTCCTCAGGGAGCTCACTGTCTAGTGGGTGAGACAGATGTCAAACACATAATAACATTACAGTATAGTGAGGGGTGTAGAGGATGCAGGATCCTACCGCAGCTTGCTGACAAGAGTGATCGGGAAAGGGCAGCTGCCCGTGGCACTGGGGGAGGAAAAATCACACTAATACAAGGAGCCAGGAAGTGCTGTCCTTGCCTGAAACACTTTGGTGGGACTGTTCTGTGACCTGTCTATGATTGATGATACCAGGAAAGCAGTTGGGGACTCAGGGCCCCTTAGCATAAATGGACAGAATAGAGACCGAGGGTGGCTACATATATTCAGTTATGCAGGCTGTGGTCTGCACAAGGGCACCCAGATTAAAGCGGAGACCACGAGGAAGGAAGGGTGACTTTTACTAATGCTTTCCAAAGGGGGCACCTCTTTCTATTGTGCCCAGTTCAGTTCAGTTGCTCAGTCATGTCCGACTCTTTGTGACCCCATGAACCTTTTACAGCACGTCAGGCTTCCCTGTCCATCACCAAGTCCCGGAGTCCACCCAAACCCATGTCCATTGAGTTGGTGATGCCATCCAACCATCTCATCCTCTGTTGTCCCCTTCTCCTCCTGCCCTCAATCTTTCCCAGCATCAGGGTCTTTTCTAATGAGTCAGCTCTCTGCATCAGGTGGCCAAAGTTTTGGAGTTTCAGCTTCAACATCAGTCCGTCCAATGAACACCCAGGACTGATCTCCTTTAGGATGGACTGGTTGGAGCTCCTTGCAGTCCAAGGGACTCTCAAGAGTCTTCTCCAATACCGCAGTTCCAAAGCATCAATCCTTCAGTGCTCAGCTTTCTTCACAGTCTAACTCTCACATCCATACATGACCACTGGAAAAATCATAGCCTTGACTAGACGGACCTTTGTTGGCAAAGTAATGTCTCTGCTTTTTAATATGCTGTCTAGGTTGGTCATAACTTTCCTTCCAGGGAGCAAGCGTCTGTTAATTTCATGGCTTCAATCACCATCTGCAGTGATTTTGGAGCTCAGAAAAATAAATTCAGCCACTGTTTCCACTGTTTCCCCATCTATTTGCCATGAAGTGATGGGACCGGATGCCATGATCTTAGTTTTGTGCCCAAGGTGCAGTTATTTGCCAGCAGAGAATCCCGGGATGGGATCGCATTTATCAATGACCCTGTGATCACGGATGGTCGGGCTTACTGGGTTACTTTGTAACTGCTTTCATGATGTTGACACATCTTAATAGCCCAGGGACATTTCTTTGGATCTAAATGAAATTTCCCATGTCTTGCTTTATTTTGGATGGGAAGTAGTTTCTTGACCAGTCGGTCAGGGTTCACCTGGGGGGAACAGAAGCCCCTGTGAGTTCTGGGGTAAGGGATTTGTTAGAGGGGTGAGACCTCACCCACTGCAGGAGGAGTCGGGGAGGTGAGGGCCTGGGAAGGGAGAGTTGGGGAGGGTCCGAGAAGCAGCCACCACAGAGCCAGACAGGGCAGGGAGGGGGGAACGTCTTTGCGGGGGGGCTGTGCCCTGTGGGTCTCTCCTCCAGGGATCAAGCTGCTGAGGGAGACTCTGGGGCTGCTGTGGGGAGAAGCTGGACATGCAGGGAGTGGAGGAGAGCGAGGACAAGTGGACCTGGCACCTCCGTGTCTGCCTGTCACGGCACTTCATCCTGAGCGCCTTCCGAGAGTAATGGCCACCACCTCACAGGATCTTCCAGAGCTCTTACAAGCTCCTCCCTCGGCCAGCTCTTCCTCAGGGTTAGGGAGGGAGCTGGGAGAGGGAGTTCTGCTTTAGCCCAGTTTGCAAGGAACAAATTACCACACTTGAAGGAAAGGGCTGCGGGAGGTGTGCAGAATGAAGACACAAACACTGCAGGTCCTCAGTTCCAACCCCTGAGGTTCTCAGGTGTGTGTGGAGCAGAATTGCTTGGGAAGCTGTCGAGTAGAAATTTCCAAGCCTCAGCTCTCAAGATCATGAGGTGGGGTCTGCGCGCCTGGGCTTCCCTGGTGGCTCAAATGGTAAAGAATCTACCTGCAATGCAGGAGACCCAGGTTCGATCCCTGGGTGGTGAAGATCCCCTGGAGAAGGGAATGGCTACCCACTCTAATATTCTTGCCTGGAGAATCCCGATGGACAGGGGAGCCTGGTAGGCTGCAGCCATGAGGTCACAAAGAGTTGAACGTGACTGAGTGACTGACACACACATAGGTGGTACTGATGCACAAAAAGCTTGAAAACCACTGACACCAACCTTACAAGCCAATAAATAGGTTATGAATCAATTCAACTCCAGTGGCCTGCTGTTGGAAGCCTTTGATCATAACCTGCCATTTAGGGACCCTGGGATTGGGACCCGGATTTCAACACTACCGCAGTTCCCTCCTGAGGGGCCTTTGATGGGTTCTTCATCTCCCTGCCTGACCTTTTCAAAAGCAGATGAGATCCTGAACTCTTCTCCGAGGGAGCTGGGTGTGGTAGATCAGCAGAGGAATCTCATTCCAATACTGTCAAGGAGTTGATGCATCAGGAAAGCCAAAGTGTGCTCCACCCTGCAAACTGGGTTTACTGGTAGCACGCAATTGATTGATCTCATTCAGATGATCACCATTGAACAGCATGCGCCTGACAGCCCGAAGTGCGTGAGCATCTGTGCAGGGCAGGATGTGAAGCAAGTGGAAATGGTGGGTGTCTGCCTTAGAGGTCAGGGAGGACCAGATTTACAGACCCTCCAATGGTCCTCATTTGCCCTGGGGCTCTCAAGACCCTCCCCTGGCCACCTACCTACACATCACTTCCAACTCAGCTCAGTGGAAATTTTTGACCCAACCAAAGTTATGGGAAATGCCAGCCTCTATTTCCTCGGAAGGTAAGGCAGGCAGCCCAATAAATCTCAAGGGAGGGCCTGGAGTGGCCTACCCAAGGTACAAGACTGAGCTGAAGAGCTCCCTCCACAAGGTCAGCGTCAAGGCCAGCATGGACCAGCCCTTTCTCATTCCTGTGTCTTCCAACTTTGTGAACAGAATCAGAAAGAAACTGAAGCACATTCAAAATGTCCTTCTCCCCCATCTTCTCCTCCTTCTAGTATCGGTCAACTTTAGCAGTACTGACCGAACATATTGGTGGGCCGAGGATCCACAGGTGTGAAACCTGCTCAACCACCCAGGGACCTTGATGCAGATTCCTGAGTTCTACCCTCAAAGAACCTGACTCAGTAAGTGAGCCTGGGCAGCTGCATTTTAAATGGTGCCACGATCGAGTCCCATGCAGCTGGTCAAGGATAAGATTCTGGAAAACACTGTCCTAGGCAGAATGCTTGTGGAGGTGGGGTGGGAAGAGGAAGGGGCGGATCAGAAAAAGATTTCACAGCCTCCCTGGGAAGGCGGATGGCACACAAGTGAAGAAGATGTAAGGCTAGGCGACAAGCAGAGCCCCACAGAGACCCTGGGAGAAGGAAGAATTTACTTAAGTCCATTTAATCTTTGTCTGTTTTGTTCATGGTGGTATCCCCAGCGCCTAGCTGGGACTGTGATGAGACAAGCCAGGCACTTGGGGCACAAAATGTAAGGAGGCGCTCACTCTCGGGTGACGGCCCTGCTCTCACTGCTCCCACGAGAAGCACCTGCTGAAATCTGCACCCTGGATGCCTCACCACCTCACCCGCCTCACTGCCCTGGAACCGACAACCAAGCTGCTGCAGAGTAGGCACCCTGTAACTATCTGTTGGGTGAATGGACAACTCTCTTTCACAGACATTTACCAAGTGCAAAACGTGACACACAGTGTGGGCAGTGGCGGTGGGGGCTGGCCCAGGACACAGTGACAGCCTAGGAATGAATTAGATGCAGACTGAGCTCTGAAAGGAGTTACAACCTAATAAGGTGAACAGGGGGCTTCCCCAATGGCTCAGCAGTAAAGAACCTGCCTGCACTGCAGGAGATGTGGCTTTGATCCCTGGGTTGGGAAGATCCCCTGGATGAGGAAATGGCAACCTACTCCAGTATTCTTGCCTGGAAAAACCCATGGACAGAGGAGCCTGGTGGGCTGCAGTCCATGGGGTCACAAAGAGTCGGACACAACTGAAGCAGCTGAGCACACAGGCACCTGTGGTGAGCAGGCTGGGAAATAAAAAAATGCAAGAGAGTGAAGGCTGCTGGAAAGGGAGGGGCTCGGGTCAGGGGCGAGGGGGCTAAACGATCTCTGCTCTGTGAGAGCCGGGACTCTGCCTCTTGTGACACACCCTGTTCCCGGCGCAGCACAAGCACAGGGTGGCTGACACTTAATACACATTTGTCTGAATGAATGGCAGGCAACAGCCTCGACGGTCCAGAGACATGCCTGGGTGTGTTGTGCTGTTTTATAGCTGAACCTAAGTCCAAAAAGCCAGTGCCTGAAATTAGCTGAGGTCAATAACAAAGGCTCCCTAATGATCCAGCCCAACAGATCCCACACTCAGTTGATTATCAAAACCACTGTAGGCGTCTGAAAAATACTGACTCCTAGGCCCCACCTCCTACAGGTGCCAAATCAGGATCTTTATGTCAGGGCTCAGGAATCTGCATCTGAAACTCCCTGAGTGCAGCTCCTGAGCACCCAGGCCATTCTTACCCAGCAACATCGTTCGAATCAGGAGACAAGATGCCAGCTTCTCGGGGGCACTTGGTGGGCCCGGGCTCCAAGAGTTGCCATGGCCCTCACATATACCCCAAATTTTGTATTGTGGTAAAATACACATAAAGTTTACCATCTTAGTCATTTTTAAATGTACAGTTCAGTGGTATTCCCTAGTGGCTCATACAATAAAGAATCTGCCTGCAATGCAGGAGAGCCAGATTATATTCCCTGGGTTGGGGAGATCCCCTGGAGAAGGGAATGGCAACCCACTTCAGTATTCTTGCCTGCAGAATCCCATGGACAGAGGAGCCTGGCGGGCTCCAGTCCATGGGGTGGCAAAGAGTCGGACATGACTAAGCGACTAACACTTAGCTTCAGTGGTGTTAAGTTCGTTTATAATACTGTGCAACCTTCATCACTATCCAACCCCAGAACTCTTTTCAACTTGCAAAATTGAAAGCTTTGCACTCATTAAATAAGGACTCCTCGCTTTCTCCTTCTCCCAGCCCCTGGCAACCACCGGGCTACTTTCTGTCTCTATGATTTTGATTTCTGTAGGTACCTGATATCTTAGCTGGTTCAGGCTGCTTGTACAAAAATATCATAGGTTGAGTGGCTTAAACAACAAAGCATCTATTTCCTTACAGTTCTGGAGGCAGGGAAGTCCCAAATCAAGATGACTGCAGATTAGGTATGGACGATTTCCTGGCTCACAGAGGGCTGTCTTCTGCTGGGTCCTTCCGTGGTGGAAGGGGTAAGGGAGCTCTCTGGGGTCTCTCTTATAAGGGCACTAATCCCATTGATCACCTCCTAATACTATCGCATTGGAGGTTAGGATCTCAATGTATAGATTTTGAGAGGACATGAACATTCAGCCTGTGGAATTTTAATTTAAACACGTGGAATCATACAGTATTTGTCTTATTGTGACTGGCTTATTGCATTTAGCATAATGCCTTCAAGTTTCATCCATGTTGTAACAGATAACCACATTCTTTTCTTTTAAAAGCTGAATAAAACTGCATTGTGTGTGTATACCACATTTTGCTTATCTATTTGACATGGGTTGCTTCTATATTTTAGCTACGATGATAACGCGGCAGTGAACATGGATATACAAACATGTCTCGGAGACCCTGCTTTCAACTCTTTAGGGTACTTACGTAAAGTGAAATTGCTGGATCATATGGTAAATCCTTTTTTAATTTTATGAGAAACTGTTATGCTATTTTCCACAGCAGCTGTACCATCTTACATTCCCACCGGTGGTACACAAGTGTTCTATTTTCTTCACAACCTGAAAACATTTGGGTTTTTGTTTGTTTGTTTCTGTTTGTGTTAATTATAGCCATCCTAATGGCTAGTATCTCATTGTGGTTTTAATTTGCATTTCCCTAATGATCGGTGATATTGACTTTTTTTTTTTTCATGTGCTTATTGACCATTTGTGTATCTTTCTTGGAGAAATGTCTGTTCAAGGCCTTTACTCATTTTTTTTTTAATCAGGTGTTTTTGTGGTTGTTGAGTTTCAGGAATTCTCTATATATTCTAGACATTTATCCCTTATCAGATATGTGATTGGCAAATATTTTCCCCATTCTTTGGGTGGCCTTTTCATTTTAATGATAGTGCCTTTTGATGCACAAACTTTCCCCTCTCTGTGGTTTTCCAGGCAAGAATACTGGGTTCAAAGAGAGGATGCAGGTGGCTTGAATAAAATGAAGGGAGGTGAATTTCACAAAGAATTAGCCCGGGGTCCAGGGCAATAGCATTTGGTTGTTATCATACATACTTTTCTAGCAACATACCCAGCTTCTCAGCTTCCTTTTCTGGCCTCTAGCAAAGCTTCACTGATGCCCAGGAGATTTTGAGGGGTGTGGTGAACCTTGGCTTCCATCTGGGGTGCAACAGTGAGGTCTAGAAGCCTGGTGTCCAGGTGATGCCGGTTTTATTCTTCAATACAGCAGTAACCCCTGCCCACTTTTCTCTTCTCTGGTTCCTTGCTGAGCCCTCTTCCAGCACTCCTGTTCTTCCTGCCCTGCTTCCACAGCGGGGGTAGTCTAGATGTGTGCCACAAGGGGGTGGGACATGTGACCTGAGGAAGATCCGAAGCTGTGGGCCCATAGGAGCCATCTCAGCAGGCTTGGCTCCCTTCACTCAGAGAAAAGGACGCCATGCTTCATACTGCTCTTTCAGGCCTGTTCCTTCCCCCAGGCATGATGAGGAAACAGCTGGGCAAAGGGAAAAGCTGGAACTCCCAAACTCAGATGCATCCTTCAACTTAAAAAACAAGGTACTTGATGGGAATTCCCTGGCAGTCCAACGGTTAGGACTCTGTGCTTTTACTGCCAAGGGCATGGGTTCAATCCCTGATCAGGGAGCTCAGATCCTGCGAGCCACATGGCTGAGGGGGGAAAAAGTGTTGCAAGGTTAATCTACTTCCAGGGCCTCACCCAGGCATCCTTCCTACCACTGCATCCAGCTTGAGCTCCTCCAGGGACCATGCTTCTGAATCAGTTTATTATAACAACTGACTCTTTTTAAAGTAGAGGTTCTCTATGAGATGGCCCTTGCATTTCAGTAGTCACCTTTTGGCCAACTGCTCCAGGAGGATAAGAAGCTTGATACAAAGAAGCAGCCTCATTTCATCTCCTTGGGCAAAGATGGGGGAGACAGGTGGACAGTGATGTAAGGAGGAGGTAATATTTCAGGTACTTCCCCCCCGCCCCCTCCCTGCATAGCCAAACAAGCAAAAAACAACCTTGTGAGTTTTTTCCTCCCCTCTCAGCCACGTGGCTTGCAGGATCTTAGTTCCCCGACCAGGGACTGAACCCATACCCTCAGCAGTGAAAGCACAAAGCCCTGACCTTTGGCCCACCAGTGAACTCCCTGTTGGGACCTTTCTCTACCACATTCTGGGCAGCAGGCTCAGGCCTCCTCTAGACAGTTGCCTGGGAGTAAAAAACACCCTTTGTTTAGGAGGGTTGTGCAAACACTGTTACAAGTGATTTACTGGCCTGTATTTAACCTTTATTTAATTGATCCAATTTACTCTACTAATTGATGCTCAATTCCAGCAAAAGCTCTGTTTCAGGGTTTATAGCCTGAAAATGTGATTAAGATGTGTAAAAACACAGCAGGAAGATTCTCAACACAGTTCAGGTGATAAGGGTCTTCAACTATATGAATGGCATCCACAGAAAAAAAAGAGTTAGATTTCTTTAGGGTGGGAACCCCATAGTGGCAGAACTGAGATTAGTGGGATAGAAGCTACAGGAAGAACTTGATGCAAGGAAGAAACTTTTGACAAATTATAATTGTTTTTTAAATAAAGGTAAAAATGAAATTCCCTAGGAGATAGGGAGCATGTGAGCACTGGAAGTTCTAAATGAAGGGGCAGAGGGGTCACCTGTCAGGATACTGGAAGGGGTGTGAGTTAATGTCAAAGAAGATCCAATGTAGGACTAGGATTCTGTGCCGAATGTTGGGGCTAGATGGTTTATACAGAGTTACCCGCTGTGGAGGGCCAGGGAAGTGCTTTTCAGATAGGACTAAGGAGAAAGAAAACATTATTTCAAAAAGTAGTTAACAAAATAGAGCATGGGTGTGAACATATTTACAAAACGGAGATGGTGTTACGCATGTCGGCCACAGAGCTGCTGTGAATACTAAGATAATATAGGAGTGTGCTTGGAACAGAGCCTTAGCTTAATAAGTGTTCACGATTATTAATAGATTATTTACAATGTGAAAAAGATAGCTGGTCAGTTTCTTCCTGAGAACACAGTTATTAGATGGCTACTGAAATGAGTAGGGATCTATAGAACCTGACTGTAGTAGACAGCCCACGGTAGAGTAGGAAGAGGTAGGTTTTGGCTTTAGAAACTAAAACTTGGTTAATGTGCCCACTTCTCCAGTCACAGGAGACAGCAACATTATCTGTAACACCATATTCAAATACAGAATCCAGTAACTTTTTGCTACCCAGCATACACTTTACAGTGTATATTTACCTCTTTTGTGCATAGATGGGGACATATGGCATAAGTATTTAAACGTATGGCTTTCCTGTGGCTCAGTGGTAAAGAATATGCCTGCTAATGCAGGAGACGCAGGTTTGATCCATGGGTAAAGAAGATGCCTGGAGAAGGAAAAAGCAACCCACTCTAGTATTCTTGCCTGGGAAACCCCATGGACAGAGGAGCCTGGAGGGCTCCAGTCTATGGGGTCACGAAGAGTTGGACACGACTTAGCGACTATACCACCACCACGATTACTCTAAATCCTTGAAGATAGGAAGTAGTGAAAATATTCTCTAATAAATCAGTCACTTATAAAATTGGTCCTTATTAAAAACATCACGTCTCAGTTAATACTACAATCCCTGCCTCTTCTGTGATAGGGCCTTAAAAGTCCAAGTAAAGATGTTAAGATTTATAATTTTGTCAGAAAATGTATGGTGAGAAAAATAACATTTGAATCCTTTTCTAAGGATTAGTGCACATTTGCAGTGATAACCTAGACTTGTTACACCTAAGAAAACATATTTTAATGTCACTTAATTTCATTTTTCAACATGAAGTTCCAATCAAACTTTTCTCCCCACTGATTACAAAACCGTGATTCTTTGTTTAAGTGAATTCATATTAAATGTTCCTTCCTGGTAGTAATTATCCTCAGATGTGGAAAGAGAAAGAGGGAGCATGAGCAAGCACTAGCGACCTTTCTCGATTGTTGCCTAATTTTTTAGCTAAGTAGCAATGCAAGACAAACAGACCCACAGTCCTTTCTTTAAAGCCTTGTGAAATGAAAGGAGAATAATATTTCCTCTTACTAGAAAGTTACCCGGGTTCTTTCACCAGACTTTTGCTGTTATCGAGTTTGTACGTTGAATAGAAGCTACACTCAGATCACATACTTCAAGACATTTCAGAGCTCAAACCTTTTGACTGCCATTTGAATAGTTTCTTAGAATTTCAGAGCTAGAAAACCATGTTAGAAAATGGTCCCGGGGTGGGGGGTCAAACTTGCGTTGCTTTTGGTCAAATACATTTGGAGGCAATCCCCTCATTTAATAGGTAAAAAAACTGAAGAGAAAGTGGTTTCTCCCTAGACAACCCTGATTAGCGGCTTGATTGGAGCCAGGACCCAAGCCTCCTGACTCAAAAGTTGTGTTTTTCAACCTTGGCCACACACTGGAATCACCTGAGGAAATTAAAAAACTGATGCTCCCTGATCCTACTGAGGTCTGGGTCCCACCCTCCAGAAACGCTGACTTAAGGGTCCTGGGTACAGCTGAATTGGGCATTATGGAAAGCTCCCCAGGTGATTCTAAGATGCAAATAACATTGAGATTCACCCATCTTTCCTAATTTTTGCTCTTACAAAAGGACTTGTATCACTTTCCACTACAGTCCTTCTTCCTATCTTTCTACTTTTTCCTTGCAATTAACCGTATTTTTCCTCTGGTGTTGCCATAACCCAATGATTATTAAAGCCCAATGCCTGACAAGGTTGGGGGGCAGTGACCTCCAGCGGGCAGAAGAGGGTTGGGGGATGGGGACAGGGTGGGGGTAATTCAGAAGGTTTACAAAATTACAGAGCAGCGGGCACCTAGTCTGCCCGGCCTTCTTATACTGAACAGATGGTGAATTTCAAAGCCAAATGTACCAGGGAACCAATGCCATACACCCAAATTTAAGTTTAAATATTCTCCGTATGCTTGGGTTTTGAATTCTTTCCTGGAGCAGCAGGCAGCAGAAGCCAACCACCCTGAGTCCTAGCAGACAGCAAATGTCTCTTGGAGCTGAAAACTTCCGACTGCTGTGGGGACGGGATTCGAAGGCAGGCCCTGGACCAATCCACTGCATCACCTGCTTGCTCTTCCCTCAGTTGTCAGAGGGTCTTTCCATTGCATTTAGTTGGGTGTGTAAAAATGAGTCTTGGACCCTGTCCTAGAAGGAATGGTGAAAAAGTAAGTTAGAAATTGATCTTTCTTTTTTTTTGGCCATGCCCTGCCACTGGTGAGATCTTAGTTCCCAGACCAGGGGTTGAATCTGGGTCCTTGGCAGTGAAAGCGTGGAGTCCTAACTACTGGACCATTGGGGAACTCCCTAATCTTTCCTTTTGAGAAAACCCTATCCCAGAAGGCCCCACGCCCTTGTGCTGGGCTTGTGTTCACAACATTATGATGATGAAGGAGCGTTCCACCCCACCTCAGATCGCAGAGTTGCAGCTAGGCTGGAGTCCCGTGATGCTCTGTGACCCGGTGGATTTTGTCAGAAGCTAGAGAATTTCTGTGTTCTTGCCATTTGGAAATTCCCATAAACAACCAACCTGGCAAATACTGGATCCTGCTGGTCATGTGCACACCAGATGTGGCTGCACAGAAGGTAGCTTCCATTTTTCTGAAGGATATGAGGTTCTAGTGATGAATACTCCACTCCTTTCTTGCAAAGGCTTTCACTCTAGCGTTTCACCCACTTCTGCTTTCCTTCCCAAACCGTGGAAACCCAAGAGTTCACTTTGATGTTGTCCAAATTTTTTTTTTTTTTTTTTTAATTTTATCCGATCATTTCTGGGGCTTCCCAGGTGACTCAGTGGGTAGAGAATCTGCCTGCAATGCAGGAGACTCAGGAGACTTGGGTTCAATCCCTGGGTGGTGGAAGATATCCTGGAGGAGGCCATGGAAACCCACTCCAGTATTCTTTGCCTGGAAAATCTCATGAATAGCGGAGCCTGGTGGGCTATGGTCCATAGAGTCAGAGAGTCAGAGAAGACTGAAGGGACTCAGCACACATGTACGCGATCGTTTCTGGAACACACATTTCACTGTTTCTTGAAAGGAAGGAAAACAGTAGACGGTACTTTGTACCTTTGGACATAAGATCTGGAGCAACTCTTTCCTTGTTATCATGTATTAATTTGGGGGCATATTCTAGGACCATAATACAAAGCACTTTGAAACTACTACCAATTAAAATTTTAAATTAGGTATAAACTAGTTTGAGGTCAGGTTGCTCCACCCTGTCTTAGGGGACTGAGGTATCCATTTCTAAAACATTATTGACGGGCTTCTTATATGATTAATTTTGGGGCAGTGGACACAGGAAATTAGGTTCCCACCCTCCATGAGTTCACGGTCTAATGAAGAACAGAAATACTTAAATTATAGATGACTGCCCTGTGTGGTATCTCCTACAGGAGACAGATGCACAATAAATGATTTCCTTAGATTCTCTGTCAAATCAGTGGTGTCACCAGAACTGAGGAAGCAACCTGCTGATCGAATATATCCTGACACACCTGTGGACAGTGATGTCCACGTTTCTTTGGAGCCCAGGTTCTGTCTGCTAGGGACCTACTGCAGGTGAGTGTAGCAAGAAATCAAGATGAGAGGATGCCGACTGCAGCTGGAAAGATGTCAAAGGGAGGAAGTCCATGATCTGTAGTGAGGCAACAGTGAGGAAGATGGGCCCTGAAATGGGGAGTTACACATGGAATACGTCATGTAGGGCTGGACTGTGAAGGTCCTTATGCATTTGATATAGGAAAGCTTTAGATAAATGTTTTGCTTTTATCTTTTTTTCACCCCAGGTGAGGAAATTTGAATTAAAAACTCAGTTTCTAAACACTTCATCATTAATCCATATAAGGTTCTTTTACTTTTTAACCTCCAAACCCTAATTATATTCCTTTTGCCCCTCTAGTACCTACTCTCATGTTTCTCTTTAGATGTGTTGCTGCTGCTGCTGCTAAGCTGCTTCAGTCGTGTCCGACTCTGTGTGACCCCATAGACGGCAGCCCACCAGGCTCCCCCGTCCCTGGGATTCTCCAGGCAAGAACACTGGAGTGGGTTGCCATTTCCTTCTCCAATGCGTGAAAGTGAAGTCACTCAGTCGTGTCCGACTCTTCGCGACCCCATGGACTGCAGCCCACCAGGCTCCTGCGCCCATGGGATTTTCCAGGCAAGAGCACTGGAGTGGGTGCCATTGCCTTGTCCGCTTTAGATGTGCATGCATACCTTTTTCAACAGGCTTATTACTATCATGTGAATATATCTTTATAGATGTGATAATGTGCTATAAATCCTGTTCTGTTTCCTGTTTTCCTCCCAACACTAGGTTTCTAAGTCCCATCAGTGTTGCTACGTACATCTGGTTGACATTTCTTAACTGCTGTTGACTTTTTAACAGTGCACATCTTCCATATATTTTACTAATAATACCTTTCTCTAATGATAACCACCTGGGCTGCCTCCACTATTCAGCTACCCCCAAGAAATCCCATGATGAACATCCTTATGGACCTGTGAAGGAATTTCTTGGGAGTATATAAAGTCAAATTTTTTTTCACAAGTCATAGGGCATGTGCATGCTTAATCTCAACAGCTGTCAGACTGTTTTTCTGAGTGATGGTACCAATTGACACTCCCTCCAGCAGTGCGTGAGTGTTCCATCTTCTACATTCTCAGCTGCACCTTCATCAGCCTTCTGATACTGGTCTTCTTTGGCATTCTAAGACAGAAGTTTAGAACAGATACAGTAGGTCACAGGGCGCTCTCTAAAGCTCTTCACCTGTGAGTACAACGAGAAACGGGATGCTGTAGGAGACTGCGCGGGGATGAACGATCTGATTTGCAAAACCAAAAGATGCAATATAAAATTTCCGGAAAGTTTAGGAGATATTTAGCATTACAAATGCAAAATATTTTCTCTATATACTTCTATTTATAAATATCCCATTCAATATTTGTTCCCGCTCCCATGATTGGTTAGTTTCTGCTGATCTGGACTAAAACATGATTTCACTTGGTCATCATGGCCAGTCTTCACCGCGGCTGGTAGTGGAAGACAAGAGAGAGGGAAGGTGGGGCTGCAAAACCAGAGTATCTTGCTGAGCAGAAGCCTCGCCTCGCTTGATGAGCTGTGTCTGCCTCCTTATCTTCAGCTGTCATCCTCCTCGTGTGAGAGAGTTAGATGGAATATTAAAGTGACACTCAGTGATAACAAGCAACATCTGTAGAGTACTTACTACTCAAAGTGTGGTCCTTGGACCAACAGCTTAGGTATCACCTGGGATGCTGCTTGTTAGAAATTCAGAATCTTCATGCCCGCCCAAGACCTACTGCATCAGAATCTGACTTTAGCAAGATTGCCAAGGGATTCTATGCACATTAGAGTTTGAGAAGCACTGCTTCAGTCTTTGCCAAACATTTTCACATAGTCTGTCCTATTTAAACTCTTCCCAAACCCTGATTTTCTTGGGTGTCAGTTATTGTGTAATTCCTAGGGTACAGGTGAGGAAACTGAGGCTGGGCTGTCTAAAGGGACTAGCCCAGGAATACCCAGAAAAGCCAGTGTAGCCAGATTTTCAGACTCGGCAACTGCCTCTCAAGGCCATACTTTATTTACACCCCCTTCTCCCCATGCCCCGTGTTTCCTCATTCCAACAGGAAAACACCCAGGAAGAGCTCATTTCAGAGCCAAACACACGTGAACTGCTGTTGAAGCTGCCCAGCCTGGTGTCTCCTGGGATACAGGTTGTACTCACTGCTATTCAGCCTCAGTTCTCCTGCGGCAGCCAGATCATCACTGAGCATGAGATGGGTGGAGCCATTAGTGGGTCCCTCCCTTGATTGTGTACCAGGGTCCATTTCTCCTTCTTAAAAGCAGGTAGGGACTTCTCTGGTATTCCAGTGGATAGGAATCTGCCTGCCAAAGCAGGAGACATAAGTTCAATCCCCGGTCTGGGAAGATCCCACATGCCATGGAGCAACTGAGCCCATGTGCCACAACTGTTGAGCCTGTGCTCTAGAGCCCGGAGGCCACAACTGCTGAGCCCCTGAGCTGCAACTACTGAAGCCCGCAATCCTAGAGCCCTGCTCCGCAGCAAGAGAAACCACCTCAGTGAGAAGCGTACACTAGAGAGTAGCCCCTGCTCACCACAATTGGAGAAAAGCCCACACAGCAATGAGGACCCAGCACAGCCAAAACTAAACAATAATAATAATAATAAAAGCAGGTTAAGCAAGCGTGCTTAATATGGGGGCTCCCAGGCTCCCAAGATATTTATGACTAGAGTTCAGGAGTCTTCAAACTTAGCATTTTCTTTATCATAACCACATATAGAGAACACACCACGCATCAGCAGTGATTTTGTCACTAACAGAAATCACAGATATTTCTATATAGAGTTGCAACTACTGCACATTTCAGAATCATGTTTATGCTCATCACAACTTCAATACTACTTCAGTTATTAGATCCACACTAGATATTTTTGTTTTTAATTTTTATTGGTGCATAGTTGATTTATAATGTTCTGTTTTAGTTTCAGGTATACAGCAAAGTGAATCAGTTATACATGTTATACAGTATAAAGTCAAGTGGGCCTTAGGAAGCTTCACTATGAACAAAGCTAGTGGAGGTGATGGAATTCCAGTTGAGCTATTTCAAATCCTAAAAGATGATGCTGTGAAAGTGTTGCGCTCAATATGCCAGCAAATCTGGAAAACAGCAGTGGCCACAGGACTGGAAAAGGTCAGTTTTCATTCCAATCCCAAAGAAAGGCAATGCCAAAGAATGCTCAAACTACCGCACAATTGCACTCATCTTCCACACTAGCAAAGTAATGCTCAAAATCCTCCAAGTCAGGCTTCAACAGTAAGTGAACCGTGAACTTCCAGATGTTCAAGCTGGATTTAGAAAAGGCAAAGGAACCAGAAATCAAATTGCCAACATCCATTGGATCAGCAAAAAAGCAAGAGAGTTCCAGAAAAACATCCACTTTTGCTTTATTGACTACGCCAAAGCCTTTGACTGTGTAGATCACAACAGACTGTGTGGATCATAAAAAACTGTGGAAAATTCTTCAAGAGATGGGAATATCAGACTACTTGACCTGCCTCCAGAGAAATCTGTATGCAGGTCAAGAAGCAACAGTTAGAACTGGACATGAACAACAGACTGGTTCCAAAGAGGGAAAAGAGTACATCAAGGTTGCATACTGTTACCCTGCTTATTTAACTTATATGCAGAATACATCATGCAAAATACCGGGCTGGATGAAGCACAATCTGGAATCAAGAATTCCAGGAGAAATATCAATAACCTCAGATACGCAGATGACACCACCCTTATGGCAGAAAGTGAAGAAGAACTAAAGAGCCTCACAATGAAAGTGAAAGAGGACAGTGAAAAAGTTGGCTTAAAACTCAACATTCAGAAAACGAAGATCATGGCATCCAGTCCCATCACTTCATGGCAAACAGACGGGGAAACAATGGAAACTGTGACAGACTTTCTTTTGGGGGGGCTCCAAAATCACTGCAGACGGTGACTGCAGCTATGAAATTAAAAGATGCTTGCTTCTTGGAAGAAAAGTTATGACCAACCTAGACAGCACATTAAAAAGCAGAGACATTACTTTACCAACAAAGGTCCATCTAGTCAAAGCTATGGTTTTTCCAGTAGTCATGTATGTATGTAAGAGTTGGACTATAAAGAAAGCTGAGCGTGGAAGAATTGATGCTTTTGAACTGTGGTGTTGGAGAAGACTCTTGAGAGTCCCTTGAACTGCAAGGAGATCCAACAAGTCAATCCTAAAGGAAATCAGTCCTGAATATTCATTGGAAGGACTGATGTTGAAGCTGATACTCCAATAGTTTGGCCACCTGATGTGAAGAATTGACTCATTGGAAAAGACCTTGATGCTGGGAAAGATTGAAGGTGGGAAGAGAAGGAGACGACAGAGGATGAGATGGTTGGATGGCATCACCTCCTTGATGGACATGAGTTTGAGCAAGTTCCGGGAGCTGGTGATGGACAAGGAAGCCTGCATGCTGCAGTCCATGGGGTTGCAAAGAGTCAGACATGACTAAGTGACTGAACTGAACTGAATATCCACTTTTTTAAAGATTCTTTTCCCACATAGGCCATTACAGAATATTGAGTAGAGTTCCCTGTGCTATACAGCAGGTCATTAGTTACATATATTTTATATATAGTGGTGTGTATATGGGGCTTCCCAGGTGGTACTAGTTGTAAAGAACCTGCGTCCCAACACAGGAGACCTAAGAGACATGGGTTCAATTCCTGGGTCTGGAAGATTCCCTGGAGAAGGGCATGGCAATACCCACTCTAGTATTCTTGCTGGGAAAGTCCCATGGACAGAGGAGCCTGGCAGGCTACAGTCTCAAGAGTTGGACAAGACAGAAGAAACTTAACACACATGCACGCATGTGTGTATTTGTTAATCTCAATCTCCCAATTTATCACTTCCCCCTTAGATCTTATTTTTTCATGTATATAATTTAAAAAATATTTTCATAACTCTGCATACTATGTGCATGTTAAGTCGATTTAGTCGTATCCCACTCTTTGCAGACTCTATGGGCTGTAACCCGCTAGGCTCCTCTGACCATGGGATTCTTCAGGCAGTAACACTGGAATGGATGGCCATTGCCTTCTCCGGGTTCCTGACCGAGGGATCGAACCTGTGTCTCCTGCACTGAAAGTTGATTCTTTACCACTGAGCCACGGGGGAAACCCCTTGGTAACTCTATATCAGTATAATGGTTTCCTTTGTATTTTGACAAATTGCATTTTATGAACTTAGTATTATTCAGAGAAGGAGCTCATAGGCTTCATTAAACTGTAAAAGGACTGTGTCAGATTCTGGAAGCTTTATCACGTCTTCCAGTCTCTTTGGTCGTTGGATCACCTCCTATATTTGTTTTATATCTATTATCAGTAGCAACATAGCACTTAAAACCAAAAGGGCCTGTGTGCTTGGCTTCAGGGGTGAAATGAAGGCTTTCCCAAGAGGACTGCACATCATTGCAGTCAGACTTGGTGGGAGAGGGGGTTGAAGAACCCCAAGGGAGCACATTTATGACACTTGACCTTCTTCTAGATCTTCTCAACATGCAGAAAATTTCAATTAAAAATGCCAGTGCCAGACTTCCCTAGTGGCACAGTGGATAAAAATCGGCCTGCCAATGCAGGGGACTTGGGTTCGATCCGTGGATCCCTGGAAGATTCTACATGTTGCGGAGCAACTAAGCCCATGCACCACAACTACTGAGGCCGCCACTCTCAAGCCCATGAACTGCAGCTACTGAGCCGGTGTGCCACAGCTACTGAAGCCCGAGCACCTGGAGCCTGTACTGAGCCACGAGAGGAGCCACCACGCCGAGAAGCCCGTGCACTGCAGTGAAGAAAGAGCAGCCCCCACGCTCCGCAACTGGAGAAAGCCTGTGCAAAGCATGAGTCACAAAGAAGCTGGAAGGCATTCGGCTTCTGAAGAGGAACACCCCTCCTTTCATACCCATGACAAGGTTCCTGGGATTCTGAAGTCTATATGTAGGTAAAAGTTAGTAACTGAGACTGTACAGAGAAAACGGAAGTTCACACTTTAAAGCAGGCTGTAAGAACTCTGTAATCTTCATGTGTAGAGTGATAGATTATGTTAATAAACAAAAATGCAGGTTATAAAGTAGCATACTTTATTATTTAGAGAAGGGGGAGTGAGAAGGCAGGGCAGAAAAAAAGTCTGAAAAATGTGTATCCAAATGTTAATAGTGGTTAATTCTGAGTATCTTTATGGGAGATTGTCATCATTTTACTCCTTTTTGTATCTTTTTCAATGATCAGCACATACTACTTTTGTTATAAACAAACAAACAAAGCAGGGCAACAAGGCTGTTTTCATTTCATAAGAATCAAACTGTTAAACAACTCTTGTTTTACTGCTAGTTGGAACCCTGCAGTACTACTTAACTAGCTTCACACCTCTTGGGGACATAAAAAAGAGGGGAATGCAGAGTGGAAACATGTAATTCTTTACCAGAAAAAATCTAAAATGTTATAGTAAAACCGTGGACTTTATATAAGGATGAAATTAGGTCTCCCGTATTCCTGGTGAACCAGGCGGGGCTGGCGCACAGCAGGCGCTGGATCAAGTTCACATGAACCTTCTTCCTTCCTGTTACCAGTTTATTTCCGTCTCAGAGCCCCAGTGGAGTGCTGGGAGCTGGGAGTGGGAACGGGGCTGCTGGGGGTTGGGTTCTTCCAGATCTACATACTTCCCCCTTCTTAAAACCATTTATTTCTTCCTCCAATTCTTCTTCCTTTTCTATTTATTCATTTATCTTTGGCCACCCTGGGTCTTCGCTGCTCTGAGTGGGCTGGCTTTCTCGTGGAGAGCAGGGGCTACTGTTCCTCGCGGTGTGTGGACTTCTTACTGTGGTGGCTTCTCTCGTGGAGCAGAGGCTCTGGGGCGCACAGGCTTCAGCAGTTGTGGCTCTCCGCTCTGGAGCTGAGGTTCCTGGACTCTAGAGCACATACGCTCAGTGGTTGTGGTGCACAGGCTTAGTTGCTCTGTGGCATGTGGGATCTTCCCAGACCAGGGATCGAACCTGTGTCCCCCTGCATTGGAAGGAGGACTTTTATCCATTGTGCCACCAGGGAAGCCCCTTCTCCCTTTACTAATGCATCAATTATTCTAGACCTCCTTCCCGGGGCACTCTCTCAGCTGTTTTAAATTCTTAAAAAAAAAAAAAAAGTATTGGGTTTTCCAGGTGGCACTAGTGGTAAAGAACCTGCCGGCCAGTGCAGGAGACATAAGAGATGAGGGCTTGATCCCTGGGTCGGGACGATCCCTTGGAAGAGGGCGTGGCAACCCACTTCAGTATTCACGCTTGGAGAATCCCATGGACAGAGGAGCCTAGTGGGCTACTGTCCACTAGGTCACAAAGAGCCAGACACAACTGAAGCAACTGAGCATGCACACATTCATAGAAAATGAGTATTTTGAAAACTGCATCTGTCCTTCCAGAGCTGAAACACACTTTTTCAGTTATCCCTTGTGGCATATGAAGCCACCCCCAAACCTAGGGACATCCCTGCAGACAAAAGTGGGGGTAAAGGGATATTGGGTGGAGAGGAGGCAGGAAATGCTGCGTGGGTTGCTCTTCCATTTATTGTCCATGATTCTGTGGGTCAGAAATTCAAGGAGAGCCTATCTCTTCTCCAGGTTGTGTCAGCTAGGCCTGCTTGACCAGGACTAGGAAAGGCCCTGATGGAGTCCTGGTCCTGGCTGGTGGTTGGGATACCTTCTTCTCCATGTGGCCATTCCCTTCAAATGTTTTCTCTTTATTCAGTAAGTTAGCCTAGCCTAAGCAACTTCTCCCTGGTGGCTGATTTCCAAGAGATTAAAACTGGGAAATTCAAAGGCTTCTTAAAACCCAGGCATGAAATCCCATAGCACCCAGATTTCTGCTGGTCAGAGTCATAGGGCCAGCCCAGAATCAAGGGTTGGGGGAATTAAACTTCACACCTCTTGGTGCAGGAATGGCAGTCACTGGAAGGTTATACAGAATGGGAGGGGGTTTGTGACCATCTTTAGAAACAAGCTACTCAACATATCAATATTTTAAAAGATTTTTTTAAAGAGCTTAAAAACTATGGTAACTAGTGTAATGAAAATAATGAATGATGTATTCACCAGTCAGAGAGGATAATTATTTTTTCTAATCTGTCTGACACTCTCAGTTTCTGAATCAGCCCGTCTGCCTCTCATCTCCACTTTACATCACATTAGGCCAAGAAATAAGTGCATATTTATGCACTTCTTTGATGCAGCATACGTGAAGGAAGTCCTCACTGTGTCACATTTTGCCAGTATTTCAGCGTGTGGCTGTTCCCTCTTAATCTCCATCCTGAGCCTGTATTTCACCAGAGGACCACCTGCAGTTCTTCCACCTCTTGTTCCTTACTCTTCCTAGAGGATTTCATCCATTCTCCTGGTTCTGACTGCCACCTACACCTTGATGACAACCAAATTTTAATTTCCAGCCCAGATCCTTCTCTTCTGGGCTCCAGACGTGAAATTCCAACTGCCTCCTGGATATCTCTGTTTGGATGTCCCACGGGTAACTTCAGTTTTGCACATCCTAAATCAAATTTGGCATTTTCTTCCTCCCCACTCAAACTTACTACCTCTCAGGAGCTCCTTTCCCGGACAATAGTGTCTCCCTTTTGCCCTGTTTCCTCCAGTGAATCAAGCCCAAAACTCAGCAGTCCTGCTCCACACCTCCCTCTCCATGCCCACATCCAATCAATTACCAAATCCTCCTGGTTCTTGGTGTCTCTATTCCAGCTTTTCCATGCCTGCCACTGTCAAATTTGCTGCCTCTATTGCTACAAAAGACTTCTCACTGGTGTTAGACCCCAGGCTCTCTGATCCAGCATCCAAACTGGGCCAGAATGAATTTTCTATACTATCATTGCTAAAACCTGTCAGTAGGTCCCCACTGCCCTCAATATAAAAGTTCCACATCTACATTCCTTAGCAGGGCACACAAAGGCCCTTGATGTTTGGGGCTGCTTCCCTTAACATCCTAAACACCTCATCCTAACTCTCAAATTTGTGAGCGGACAATTCAGGGCATCCTGAATCCCCACCACTCTCTCCACTCTCCACCTCCACTTCTCCTCTCCTCCAGCTTAGAAGCCAACCAGAAGAGCTTTCCCTCACCCCTTCCTTCCTCACCTACCGAGGACACGGTGCACACCCTCTATTGAGCATTCATCACACTACAGTCATGGCTGGCCAGCTCACTTATTTCCTTCTTTCACTGTACTGGAAGCTCCTGTGAGCTGTGTCTTTTTTTATGATTGTTTCTCAGTGTTCAGCTAGTGCCTGGCATATGGTAGGGCAATGAATGGATGGTGACAATATCCACTGACTGTAAGGAGCAAAGAGAAGATGGCTGGTGGGCCCAATGTGTTTTAATATCCATAAAGCTGAACTGGGGGATCTTTACACGTCAGCCACCTGCCCCACACCTTCCTTCGCAGTTTCAGTTGAAGGAGAAACCAGCACCATTAGCAGGAGGGTGACCAGCATTTAACTGAAGTACTGCTTACTACTGCTCAGGACTTTCTTTCACTCATGCCGAAGATGACAGTTTTCCATGCCTGCTGCTGTAATGATGCAAGTTAAGGGAAAGGATTAGAAGGGTCCATACTTCTGCCTAGGCAGCTGTCCACATTCTGCCTATAACCTCAGTGAATCTTCACAGACAACCTACAATTTTATTTCCTCCATTAAAGAAGCGTGACCGCCTAAAGTGTCTGCACTGGACCACGAAGATGATTATGACATGGCCACCATCTTGAAGGAGCTTTTATTTACATGTAGTCTACTTGGGGCTTCCCTGGTGGTTCAGACAGTAAAGAATCTGCCTGCAATGTGGGAGACCTGGGTTCAGTTCCAGGGTCGGGAAGATCCCCTGGAGAAGAGAATGGCTACCCACTCCAGCATTCCTGCCTGGAGAATTCCAAGGACAGAGGAGCCTGGTGGGCTACAGTCCATGGGGTCACAAAGAGTCAGACACAAGTGAGCGACTAATGCACACACTCATAGTCTATTAGTCTTTATCCTCCCATCCAAGCCTTTTGAGAGCAGCGACACCACCTGTCTTATTCATTGCTGTTGTCCCAGTGAATACAACACATAGTAGGTGCTCAACAAATATTTGTTGAATGCAGTGGATAAATGAGCAATACAATGCTTATTGAATGAGGATGTGACATAGGCAAGTGTATATCTGGGTGGGAGAGAAGACTGGGAGGCTGGGAAAAGTTGGGGGCAGGATGGAATGGCCTTTGACCTCCTAGGCAGTAGGTGCAAAGGATCATTTTTTAAGTTCAGATAATCAGGATTGGATCATGACTTTTGAAAAGCCCACTCTAGTTTCAGTGTTTGCCATTGTCTCAGAGTTTGCCATTGGCGTGCCAGCGGGGCTGGGGTGGGGGCTGTGAGAGGGGAGTGCAGGTTCTTTAAGCAAGCATTGATGACAGACTGACATAGAGTGACGTTTGAGGGGAACAAGTGGAAAGTGAGGGACGAGAGACATTTCTGAGGCAAAACTGCTCAGAACTGGGGACCAACTGAGGAAGACAGTGAAGGCTGGATGGGAGATGAGAAGCCCATATGGGAAGAAGTAAAAATAAGGGCTTTAGTTTTGGCTCCTTGCAGCCTGAGGTGCCTGGGTAACATCTTTCTCTGAATCTCTAGGAATGGTGCTGCCACCAGTGTTCCTCCTACCCCTTTTCTTTCCTGTTTTGAATCACTCCCACAAGCCAGAAATGCTCCCTGCTCCTCAGCGTGCAGGAGAACCATGCCAGCGGGCCCCACATTCCTGAGGAAGGGACGGAGGGACCTGGAGGGCCGGCTGCGGCCTCCCCAGGGGCAGCTCCCTGACAGGAAGGCAGGCTGGGCACAGGCAGGGGCTTCCTCTGCTGCAGCAGGTGCCCAGGGCCAGCTGCTCCAATACCCCCCAGGCTCACATCAACAGGATGGGACAGCCCAGGCGGAAGGAAGCCCGCAGGGAGGGACGCCAGCCGCTGCAGACAGAAGCCGGGGCAGGGGATGAAGGGGAGACAGAAGAGCTGCCTGAGCTGGCGCCCCTCCAGCAGATTCAGGAGAGGCAGTGACAGGCGGCCATTCAGTCCTCCTTCCCTCTCTCAGTGGGCGTCTCTAGCCCTGGTTGGTCCTATTATTATTACTACCACTGTTGTTGGCTAGCCTGGGCCTGTTTCTAAAATATTTAATTCATTGATTTTCTTTTCTTTTTTTTTTTTGCTTTCTGGCCATGCCCGGAGGCTTGCGGGATCTCAGTTCCCCAACCAGGGGTTGAACCCAGGCTATGGCAGTGAAAGCACCCAGTCCAAACCACTGAAATGCCAAGGGATTTCCTAGTTTATTCCTTTTCTATACTCATTTTGTGATTACTGGGAAAGAAAAGACACTTACATCATCAACCTTTCAGTTACACGGAGAAGTGAGGCAGCTGGAGGGAAGGGCAGTGACTTCTGCCGCCGGTTAGCCAGTCCCAAGGAGTGGCTTTAAGTTTGTTTTAAGCCGCGCTATCACCCAAAGGGAGCCGACAAGAAGCCAAAGCAGTTAGGCTCGCAGTCCGGAGACCCAGACCGCCTCTGACCTGGTTCGGGATGGGGGTTGTGGAGGTGTGGCTGGGGCTTTCGCGGGACCGAGAGCAGGGGGTTTCGTGACTTCCTGAGATGGTAAAGTGTCTTGCTTACAATGCAGGAGACCTGGGTTCGATCCCTGGATTGGGAAGACCTCTGGAGAAGGAAATGGCAACCACTCCAGTACTCTTGCCTGGAAAATTCCGTGGACTGAGGAGCCTGGTAGACTACAGTCCATGGGGTCGCAAAGAGTAGGACACGACTGAGCGACTTCACTTCACTTCTGGAGAAGGAAATGGCAGCCCACTCCAGTACTCTTGCCTGGAAAATCCCATGGACAGAGGAGTGTGGTGGGCTACAGTCCACGGGGTCGCAAAGAGTCGGACACGACTGAGCGACTTCACTTTTCCCAAGGCAACCCACTCCCTGGCCAGCCCGGGCTGGCGCCTCGTGACCCTAGAAGACCCCGCCCCTCCCCATCACCACCAGCAGTTTCCCGGCAGGGCGTTTCCGGAGGCCGTGGCCCAGGGTAGGTGTGGGGGTAGGGCCTACCTTTGAAACAGCTTGTAGACTGCAATTTAAACTTTACACCGAGCTCAAAACTTGGTTCTGCAACTGAGAGTCGGTTCCAGAGAAAGATAAAAAAAACTCTGGCCTCTGGCTCCCCAGCACCCCCACTGGACTAGTTTTCGGGGCTTCCTGCAGTCCCCACACCATTCTCTCTGCTGCCTTGGAGGAAGGATGGGCGGGGCGGATGGGGGCGGGCAACGCCGCCTGCAAGACAGATGGAGAGGGCGAGCCAGCGCCTGCGGCCCGGGCGTGGGCGGGGGTGTGGGGGGCGCAGAGCAGGTGTCCGCTCGGTGACAGGATTCCCTTTCCCTCGCCTCCACTTCCCTGGTGCTACCCACGGTTCAGCGAGGCAAAAACCCAGCAAATGCTCCAGAAATGCAGCTCGGTCGGTCACCAGGCTCTCCTTTCTCGCCAGACGCGCAAGAGGACGGGGCGCTTCCAAATGCAAATCTCTTGGCTCTGGACCCTTGGCTTGCAGCCGCCGCCTCCCCCGCCTGGCCACCCGGCGTCCCGCCCACCCCGTGGCGGCGGCGGCCCGAGATGGGACCTCGCCCGCGAGGGGAATGGGCGGAGCGGGCATCCCTCCCCACCTCCCACGTGGGCCCGGCTCTCCGAAGAGAGTCTGGGCGCGCCGCGGCGGCCGCGCCTCCGGGCTGAGCTCGGGTTCCTGGCGCCGCCCCACCCCCGGGCCAGGGAAGGGGACTGCAGGCCGGGGAGGGAGAGTGGGGGTGGGTGAGGGGTGGGGGCCGCGTCCACAGAGTCAGGTGGTGGCGGGAGTTCCCTCGGGCTGGGCCGGGGGAAACGCGCTGCCAGGGGATTGTGTACACGCTCCACTGACACAAGCTTCACGCTGCCGGGCAGCCGCTGATCACGCGTGGCCCCGCGAGCCCATTGGCCGGCGCCTCACACACCTTTGTCGCCGATTGGCGGGCCCCAGGCTCCGCCCCCACCCCCGCCCGCGGCTCGGGGCAGGCGGAGCGGCTACCTGAATGGGGAGGGAGGCAGACGGCGCGGAGCGCAGCGGCGGCGGGAGCGGCGTCGAGTGTCTCCGGGCGCCCGTCTGTGGCCAGGCAGCCAAGGACAGCCTTGCAGCCAGTCAGCTCGTCGCCGGCGGCCGGGCAGCCAACCATGCTCAACTTCGGCGGCGCTTCTCTCCAGCAGGCTACGGTAAGTCACCTGGGGATGCCCCAAGCCCTTCTCTTGCCTCGCTGCATCCGGGGAGACCCCTGAGCCCCTGACATCAGCCTCGCCTGAGGACAGAGGTTGCAGGGGAGTCGTGGAAGAGGAAAAGGGGCTTCCCGCCTGCAGACTGGGCATTGGTGAGGGCGTGTGTGTAGCGGAGCGGGGGACGGGAGGGGGTTCTGGAGAAGCAGGCTGGGAGCTAGAGACGAAGTGAGAGGGTCTCGCTTGAGGTGTAAGGATGGGAAGGGAACAGCTCCGCTGGGAGACTGGAAGCAGGTGGGGGGGTGGTGACTGGAGGGGCGGGAAGAGTGAGGAGACTGGGGTGGGGGTGCTGGCTGCCCTGTCAGCGAGACTAGGAGGCGTGGAAGTACAGGAGGGGGGGATGAGGGG
>SJYT01076692.1:281952-394043 GCA_006410635.1 Cephalophus harveyi
TTTTTTTTTTTTTTTTTTACTAGGAATATCAGGACACACTTAATATAAACTGTTATGCAAATGAAAGAAGTCACGTGATAGACATTTATAGGAAGAGATGGGTATCCTGTGGTGCTGATGACTTTTTCAAAAGATGTTTACTTTCTAATACACAAAGAAGCTATTATGCCTTTTAAATACCACATTACCTTTCAAGAATGGGGCACAGTTCATTCTTAAAAAAATGTCATCAACTTTAAATAATGGCAGCAGTTTACAAAAAAGAAAAGCAAAAGCAACCTCCCCTCCCCGTAATTTAGCTTTTCAGCAAGAGGAACATATGGTCAAATTTATTGGAAATTAAAAGGGAAACATTTGAATTTGGCTGCATATTATGAGAAGTTTTACACTATACTTATTGGTTGGCTGAATTCACTACTTGTCAACTCTAATTTATTCTAAAAAATGTCACCTTGCCAAATGCCCAGGTTTTCATTGTTCCTACATTTAGTAATATAATTCTGACAACAAGCACTTCAATTCTCCCACCTCCTGTATGTATTATTTATAAAAGATGCATTTGTATATTTTTCTTCTGTTTTGCTTGTACTATATTCTCTCTGATTTTGTGTAAGTAGCATAAATATGGATTGATTCTGCAGAAATGTTGGGTTAATCATGTTATCAAAAAGCAAATGCATATACCAGAGATATAGCATTATGCTTAGTAGTGGAAAATCTTTAGCAAGACATTGATAGTCGATTTGGCAGCTGAATGATGTATTTCTGGAAATAGGAGGTGTCCTAGAAGTAACTTGTGTCTGTTCCTAAAGATTTATTAAAACTAAGCTGACACTTGCATCATTGATAGAGGTAATTTTAAAGCTCTTGAAATTCTACTGACCCTAAGATAATGAAACCACCACCTTCCACACATTTGTATTCTGTGGCATTGAGTGTGGATACTGGTACGGAATGTGAAATGCTATCATTATCCTCCAGAAGAATTCACAAAAGTAACTGAGGGCAAATGCGTGGTCTAAGAGACACAGCAAAGAAAGGCAGATACAGTGCTGAGTACCTGATGAGTGGTTTTGTATGAAAACAAACAATAATGATAAGGGATTATTTAGGCAGTTAATAAATCATGAGGCTTGGCGATGCACACAGCCTCATAACCAACACAGATTTCTTAAAAAGTATTTCCATTATCGTGTATCACAGCAGAGAATTTGTATTATGCCCTAAAACAAATCAAAGCCAGTGCATATGAAAAGTACCATGAAATGTACTTAGGAAGAACCTTGCTAAGGCAAAGATATGTGCAGATTTATGACACCGCCTGCAGATGTGTATAAGAGACAGATATATATATGAATACAGGGATTTCTGCAATGTTCAACTGCACAATATTGATATTTTAAGTTCATGTATAAACATTTCATTTGATAGCAAACATTGTTAGTTCATTTTTTTAAAATAAAATATTAGTCCAATAGATATGAATATTTCAAACTGATAGAAATGAGGTAAATTGTAGTAGGATTTCATTTCTCATATTCTAAAAGGCTTTGAGTTTTGATAATGAATTGTCCAGTCAATCAATGCTGGTTGTTACACTTGAGATAATATGTCAAGAAATCTCATTGCAAAGTATATTAATCCCAATAATGAAAATGTATCATATAAAATAGTACAAGATAGGCTTTCTAATGTACATTAATGACTTGGATAAGAACAGTTAGAATATATAAACTATAAATACTGTGCAAGTGAATTAAAATATTGATTTAATGTTTTCATCTCCCATCTTTTCCTAATGTCCTTCCCACTCTACCACAGTCCCCTGGCACATTCATTATTGTGGCTACAAAATGGATTTTAAAAGAAGGCTTAGATATGATCTCAATATCTGCAATATGTTCTTTATAAAACTCCTTTTTTGTGTGTGGAGATATATATCACTATAGCCTTTCAAAAAACTATGTGACTCAAGAAAAAACACTGGAGTGAAAGTGAAAAGCTGAACTTTTACTTGTTTCAAAGCCTTAAGACAATGAATTTATGTAGAATTATACATTTATAAATGTATAATTTATTATCTTATAATAATTTTAATAATTTATTTAATATTGGTTGTAGCAAAAATAAAAATTATAGTAAAATGCTTAAAGTAAAAAGTTTCCCCTCTTCAATTCATACCTGTTAGGAANTCATTAATTTCACCTTTCTTTTAAGTATATTTTGCCCACTCTCAAGCTGAGCATCTTTTTTTTTTTTTTTTTTTTACTAGGAATATCAGGACACACTTAATATAAACTGTTATGCAAATGAAAGAAGTCACGTGATAGACATTTATAGGAAGAGATGGGTATCCTGTGGTGCTGATGACTTTTTCAAAAGATGTTTACTTTCTAATACACAAAGAAGCTATTATGCCTTTTAAATACCACATTACCTTTCAAGAATGGGGCACAGTTCATTCTTAAAAAAATGTCTTCAACTTTAAATAATGGCAGCAGTTTACAAAAAAGAAAAGCAAAAGCAACCTCCCCTCCCCGTAATTTAGCTTTTCAGCAAGAGGAACATATGGTCAAATTTATTGGAAATTAAAAGGGAAACATTTGAATCTGTCTCTTATACACATCTGCAAAAATAAAAATTATAGTAAAATGCTTAAAGTAAAAAGTTTCCCCTCTTCAATTCATACCTGTTAGGAACAAACACTTCTATTATTCTAGTGTATATCCCTTTAGATATTTGAAATGCATAATTTAAGATTTTGATAAACAAAGTGTTTCTTTGGCACCACTTAGAGATTTGTGTCTAAGAAACTGATGTTAATAGAAAATTTGATAGGTCTTATGATATATGTTTATTTAAATATCTGAAAAAAGAATAAAAAGAATGGATCTCCATAAAGAAGACAAGATGTGTATAAGAGACAGCAAGGTCCCCGGGGGCTGCGGCCGGAGGAGGGCGGGGGCCGGGTTTCCGCGGGGACCTGGCTCCTCCTCCGGCAGCTGAGGCGGAGGCCGGGGGGTGGGCCGGGAACGGATGCGCCGGGGGAGCTTCTCGTCCCCGAGTGACCCAGCCCAAGCCTCCGCCAGGGCGGGAGCGAGGCCCGGCCCCGCTGTCGGTTCCTAAGGGAACCGCGGAGAGCTGGAAGGGGCGGGCGCGCCGGGAGCCGGGCGCCCGCGGCCCCGCCCCTCCCCGCAGGCCCGGGCGCGCACGGCCGGGCGGTTGGCGGCGACGCCGCCCGCGGCCCCTCCCCCGGGCCGTCGCGAGGGCGGGGGCCCCGCGGGCTCAGGAAGTAGGTGAAAGGTGACGGCGCGGCAATTCCCAGTTCACGTTTCCTGCGCCGCCCGGAGCAGCCGCTGATCACGCTTTGTTCACATGCCTCGGCCCCCGCCCCTCCTCCTCCGCGCCCCCGCCCTCCGCCGCCCAGCCAATCCCAGCTCGGGCCGCCCGGCTGTCTGGCCAATGACGGGGGCAGGGACGCGGGGACGTGCGAGCGGGCGAGGAATGTTCCCAGTGACTCACCCGCGAGCCTCATTGAGGTTAGGGCGGCCCCATCCGTCTGTCCCCGCCAGCGAGGATCTCCCNNCTCCTGTCTCTTATACACATCTCTTGTCTGCCTCCCTCCCCCACCCCCCGGCCCACGCCCTCGCCTCCGCCCGCGCTTCCCTTTCCTGCCTCCCTTGCGCCCCACTCCTTTTCCTCTCCCCTCCCGGCTTCTCTTCCTGCCCTTCCCAGCGCATACTCTTTCTCTCCTGCCTAGCCTTTTCTCTTTTTTTTCCCTTTTGCACTGGCGTCTTGAGGCTTTTACACATACATGCGCTGTCCGTTGCAGCTTACGTAAAAGGCGCGCGATTATGCAATTGCATTGTTAGCTATATTTCAAGAGCAGTAATAGCTTCTTAAAGATTTCTACACGAAGGGTTTTAAAACAAGAGAACAATTCCTAGCAATGTAAAGAATATTTTTCGGTGCTTTTACACAGTCTCTACTTAAACCAAAAAATGGGGTCACGTTAATGGAAAATTGAAGAGATGGAGGGCGGTAACCATTTTAGTACAGTTTAAGCAACTTTAGTATGAAGCATTAAATATCTGATGGGAGGAGTTGTTCAAATAAATACAAAGCATGTGCTGTTATTTCTATCATGGAGCAGTTCTTTAAACAGTTAAAATAAGATTCTATTTTCACTATTGCGGATTCCTTACAGAGTTTTTTTGCAAATTTTGGTCAAATAATAAAATTTCTGATTTTTGTGTGTGTGTTATTGGATCAGTTGGTCATAGACTCCTGTTGCAGTTGGCTACTCTGGAAAGAACATAAAATGTTTTTCTTCTAAGCCAAGCAGTTCTCTTTTGAATGACAACTGCATTAATACCTTTAACCTTAGGTCCCCTTGATAGTAATAAGTTCCTTGCAAGGTTATCCATGTTCAAGCCTAAATTTGAGAGGAAGAATGGAGAAGATTTTATCACTACTACTATGAGAAGAATAAGTTTTATCTGGAAAAGCTGTGCAGGTTGTTAAAAAAAAAAAAGCACATTGCTCTGAGTGTCACGTGGATGACAACAGTATGCTTATAACATGAGTCTTTTGTATCTATAGGAGGAAAGAATGGAAATGATCTGTGAAAGATCAAAAGCGAGTGTGTATTCCTGGAACAAAACTGCAGAGAAAAGTGACTTTGAAGCTGTAGAAGCACTTATGTCAATGAGTTGCAGTTGGAAGTCTGATTTTAAGAAATACATTGAAAACAGACCCGTCACTCCAGTGTCTGATACGTCAGAGGAAGAGAATCTGCTTCCTGGTACACCTGATTTTCATACCACAATCCCAGCATTTGTAAGTATTGTTGTTTCAAAGATGAGTGTAAATGATAATGCCTCTTAACAGTTTATATCATGGCCGGGACCGTTCTTCACGCTGTTGCCTGTATTTTTCTTCTCTGTAGTGTTTGACTCCACCTTACAGTCCCTCTGACTTTGAACCTTCTCAAGTGTCAAATCTGATGGCACCAACGCCACCTGCTGGACACTTCAAATCATTGTCAGATACTGCCAAACCTCACATTGCTGCTGTACCTTTCAAAGAGGAGAAGAACCCTGTACCCGCCCCCAAACTCCCCAAGGCTCAGGCAACCAGTGTGATTCGTCATACAGCTGATGCCCAGCTGTGTAACCACCGATCTTGCCCCGTGAAAGCAGCCAGCATCCTCAACTATCAGGACAATTCATTTCGGAAAAGAACCCACCTAAACCCTGAGGCTGCAAGAAAAAACATACCTTGTGCCGCTGTGTCACCAAACAGGCCCAAATGTGAGAGGGACACAGAGGCAGACGTCGAAGAGAAACCGAGCCCCGCTGCACTGTGTGACTTTTCCGTGCCCTGCTCAGAGACCGTCATCTGCCGACCTCAGCCGGCCCCCGCGTCCCCACAGCAGAAGTCGGTCTTGGTCTCTCCACCCGCAGGGTCCACAGCAGGAGTACCCCCTGTGCCGGTCATCTGCCAGATGGTTCCCCTCCCTGCACACAACCCTGTCGTGACGACAGTCGTCCCCGGCACGCCACCCAGTCAGCCGCCAGCTGTCTGCCCACCCGTCGTATTCATGGGCACTCAGGTGCCCAAGGGCGCCGTCATGTTTGTTGTGCCCCAGCCGGTCGTTCAGAACCCAAAGCCTCCGGTGGTGAGCCCAAATGGCACCAGACTCTCTCCCATTGCCCCTGCCCCCGGGTTTTCCCCTTCCTCAGCGAAAGTCACTCCGCAGATTGACTCATCGAGGGTAAGAAGTCACATCTGTAGCCACCCAGGATGCGGCAAGACCTACTTTAAGAGTTCTCATCTGAAGGCCCACATGAGAACACATACAGGTACCAGCCATTTCTTACTTACGTCTGAGAAACTTGGGTGATGTTTTTGTGACAGTGATCACGAATGTAAATCAGGGATGTTAAGAGAGAACTGGCCCTATCAGCCAATTCAGTGGGTGGTGGTCACCCGTGCATGGTCTTCTGAAAGATTTCATTAAGGTGTTTTTGGTTTAATTTCTCAAATGATGATTCTTTAAAGGACAAAGTGTCTTTAAGCTTTAAATATAATTGAATACATAAAGGACCATGACTTAATAAATGCATAGTAATAAAGATAGGACTTTTTTTTGTTTCAGGAGAAAAACCTTTTAGCTGTAGCTGGAAAGGTTGTGAAAGGAGGTTTGCCCGTTCAGATGAACTGTCTAGACACCGACGAACCCACACAGGTGAGAAGAAGTTCGCCTGTCCCATGTGTGACCGGCGGTTCATGAGGAGCGACCATTTGACCAAACACGCCCGTCGCCACCTGTCAGCCAAGAAGCTACCAAACTGGCAGATGGAAGTGAGCAAGTTAAATGACATTACCCTACCTCCAACCCCAGCTCCCACGCAGTAATAGATGGATGGTGAAGAATCAGACTGACTATATCTTTGGTCACAGCCAGAAGCCAGTGGTGATAGAAAAATGCTTCCACTGCAGATGTGTGGCTCTCCAGTGTGGGCCGCAAGCAGAAGCCCCACGGCCTGGGGAAAAGGCCCGGCCTGGGTTAGATGGTCAGAAGTGCTGCGGCCACAGGCAGGTCACCGAGTGGCAGGACTTGTTTCTTACCACATAAGAGAGAGAAGAAAGCGTTTATTCAATATTTTTTGAAGGTTTCAGGTGAGGTCACCCCAACCACCAGTAGCACAGATTTTGAATTTGTGTGCACAATTTGTTGTTTTACTTTCACCGTTTATACTTGAGACCAACTTTTCAATGTGATTCTTCAGAAGCACTGGTTTCAAGAGTGTAGAGACTGGAAAACATTACGGTACAGAGATGGAGATGTAAAATTGGTTTTGTATCATCACAAATATTATTATCCTTTCCTAGAGTTACCTTGTTTACTATTCTTAGTCTTTCCATTCAACTTGTGGACGTAGTTGTTAAATATATCTAGAACTAGCATTTTTACACTAGTTGCCGATGTTTGAAATTGAGCAACTGTATATTGCTGAAGAGGTCCCAAAGAATTGGAGTCCTCATTAATTTAATTGCTTTGAAATGTAGCTTCAATTTTTTCTTGCATTTTTGTTTTAAAAGTTCAAGAAATGACTATTACTAGGTATTTTATTATGCTTTGAATCTTAGTTGGTTGCAGTTTCTTGTATAGATTTGAAAATTGTATACCAATGTGTTTTCCATAGACTCTAAAATACACTGCACTTTGTTTAGAAAAAAAATTGAAGATGAAAACATATTGTAAAGAAGGGATATTAAGGATTTTAGATAACTCCTTGAAAAAGATGGCTTAGGTCATCAGTAAAGTACCCTTATGTTATGAGGATATAACATGTGCTTTATTGAATTAGAAAGTTAGTGACCATTATTCACAAATGGATAAATGTCCTGTTAATTTATAGAAGTTTTTTTGGGGGGAGGGGAGAATGTGGAACAAGATATGTAGAAAAATAGAACATTCACTTTTGTTAACAGTATTTCTGTTATATTCTGTTGTGTAGTGGATGATATACACAGTGGTAAAACAAAAGTTAATTGTTGAAAATATGTAGTGAAAAATGTCACTATGTCTTTCCATTTAACATTTTTCTCTATATTGGGTATAGATTTCTGCCATCAAAACTTTGGACCCTTGAAAAACAAAAAAGAACTTTTAATTAAAATCCTTGTGATTTACAATTTGCACAATATTTCTTTTGTTGTACTTTATATCTTGTTTACAATAAAGAATTTCCTTTGGTATATATAATTGGTTGATTGTATTTGTTGAAAGCTATTTTCACTTTAACCTTGACGTTGATCACTGTGGTGCTAAGATTTACGGTTAATTTCTCTTAAGAACCTCATTCAGAATTGAGGTTTTTGAATGCAGGAGTTTATCTTTCACATGAATAATCAAATTGTCGAGTATGCAGAGCAAGGACAGGGAAGTCCCTGGTGGTCAAAAGGTTAGGATAGGACTTGGCACTTCTTGCCAAGGGCCTGGGTTGGGGAGCTAAGATCCTGCCAGCCACCTGAGGTGGCCAAAATAATAATGATAAAATCTAATTTTAAAAAAGATATCTACCTATATATTTGTTGATAATATGTGAGCCTGCCTTTTCTAAGAAAGCAATCATAATTTTTAAACATTTTTGTACATTTTGGTGATTTGGGGTTGAAATATAGCCCCAACTTTCCGTAAAACCTTAAGTGGCACTGAGTTAGAGAACACCACAGTGAGTAATTACAAGTTATGAGACTGCTGTAAAATGAAAAGAAGGCTGACCTATTAAATAGAGAGTAAATTACTCACCTCTAGAAGTTAGATTAACTCAGACCATTAAGTGAGAGCTTAAATGCAATAAGCATACCAACACTTAAGCTGCATGAAAGCTAATACACCTCTGAAAAGATGTGCTCACTAGTCACTCATGAGTACAACTAGGAGATGTAAATGCCACTTGGTGTATGGTGTGTAATTTTGGAGATTAGTACTTTAATTTGCTCTGAGATCACCTTGTCATGAGACAACATCTTGCACGGTGTTCAACTTACTGGTTGACCTGGTCCGGCTTGCTGCTGAGTGCCGTGGCGAGGGGCAGTGTGCTCACTTGGCACCAACCCTAGGACAGGCATCCTGAGCCCTCCAGGCACTGCTGCTGTTTTTCCAGGAAACTTACACCAACTAAGCACAGCGCAGCTGCCGGAGGGGGCCTTGCCATTGTGCAGTGTCTTGTGTTGGGACCTGCACCATCCTAATCCCTGAAGTTTCTCAGAGAGGCAGGTCTTCAAAGTGGGAAGAGAGGGAGAGGGCTGAAGTATTCTCTGCCTGGCCCAAAGCCAGTGGAACTGGGCCACCCACTGCTATGTTCTGCCCAATCCTAGTTGACACCTGACACTTTTCCTTAGAAATCTTATAAATCAGATTATTTGAATAAAGTGTGATCTTTGAGTTCAGTGTTGAGACAGACTCTGATCTTGATGCAAAAGTTGCCTCCAAACAAGGGCCATTTGTAGCATGTAATAATAATGTTGTATTAAGAGTAGCTTTGGGCTGTACTTAGTCACTCAGTCGTGCTTGACTCTGTGACCCTATAGGCAGTAGCCCGCCAGGCTCCTCTGTCCGTGGGGATTCTCCAGGCAAGAATAGTGGAGTGGGTTGCCATGCCCTCCTCCAGGGGATCTTCTCAACCCAGGGATCGAACCCAGGTTTCCCACATTGCAGGCAGATTCTTTACTGTAAGCCATCAGGGAAGACCAGTGTAGCTTTCAGTTCAGTTTAGTTCAGTTGATCAGTCGTGTCCAACTCTTTGCAACCCCATGAACCACAAAACACCAGGCCTTCCTGTCCATCACCAAGTCCTGGAGTTCACCCATTCCCATATCCATCGAGTCGGTGATGCCATCCAACTATCTCATCCTCTGTAGTCCCCTTCTCCTGCCCTCAATCTTTCCCAGCATCAGGGTCTTTTCTAATGAGTCAGCTCTTCCCATCAGGTGGCCAAAGTATTGGAGTTTCAGCTTCAACATCAGTCCTTCCAATGAACACCCAGGACTGACCTCCTTTAGGATGGACTGGTTGGAGCTCCTTGCAATCCAAGGGACTCGAGTCTCCTCCAAGAGCATAGTTCAAAAGCATCAATTCTTTGGTGCTCAGCTTTCTTTATAGTCCAACTCGCACATCCATTCATGACCAATGGAAAAATCATAACCTTGACTAGACGGACCTTTGTTGGCAAAGTAATGTCTCTGCTTTTTAATATGCTGTCTAGGTTGGTCATAACTTTCCTTCCAAGGAGTAAGCGTCTTTTAATTTCATGGCTGCAATCACCATCTGCAGTGATTTTAGAGCCCAAAAAAATAAAGTCAGCCACTGTTTCCACTGTTTCCCCATCTATTTGCCATGAAATGATGGGACTGGATACCTTGATCTTATTTTTCTGAATGTTGAGCTTTAAGCCAACTTTTTCACTCTCATTTTCATCAAGAGGCTATTCAGTTCTTCACTTTCTGCCATAAGGGTGGTGTCATCTGCATATCTGAGGTTATTGATATTTCTCCCAGCAACCTTGATTCCAGCTTGTGCTTCATCCAGCCCAGCATTTCTCATGATGTACTCTGCATAGAAGTTAAATAAGCAGGGTGACTATACAGCCTTTACATACTCCTTTTCCTATTTGGAACCAGTCTATTGTTCCATGTCCAGTTCTAACTGTTGCTTCCTGACCTGCATACAGGTTTCTCAAGAGGCAGGTCAGGTGGTCTGGTATTCCCATCTCTTGAAGAATTTTCCACAGTTTATTGTGATCCACACAGTCAAAGGCTTTGGCATAGTCAATGAAGCAGAAATAGATGTTTTTCTGGAACTCTCTTGCTTTTTCCATGATCCAGCGGATGTTGGCAATTTGACCTCTGGTTCCTCTGCCTTTTCTAAAACCAGCTTGAACATCTGGAAGTTCACGGTTCACGTATTGCTGAAGCCTGGCTTGGAGAATTTTGAGCATTACTTTACTAGCATGTGAGATGAGTGCAAGTGTGAGGTAGTTTGAGTATTCTTCGGCATTTCTTTTCTTTGGGATTGGAATGAAAACTGTGGCCACTGCTGAGTTTTCCAGATTTGCTGGCAGATTGAGTGCAGCACTTTCACAGCATCATCTTTCAGGATTTTAAATAGCTCAACTGGAATTCCATCACCTCCACTAGCTTTGTTCGTAGTGATGCTTTCTAAGGCCCACTTGACTTCACATTCCAGGATGTCTGGCTCTAGGTGAGTGATCACACCATCGTGATTATCTGGGTCATGAAGATCTTTTTTGTACAGTTCTTCTGTGTATTCTTGCCACCTCGTCTAATATCTTCTGCTTCTGTTAGGTCCATACCATTTCTGGTCCTTTATCAAGCCCATCTTTGCATGAGATGTTCCCTTGATATCTCTAATTTTCTTGAAGAGATCTCTAGTCTTGCCCATTCTGTTGTTTTCCTCTATTTCTTTGCATTGCTCTCTGAGGAAAGCTTTCTTATCTCTCCTTGCTATTCTTTGGAATTCTGCATTCAAATGGGTATATCTTTCCTTTTCTCCTTTGCTTTGCGCTTCTCTCCTCTTCACAACTGTTTGTAAGGCCTCCCCAGACAGCCATCTTGCCTTTTTGCATTTCTTTTTCTTGAGGAAGGTCTTGATCCCTGTGTAGCTTTAGTGTGTCATATTTGGCTGTTTCCTGTCTAATTTATATACTGAGTTGAACTATTTGAAATTGCTGGTATTCAGCTCTCTTAACAGATAATTCTTTTTATTTTTTAAAAAACATGGCTGCGCCGAGTCTCGGTTGCCGCTGGTGGGTTTTCTCTGGTTGTGAGCGGGTGGCGCTGTAGCTGTGCTCAGGCTTCTCATCGCAGTGGCTCCTCTGTTGCAGAGCACGGGCTCCAGGGCACAGGTTTCAGTAGCGGTGGCCCATGGGCTCAGGTGCTCCATGGCACGTGGAGGCTTCCCAGACTAGGGAGCGAATCCACGTCCCTTGCATTGGCAGGTGGATTCTTAACCACTGGACCACCAGGGAAGTCCAAGTGTTAATTCTTTTTAGATAATGTAGATTTATAGAGAGAAAGTTATAAAGATAGAGTTACCATATATGCTTAATCCAGCTTCCTCTTTTGATTAACATCTTACATAGCCACAGAACATTTATGAAAATGAAGAAATTCACCTTAGTACAGTGTTACTGACTGAAGTACATTTGGGTTTCACTATTTTTTCTCCTAATGTCTTCTTGCTATTCCAGGACCTAACCCAAGGTCTCAAATTGCATTTAGTTGTCAGGCTACAGAGGCTCCTCCAATCTATGGTTAGGCCTTGATCTTCTCTCCTCTCTTTGGAACAGTTGTTCTTTAGCCTCCAAGTCATGTCCAACTCTCTGAGACCCCATGGACTGTATGTAGCCCACCAGGCTTCTCTGTCCATGGCATTCTCCAGGCAAGGATACTGGAGTGGGTCGCCCTTTCCTCTTCAATGGATCTTCCCAACCCAGGGATCAAACTCACGTCTCCTGCACTGTATTCTTTAGCCACCAAAGAAGCCCCTTTGGAACAGTGCTTGTCAGTTATTTCTGCCTCTCACTTTGGGTTTGTCTGATTTTTTTTAATGATTAGATTGAGCTTTTGCGTTAATTGGGAAGATACCGCAGAGTGATGATGTTCTCTGTGCATCGTATCAAGGAACACATGATGTCATTCTGTATTACTGAAAACATTAACCTTCACCACATGGCTAAGGTGGTGATACCTGCTGGAATTTTCAATTATAAATTGACCATTTCTTGCTCTATAATTATTACATATTTAGAAGGAGATACTTTATACCAACAACCTATTTCTGCTTCAACTTTTCCCCACTCATTTTACTATCCTTAAGTGGATCTTGATTGAGGCAGTTATTGCTGTGATACACTAATGGTGATTTCTTATTTCCTTCATTATTTATTGATCAGAATTTTCTGTGTGAAAGAGTGATGATTTCTCCCCCATTTATGTATTTAGTCCATTATTTATGTCAGTATGGACTCGTATATTTATGTCATTTTTTTGGTTCCAATATAATACTATCTGGACTTCCCAGGTGGCTCAATGATAAAGGATCCACCTGTCAATGCAGGAAAAACTCAAGAGACTCGGGTTCGATCCTGGGTCAGGAAGATCCCCTGGACAAGGGAATGGCAACCCACTCCAGTATTCTTGCCTGGAAAATCTCATGGACAGAGGATCCTGGCGGGCTACAGTCGACGGGGTTGCAAAGAACTGGACATGACTGAGCAGGCACACGCACACACTGATAATACTATCTTTATTATGTGACTCTCCTTTCCAACTTTGGCCCATATTAGCTCTTTCAATATTCAACCATTTTTGATTGACAAAGATGGAAATTTCATACGGTTCAACCTATCATTTCTCATGGGAGTGAGAGCCGTTTGGTGTTGGTAATTGGACTTTAAAATGTTTTTCTCTGCCTGCACTGTATTACCCTGTCTGATCCACCCTCTCTCCCTTGGACGATTGCAGTGGCCCCTAAGTGTTCTCTCTGCCCCTGGTCTTGTCTCCCACTATCTCATCTCCTCACTAAAGTCTTTGGAAAATGCAAACCTGACCACATCACTTCCTTGTTTAAAAATGCTTCAAACCCTTCCCAGTGCTCTCAAGATGAAGTCTAGATTTCCTAACACAGTCTGGAACAGTGCTGTTGGAGAGAAATAGAAAGTGAGCCACCTGGGGAATTTGAAATTTTCTAGTAGCCACATCAGAAAAGTTAAAACGGAAAAAAAATCAAATAGTTTTATTTAACTCATAATATTATCATTTCAGCACACAATGAAAACAAAACTGTTGAGATACATCTTTTTTTTTTAATCCTAATCTTTGAAATCCAGGTTACAGCACCTCTCAACTGGGACTCACCGTGGACCTAGAGGACCCCTCACCCTCAGCCTCTTCCAACCTCCCACTCCAATCCCACCTTATTCTCTACATCATGTCCAAGCTCTGAATCATCACATCCTCTGCTTTTTCTGCTGGGAATGTTTCCCGGCCCTTTTACCTTGACATTTCTGCTATCATAATAATCGTTACCCTTTACTGAAACTGCTTAATGTTAGTAAAACGCCCCGGGCATAAGGACCCGTGGATCTTGCTCACTGCTGTATCACCAGCATGTACCACGATGCCAGACACACAGCAGGGGCTCACTAAAGCCTATCAAACGAAATCAAGAAGTCTATGAGACTTTACGGAGGGAGGACAATTAGGAAGTTTTTACAATGGCGTGCCAGACCAAGATGATGGAAAGACTGCCTTTTAAAATTCTCATTCAGTCTTTGCTGGTGCTGAAAGGATTATTCACTACAACTTCCAAACTGGAAAGTATCTCTTGATTGCATTTATACCAGGCATGGAAGAAATCTGATCAAGGTGAACATACACAAGGACTCACCAAGGCCCTCTGAAAAATGTGAGAGTGTCAGTCACTCAGTCCAGTCTCACTCTTTGTGATCCCATGGACTGTAGCCTGCCAGGCTCCTCTGTCCATGGAATTCTCCAGGCAAGAATGCTGGAGTGGGTAGCCATTCCTTTCTCCAGGGGATCTTCCCGACCCAGGGACTGAACCCTGGTCTCCTGCACTGCAGACAGGTTCTTCACCATCTGAGCCACGAGGGAAGCCTCTGAGGCCCCTAGTTGTTGTTATCGTTGTTGTTTAGTCGCTCAGTCGTGTCCAACTCTTTGAGACCCCATGGACTGCAGCACACCAGGCCTCCCTGTCCTCACTATCTCCCGGAGTTTGTCCAAGATCATGTCCACTGAGTCGGTGATATTCAACCATCTCATCTTCTGCCACCCCCTTCTCCTTTTGCCTTCTGTCTTTCCCAGCATCAGGCTCTTCTCCAGTGGCCCTTTATGTGAGTCTAATTCCTCAGCCTGGAATGGCTGGGATGTGTGGCCTCAGCTCAGCCCAGCCTTTCTCCTGGGAGGACATTCAGGATAGGGCAGGGACTTGAATGAGGACTTGCCTCAAGGGCTCCGGACAGTCAGCGACACCCCAGCACTAGGAGAAATGCTGGGAGATGAGACCCAGGGACACTTTAAGGGTGGCTTTTCTTCTGGGGATGTCCAGCTGACTATTATTATTATTTTTTCTGGTACCTCTGGCTTGTTGTAAGTGGAAGGAATAAAGTTAAACAGGGCCACATAAATGAGGTCTGTTGTTTTAAGCTTTCCCTGCCTCTTGACATCCTAATCCTGATAGAGATTTAGAAATTCCTGGCTCTCTGCTCAATGGATGCCCACGCTTCCAGTTTGACCTTGATTGGCCAGCTTGGCAGCTGGATGCCAAAAAGGAAGGAATACCCTCAAATATAAGAAAGTGACACCTAATCTTTCTTTGATTTCCTTGGAATGATTTAATATTTTTTAATTCTAAGTTTAGCCACTAGTCAATGGAGGCACTGCTTGGGTTTGGAAAAATCTGTATGGTCTAGGAAGAAAATGAAAAGCTAAGAAATAACATAAAGTGAAGCGTAGGTTGGGGTAAAAGCAGTTTTCTGTTTCTGGGATTAGATTATCTGGACCTTGAATATCAGTTTCCAAAAGGAACCCTTTTAGTTTGAACAGGTAAGTATTGAGTGTTTATTGGGGAATTCCCTGGAGGTCCAGCTAGATTAGGACTCCACTCTTCCACTATAGGGGGCCCAAATATGATCCTTGGTAGCAAGCCACAGGGTGTGGCCAAAAAAAAAAGAAAGAAATCAGCATTGAGTGTTTATTACCCCAGGACAAAGTAAAACACTGGCCTTGGGACAGGAAATGTCTCCTGGGACCGTGGAGGCCGTGTGCTCGTGGATGTGTAGCACTCATGTCGGACATTCACTCATGTCCAACTCTGCGACCCGTGGACTGCAGCCCACCAGGCTCCTCTGTCCATGGGATTCTCCAGGCAAGAATGCTGGAGTGGGTTGCCCTCCCCTTCTGCAGGGGATCTTTCCCAGCCAGGGATTGAAGCTGTGCACTGGCAGGCAGGTTCTTTACCAGCAGGGCCCCCTGGGAAGCCCTGAGTAGCTGGTATCAGCTCTGAACTGACTGTAACTGTGAGCTAAACAATTTGGCTATTTCATGGCTCAGTTTTATTATCTATAAAATGGGGATTATAATGCTTATCTGACCTGCTTCCCAAAGCAGAATTAGATCTGAAAACAGAAAAAGAAGCCAACAGTTGCCAAGTGAACTACTCTAATACCAGTGGTGGGGATTGCATTATGCCACTCAGATCAGTCACGAAGACAGAAAAGGCCCCAGAGGTTGGGCTGGAAATCTGATGTCGGTTACAAATGGTCATTAAAAGGTTCCTGTTAGGGATGGAGGTCAAATTCCAAATGTTCATAAAATCGTTCCCAGTTCTGGAGGTTAGAAGTCCGAGATCAACCTGTGGGCAGGGTTGATTTCTTCTGAGGGCCCTCTCCTGGGCTTGCAGAAGGCCCCCTTCTCCCTGGGTCTTCACATGGTCTTCCCTCGGCATCCTAATCTCCTCTCCTTTCAAGGACATCAGTCCTTAAATTAGAGCCCACTCCAGTGAGTTCACTTTACCTTAATTAGCTCTCTAAAGACACTATTGCCAAGTACAGTCACCTTCTGAGGTACTGGGGATTAAGACTTGCTGGTTGTGGATATAACCTGACCGCGACGCCTTCTTATACAATATCATTCATCACATCCATTCTATTCTTTGCCAGCTTGGTTCAAAATCACAGTGATTTTCAAACAGAAGGGGAACCTGGGTCCCCATCCTGGCAGTTTATCCAATATTTCAGGCTGTCTGCTCTTCAGACATTGGGTAGCACTGCATTTCTCCGTGTGGCAGGGCGCTATCAAGCAGTCAGGTCTGGTCAGTGGATTGGAATGGAAATGACATGCATCGATTCTGGCTCAGAGTTATTTGACTGCCAGTGTTTGAACCTCCAGAGCTCTCTTTCCTTCTACTGTGGGAACCAGCAATATTCCAGCTAGTCAACCTTAGCCCTGGAAACAGTATGATGAGGATCAGAGTAAGAGCTTAACTTTGTAGTTTGAAGATATTGTGATTTGGGGGATAACCTTGACTTACCAATATATACTGACTGATATCATCACTTTTGCCTCCTGAAGCTGCTTTGCTCTAGGTGAATTTATTCACCTCCCTCTCACTTTTCAATATCATGTTAAGGGGGAGGACTTTAAAGAACAAAAAGACATGAGACAATTCTTCCCTTTTAACAATGGGTTAGTCGCTTAGTCGTGTCTGACTCTTGCGGCCCCATGGACTGTAGCCCACCAGGCTCCTCTGTCCATGGGATTCTCCAGGCAGGAATACTGGAGTGAGTTTCCAGTCCCTTCTCCAAGGGATCTTCCTGGCCCAGGGATCGAACCCAGGTCTCCTGTATTGCAGGCAGATTCCTGACCTTCTGAGCCATCAGGGAAGGCGATAACAATGGGTACCTTATACGTGCATAACCAAGAGGGGCCATGTCCCAGGTCCTGCTTCCTGAACAAGGAGGCTTTACTACAAGATGCTTGGTGGTGTCTTTGTCATCTGTCTGGACAGAGACGCAAGCTGCCTCAGCCCTCTCCCTTCAAGTACCACCATCGTCTTGGCTGCACTGATTTGGCTGCACTGATGCTGCTGCTGCTAAGTCACTTCAGTCGTGTCCAACTCTGAGCGACCCCATGGACTGCAGCCTACCAGGCTCCTCCATCCATGGGATTTTCCAGGCAAGAGTACTGGAGTGGGGTGCCATTGCCTTCTCCGGGCTACACTGATGGAGACCAAGCAAAGGCGATGAGGCACTGTGATGACGCTGTCTAAGATAAATCAGTAGACTTACTGAAAGTAATTCCTTAATTTTAAGAGTCACAAGTGCTTAATGCGGGTAAACTACCACTTTCACCTCAAGCATCACGTGTGTAGGAAGGAAGAATGAGAACAGAGTCCTCTGGGAGGTGCTGAAGGAATCAGGGGAGGGTGGACAGGTCCTTAGCAGCTCTAAGGAGTAGGAAAGGAAGGGCATAGGGCTGCCAACTGCTGCCTGCTGCCTAGTTTTGATGGTGAGGCTATCACAGATGCTCAAAGGGTAAAATGCTGATCTTTAAATATTTTCAGAAGGCAGGGTGGTGTGGAGGCTACAAGCATCAGCTCTGGACTGTTGCCTCTCGAATCCTAGTTCCACCATATACTGGCCACATGACTTAAAGCAAGTTAGGGTTAAGCATGGGGATGAAATGAACTGGCATATATAAAGTACTAGGGAGTCTTCCCAGGTGGCTCAGATGGTAAACAATCTGCCCATAGTACAGGAAATCTGGGTTTGATCCCTGATCTATGAAGATTCCCTGTAGAAGGAAATGACAACCCACTCCAGTATTCTTTCCTGGAGAAATTCATGGACAGAGGAGCCTGGCGGGCTATAGTCCATGGGGTTACAAAGAGTCAGGCGTGACTGAGCGACTAGCACACACAGGAATGCCTGGTGCATCGTGAACATGAACAAGTGTTTATGAGAGTGGTCATGTTTGCATTTCAGATGCCCCAGGGAAAAGGATCTTATCTGGGTATAAAGTTGATTTATTGAGGAATGCCGCCTTAAGGGACCAAAAAGGGGTTCTGATGAAAGGTGTCATAGGCAGTTTTTGGAATGACACCTATGTCCTGTGACCTTGCCAAGGTTCAACAAGATAGCCGAGTGCTTGACTGTCCCAAATGATGAGTTAAATCTGGCCGGTTTCTTCTCCCCAGACCTCTGGCTTGGGTGAAGAGGTCTTGGATCTTTTTTTTTTTTTTTCTGAACATGAATGTTTGAGGGTTGTCTGGGTTTGTGTTCAGGCTTTCTTTGGCAGCTGTGAAGTAAATCCTTTTCAACGAGTGTCAGGGTGGCTGTGCTCAAACCACCCCGTGTCTCTTGGCCAGTGTTGCAGGCGCCCTGGGTGGCCTCCACAGTAGCCGCTAGTCACTGTAGCAGACGTGGCGCAAGACCTTGGCCCTGGCCCTGGATCCTCCGTCCTGGTTTGGCTGGTTTAACCCTGAATCTGCCCAGTGGCCATGTGTGGGATGAGGTTAACAGGGAGGAACTGCTTCAGGTCAGGCTGGTCCTAGGAGACTCAGCCTTGCCCTGGGCTAACCTACCAGAGGGATCCCAGGTCAACTGGAAGATCAAGGTGAGCCTTATGGTACCAATTCCTCTCTCCTCTGCTTGGAAAAGTTACAAACAAGCTATTGTGATTTTGGGTTCAAATCAAGGCTTCCCTACCACCCTCTGCTTACCAAAACTCTTGGGCATATTGTTTAACTTCTTTGAGTCAGAATTTTCTCACATGCAAAGAAAGCATGATGTTCACGTTTATCTCTAACCACAATACTGAAGCCTGAGCACTCTAGAACCCACGCACCCCAAGTGAAGCCACTGCAGTGAGAAGCTCCAGCAACACAACTAGAGAAAGCTCGCCTGCAGCAGCGAAGACCCAGTGCGGCCACATTTAGTTAATTAATTTTTTTTTAAAAAGCTAAACAAATTCCTTAAAAAAAAGAAAATGAGTGAAGAGAGCCTCTAAAAGGATTGACTTCGGCTCAGACGGTAAAGCGTCTGCCTTACAATGCAGGCGACCGGGATTCAATCCCTGGGATGGGAAGATCTCCTGGAGAAGGAAATGGCAACCGTCTCCAGTATTCTTGTCTGGAAAATCCCACAGACGAAGGAGCCTAGTAGGCTACTGTCCAAGGGGTCGCAAAGAGTCGGACACGACTGAGCGACTTCAGTTTTCTTTCTTTCAGGCTTTCCCCAACCTTGGAAAGAAGCCTGATGGATTTAACTTGATTAATCAAACGTGGCCTCCCGGCCCGCTCAGTGTCCTGGGGTGGTTGATAGCGGTGGGTTCAGGTGAGATCTGTTACAGGCTCTCCTGCCCCAGGCTTCTGACTCCAGCCCCGAGTCTCCCCGCCCACGGGAGGCTCTGGTGGCCTTTGAACCCCTGTCCTCCGTGTTTGTTTCCTGGAAAGCGGCTCATCAAAAATCCCCTTCTCCTGTTGACCTGGAGGAAAGACCCCGAAGACCCGTCCCCCTGAGGACAGCACTGCCTCGGGAGCAGAAGCGGAGCTGTGGACGCGGCCGGCGACACGCGGTCTGAAGGCCGAGCCAGGCCGCGGAGAGGAGGTCAGAGGGCGGAGGGGTCCACCGGGGCGGCCGCGGAGGCGCGAGCAGGCCTGCAGAGAAGGCGGCGGAAGGTAATGGGGCCACGGCCTGCGCCTCCGCCCCGGAAGGAGCTGGAATTAAGGTTTCTGTCCGGGACCCTGGGCCCGTTCTTTTTTTTTTTTTTTTAATGTTTGTAGCAGTTTCGGTTTCTCTCTGGTGGATTTTTGTCCCCATTTGGCCCATTCTTTTTTTTTCTTTTAATGGCCGTAGCGGTTTCTTTTCTTTTCTTTTTTGGCTATGCTAGGTCTTTGACGCTGCACTTGGCTTTCTCTAGTTGTGGCGAGTGGCAGCTACTCTTGGTTGCGGCGCCGGCCCTCTCGTCGTGGTGGCCTCTCAGGGCGGAGCCCCGGCTCTAGGTGCTCCGGCTTCAGCAGTTGCAGCACGTGAGCTCTAGCGCCAGGGCTCAGTAGCTGGGGTGCAGGGGCTTAGCGGCCCTGTGGCATGTGGCATCTTCCTGGACCAGGGATCGAACCTGGTCCCCTGCATCGCCAGGCAGACTCTTAGCTACTACTGGGCCACCAGGGAAGCCCCCGCCCCGTTCTGACCCGTCCTCTAGCTGGACCAGGAGCAGCGTGGATGCCACCTGTGCTTTAGACACTCACCTGGAGACCCATCCTTTCCATTATGCTTTCTGAGGTATCTCTGCCCTCCCGCCCAGCCCCTCTCTTTCCTGATGGCCCATTGGCCTAAGTATCTCAGCTCCCAGCTAAATCCTGTCCTGACCTGTTGTCACGTTGACCCAAAGCCCACTGTCGCCTCCTCTGAGAACTCTCAGCTCCCTGGACAGGGACGGTGTCTGATGCTGTGGTGGTTCCACACCCGGTAAGAGCTTTGCGAGGGGCCAGTAGCTGTCTCTTATACACATCTAGATGTGTATAAGAGACAGCCTCAGCTCAGCCCAGCCTTTCTCCTGGGAGGACATTCAGGATAGGGCAGGGACTTGAATGAGGACTTGCCTCAAGGGCTCCGGACAGTCAGCGACACCCCAGCACTAGGAGAAATGCTGGGAGATGAGACCCAGGGACACTTTAAGGGTGGCTTTTCTTCTGGGGATGTCCAGCTGACTATTATTATTATTTTTTCTGGTACCTCTGGCTTGTTGTAAGTGGAAGGAATAAAGTTAAACAGGGCCACATAAATGAGGTCTGTTGTTTTAAGCTTTCCCTGCCTCTTGACATCCTAATCCTGATAGAGATTTAGAAATTCCTGGCTCTCTGCTCAATGGATGCCCACGCTTCCAGTTTGACCTTGATTGGCCAGCTTGGCAGCTGGATGCCAAAAAGGAAGGAATACCCTCAAATATAAGAAAGTGACACCTAATCTTTCTTTGATTTCCTTGGAATGATTTAATATTTTTTAATTCTAAGTTTAGCCACTAGTCAATGGAGGCACTGCTTGGGTTTGGAAAAATCTGTATGGTCTAGGAAGAAAATGAAAAGCTAAGAAATAACATAAAGTGAAGCGTAGGTTGGGGTAAAAGCAGTTTTCTGTTTCTGGGATTAGATTATCTGGACCTTGAATATCAGTTTCCAAAAGGAACCCTTTTAGTTTGAACAGGTAAGTATTGAGTGTTTATTGGGGAATTCCCTGGAGGTCCAGCTAGATTAGGACTCCACTCTTCCACTATAGGGGGCCCAAATATGATCCTTGGTAGCAAGCCACAGGGTGTGGCCAAAAAAAAAAGAAAGAAATCAGCATTGAGTGTTTATTACCCCAGGACAAAGTAAAACACTGGCCTTGGGACAGGAAATGTCTCCTGGGACCGTGGAGGCCGTGTGCTCGTGGATGTGTAGCACTCATGTCGGACATTCACTCATGTCCAACTCTGCGACCCGTGGACTGCAGCCCACCAGGCTCCTCTGTCCATGGGATTCTCCAGGCAAGAATGCTGGAGTGGGTTGCCCTCCCCTTCTGCAGGGGATCTTTCCCAGCCAGGGATTGAAGCTGTGCACTGGCAGGCAGGTTCTTTACCAGCAGGGCCCCCTGGGAAGCCCTGAGTAGCTGGTATCAGCTCTGAACTGACTGTAACTGTGAGCTAAACAATTTGGCTATTTCATGGCTCAGTTTTATTATCTATAAAATGGGGATTATAATGCTTATCTGACCTGCTTCCCAAAGCAGAATTAGATCTGAAAACAGAAAAAGAAGCCAACAGTTGCCAAGTGAACTACTCTAATACCAGTGGTGGGGATTGCATTATGCCACTCAGATCAGTCACGAAGACAGAAAAGGCCCCAGAGGTTGGGCTGGAAATCTGATGTCGGTTACAAATGGTCATTAAAAGGTTCCTGTTAGGGATGGAGGTCAAATTCCAAATGTTCATAAAATCGTTCCCAGTTCTGGAGGTTAGAAGTCCGAGATCAACCTGTGGGCAGGGTTGATTTCTTCTGAGGGCCCTCTCCTGGGCTTGCAGAAGGCCCCCTTCTCCCTGGGTCTTCACATGGTCTTCCCTCTGCATCCTAATCTCCTCTCCTTTCAAGGACATCAGTCCTTAAATTAGAGCCCACTCCAGTGAGTTCACTTTACCTTAATTAGCTCTCTAAAGACACTATTGCCAAGTACAGTCACCTTCTGAGGTACTGGGGATTAAGACTTGCTGGTTGTGGATATAACCTGACCGCGACGCCTTCTTATACAATATCATTCATCACATCCATTCTATTCTTTGCCAGCTTGGTTCAAAATCACAGTGATTTTCAAACAGAAGGGGAACCTGGGTCCCCATCCTGGCAGTTTATCCAATATTTCAGGCTGTCTGCTCTTCAGACATTGGGTAGCACTGCATTTCTCCGTGTGGCAGGGCGCTATCAAGCAGTCAGGTCTGGTCAGTGGATTGGAATGGAAATGACATGCATCGATTCTGGCTCAGAGTTATTTGACTGCCAGTGTTTGAACCTCCAGAGCTCTCTTTCCTTCTACTGTGGGAACCAGCAATATTCCAGCTAGTCAACCTTAGCCCTGGAAACAGTATGATGAGGATCAGAGTAAGAGCTTAACTTTGTAGTTTGAAGATATTGTGATTTGGGGGATAACCTTGACTTACCAATATATACTGACTGATATCATCACTTTTGCCTCCTGAAGCTGCTTTGCTCTAGGTGAATTTATTCACCTCCCTCTCACTTTTCAATATCATGTTAAGGGGGAGGACTTTAAAGAACAAAAAGACATGAGACAATTCTTCCCTTTTAACAATGGGTTAGTCGCTTAGTCGTGTCTGACTCTTGCGGCCCCATGGACTGTAGCCCACCAGGCTCCTCTGTCCATGGGATTCTCCAGGCAGGAATACTGGAGTGAGTTTCCAGTCCCTTCTCCAAGGGATCTTCCTGGCCCAGGGATCGAACCCAGGTCTCCTGTATTGCAGGCAGATTCCTGACCTTCTGAGCCATCAGGGAAGGCGATAACAATGGGTACCTTATACGTGCATAACCAAGAGGGGCCATGTCCCAGGTCCTGCTTCCTGAACAAGGAGGCTTTACTACAAGATGCTTGGTGGTGTCTTTGTCATCTGTCTGGACAGAGACGCAAGCTGCCTCAGCCCTCTCCCTTCAAGTACCACCATCGTCTTGGCTGCACTGATTTGGCTGCACTGATGCTGCTGCTGCTAAGTCACTTCAGTCGTGTCCAACTCTGAGCGACCCCATGGACTGCAGCCTACCAGGCTCCTCCATCCATGGGATTTTCCAGGCAAGAGTACTGGAGTGGGGTGCCATTGCCTTCTCCGGGCTACACTGATGGAGACCAAGCAAAGGCGATGAGGCACTGTGATGACGCTGTCTAAGATAAATCAGTAGACTTACTGAAAGTAATTCCTTAATTTTAAGAGTCACAAGTGCTTAATGCGGGTAAACTACCACTTTCACCTCAAGCATCACGTGTGTAGGAAGGAAGAATGAGAACAGAGTCCTCTGGGAGGTGCTGAAGGAATCAGGGGAGGGTGGACAGGTCCTTAGCAGCTCTAAGGAGTAGGAAAGGAAGGGCATAGGGCTGCCAACTGCTGCCTGCTGCCTAGTTTTGATGGTGAGGCTATCACAGATGCTCAAAGGGTAAAATGCTGATCTTTAAATATTTTCAGAAGGCAGGGTGGTGTGGAGGCTACAAGCATCAGCTCTGGACTGTTGCCTCTCGAATCCTAGTTCCACCATATACTGGCCACATGACTTAAAGCAAGTTAGGGTTAAGCATGGGGATGAAATGAACTGGCATATATAAAGTACTAGGGAGTCTTCCCAGGTGGCTCAGATGGTAAACAATCTGCCCATAGTACAGGAAATCTGGGTTTGATCCCTGATCTATGAAGATTCCCTGTAGAAGGAAATGACAACCCACTCCAGTATTCTTTCCTGGAGAAATTCATGGACAGAGGAGCCTGGCGGGCTATAGTCCATGGGGTTACAAAGAGTCAGGCGTGACTGAGCGACTAGCACACACAGGAATGCCTGGTGCATCGTGAACATGAAGGGGACCCACACCTGGATTCCAGGGAACTGTCACAGGGCTGAAACCTCCTCCACAGCCGCAGGTAGGCAGAGCCTCCTGTGACGGGGCCCCGGCGGCCTCATGCCCACAGGCGGGTGCCCACACTCGGGGAACACAAACTGAGGATGACGTGGCCTTACCTGTGTGGTTGCGGTAACCTTTTTCCAACATTAGATGGGCACTGTCAATCCTTACCTGTGAGCTCTGTCTTCACTGGCTGATTCAGGCATCCATTCTGCTGTCTGGGGAGCCCATGGGAAATCAGCCATCCACATAATGTCCCAGCTTTGAGGACTGGACGTTGGGGGCGGGGGTGAGGAGGGGGCAGACATGCGTGTGTAAGAGAGAGACTGAACCGTGTTACAGGACGAGCATGAATACTGCATTTCGCTTTCATTCAGCTATACAAATGTTTATGGTGGTCTTACTCTGTGCAGGTCCTACTCCCAGGGTAAATATTCTAAAACGCAGATCTTAAAACCCAGGATTGAGAGTCACCCCACTATCCACAGGTTAAGGCCCAGATTTCTGATGGCGTCCAGGGCATCTCACCATCTGACCTTGGCCTCCCGTTCCAGAATCACCCACTACCACCGCTCCCACAATCTACAGGTGCCCGCAGCAGAGTGTCCACCAAGCAAGCGCATTGCTGCCTCCAAGGAGCTCAGTGCTGGCGTGGGCAGGGGCCCCATCCACCTCCATGGACCAGGTCTACCTGGCCAGGTAGAGAGAGCCACTTACGCCCTGCGTGGTCCCTGTGATACTCCGGCCCCAGGCCCAGCCTCCCTGGCTTCCGGCTTCCTCTCCTTCCCTCCGGGCCAGCCTACGGCCACTTTCCCCACCCAGCCCCACAGCTAGCTCAGGTCTCCTCCTGGAAGGGGATCCACACACTGGGGGTATCCACCCAGGAGGGCAGAAATGGGGAGCCTGCCCTGGGCTCACACCTCCTTCCTTCTCCAGGCCTCTGCTGGTCGGCAGAAGAGCCAGTGCTTACGGGGGCAGCCGCGAGGTGCTGGCAGAGGGCAGGCTGCGCCCCGGCCCCCAGTTCTGTTTTGTTCTTTGAAGGGAGAGGGTCTGGTTCTCGGCCTCCCAGTTCTGACAACAGGACTTTTCTGTGTGTTCAGCAACAGAGCTAGAATTATAAATTCCACAAGACTGCTGTGCAAACTGGCACGTCCATTTATTGCTGTATGGTGGTGGGGGTGGTGGGGATATCAGTTGAGATAAGTTTGGCCACCATAACCGATAAATGCAGAGAACAGAAGCTAACGTGGCTCCTGCCCTGTGGCCACTCCTGCTTCTACTGAGCAGTGACTCAGGAATCCAGGCTCATTCCTTCCAGGCTCCCTGGGCCCCAGCAAGACGACCCAGAGATCATCTCCAGGCCAGCCTGCCCGACGGGGAAAGAGCAGGGAAGGCTGTTGTATGGAGGAGGAGATTGAGCGCTGCTGTAACAAACAGCCAGGACCTGGGTAGCTTAAAAGAACAATAGTGGATTCTCTTACAGTCCTGGAGACCTGAAGTCCAAAGTCAAGGTGTCAGCGGAGTTGATTCCTCTGGAGGCTCTGAGGGAAGACATTTTCCAGGCCCCTCTCCTAGCTTCGGGGTGCGGAGTGGGGGGTTGTGTGTCTGCTGACCCTTAGCATTCCTGATTTACAGAGCATCACTTCCGTCTCTGCCTGTGTGTCTGTCTCTGCCCTCGCCCCTGCGTGTCTGTCTGTCTTCTCCTTTGCTGTCTTACAAGGATACCTGTTGTTAGACACAGGACCCACTCTAATCCAGGAGGATCTCATCTCAAGATCCTTGCCTTAATTACATCTGAAAAGACCTTTCTTCCAAATAAGGTCACTGTGACATAAGAAACAGATATTTAGTCTCTGCCCTCAGGTCCTGACACAGAGCTCCTAAAATCCTTAAAATCTGAGTGATAAATATGCTAGGACATCTTTTGTTTTTGATGTCTGGGACTTCCCTGGTGGTCCAGTGACTAAGACTACAGGCTCCCAATGCTGGGGGCCTGGGTTCGATCCCTGCAGGGAAATAGATCCCACAAGCTGCAACTAAGAGCTGGCACAGCCAAACAGATAAATAAATATTAAAAAATTTTTTTGATCTCTGCCTGCATTTCCTGACCTAGAGCTTCTAAATCTCTCGGGATTCCCTGGGTTACAGGAGCATCGTTTGTTCTAATGAGGTGACTCTTGGTGGGCTTCTGGATGGCTTCAGGATGGGGCCTGGGCACCAGATAGACCAAGTCATGATTAGAAGCTTGGAGTGTTCAGTTCCGCCCCCCTCGCCCACCCCATTCTTCTGGGGAAGGGAGAGGGACTAGAAATGAGTTCATGATGGGTCACACCCACATGATGAAGTCGCCATGCCTGTGTGCGCAGTCACTTCAGTCGTGTCTGACTCCTTGTGACCCCGTGGACTGTAGCCCGCCAGGCTCCTTTGTCCATGGGATTCTCCAGGCAAGAATACTGGAGTGGGTAGCCATGCCCTCCACTAGGGGATCTTCCCAAACAAGGGACTGAGCCTAGGTCTCCTGCACTGTAGGCAGATTCTTTACCGCTGAGCCACCAGGAAAGCCCCAAATCTCCATAATAATCCATAATCTATGAGGCTTTGAAAGATTCAGGTTGGTGAACACATCCATGTGCTAGAAGGGTGGTCACTTCAACTCCTTGGGTACAAAAGCTCCTGCACTTGGAACTTTCCAGACCTCGCCCTATGCACCTCTTCACTTGGCTGTTATTCACTTGTATCCTTCACTATATCCTTTACACTAAACCGGTAAACATAATTAAGTTTGGTGAGCAGTTCTCACAAATGCTCAAACCTGAGGAGCAGGTCATGGAAACTCCCAGTTTACAGCTGATCGTCAGCAGTACAGGTGACAACCTGGAACTTTCGATTGGTGTCTAAAGTGGGGGCTGAGCCCTTGAGCTGTGGGGTCTCTGATAATACCAGGTAGTTAGAATCAGAGTTGAGTTAACTTAGAGGACACCCAGTTGGTGTCCCCAGAGAGCTAGAGAACTGGTTGGTATGGGAACCATCACCCCACACACACTTGGTGTCAAAAGCATCCTGTGGGCATAGAAACAGGGTTTCTTTTAATGACATTCTGAGCTTCTGGGTGGACTTGAATTCTGGGGGACACTGCCTTCCACTACAGGGATGTAGCTGGATATGATGCACCTGTTGTGCCCACTTTCCATTGGCCAGAAAGTAGTCACACGGCTTTACTACAAGAGATGCTGAAAAACATCTTCCAGTTGTGCCCAGGATGACCAGGAAACTGGTTTGAGGAACAGCTAACAGTTTCTGCCACATGGGGAGGTGGAAGGGGGGAGAAGAGTCCTTGTCCAGGACCAGAAAGCTCAGGCTTCCAGAGAAAAATGACCCTCCCTTAGGCAGAACCAGATATATACTTACTAATCTCTCCAGATCCAACCATGCCCTGCCCCCTTGGCCTTGCAAGTCCAACTTCTCATTCCAGAACTTGCCAAGAATCCAGTCTGTAGAGATGGTCCCTAGGGGCGCCAGTGAAGAAGTGTTGCCCCTCACCCCCGCAAGGGTTCCAGAGACGGAGGGAGGAAGGGTACATGGAGTAGTGGGGTCGGGTAGGGAGGAGCGGGTGCCCTGGAGACTTTGAGAGAAACAGCCTCACCCCTGGCCCCTGCGACTGACCCTCGACGCCCTAAGATTCAGTGCCTTACGGGAGGAGATGCGTCTGCTTCCTTACTCCTGTCTTCAAAACTGTGCAAATCCAACTCTTCATCTTCTTGCTGCTTTGGCAAGATTTTTTTTTAAAGTATTGTTCTTGGCTCCCTTGGTTTTCAGTTCCCTAAACAGCAGTTTTGAGCTGTTCAAGCTATTTAAAAGTGTTCTCTTTAAATTGAGACTAAACCCTACTCTTTGGAAAAAACTGTCACTTCAGAGAGAGATTCTTTTCTCCCCATTCCTTTCTTCTACTGCCCTCTGAAGGATCCCTGTTCTCCATTCTCCAAGACGCTTGTGTTTTATTTTTTGCTTTATGTCAGAACAAACTTCCCTTTGAACCACTCTCCTGCAGAAAAACCTTTCCTAGAACAAAAATGTTTCACACCCATGCCACTATTTTGTAGTGAGTATACACGGGTTAAATGGCATAGCAATTCCCCCAAGAGCCAGAAGCAAGCAACCACTTTATTTATTTTGAGTGGATGCCCTTCAGGTTTAGGAACGTGCCCCATTTTATGATCCAGCAGATAAGATAGAACCCTGGGTGGCTGTGGCTGTTATTAGATGACTTCTGAGGTTTTCACTTCCATTGCTGATCTGCTGCTTCTAGGATCAATTCATTTTACTGCCTGTCCATTTTTAAAGAAAGACTGACAAAGCCACTCTAATAGATCAGGGGTCTGAGCTCAGAGTAGGTCAAAGGCACTCACAGGTAGGGAGGTGGATACAGATAGGAGGAGGGTTGGCAAGTACAGCCAGGACACCTGCGTTCAGGGCGCACACTAACGAAGGCCAGCCTCTCCTCATTCGTCTCTGGAGGGGAGTCATGATGGTTTCACAGGCTCAAACTCCAACCGCGCGCAAAGCAGGTGATTTTCCCCGAGCATTCTATAAAAGGAAGATCCTTGCATAGTCGGAGAGGCTGTTGAATCCTGGGCTGTTCTGAATGGTCTGATGAGAAGAGCTTGTCTAGAATGGGCCAAAGGTTTGCTTGCTCACATGTGACCCTGTGAAAATGCTCATGGACATCAAATCTACATTGTTGGACTCCCCTGGTGGTCCAGTGGTGAAGAATCTGCCTGCTAGACAGACATGTGGACACGGGGGGATGGGGTGAAGGAGAGGATGGGATGAATGGGTGGGATGGGGGTGAGGTGGGAGGGAGGCTCAAGAGGGAGGGGTATATGTATACCTACACCTGACTCATGTTGCTGTATGGCAGAAAAAAACACAATATTTAAAGTAATTATCTTTCTATTAAAAATAAATTTAAAAATTTTAAAGTAAAATATAAAGTTAATACAAAGTAAAAAAGAGAAGAATCCACCTGCCAATGCAGGGAACACGGGTTTGATTCCTGGTCCGGTAGGATCCCACATCCCTCGGGACAGTGAAGCCCACGTGCCACAGCCACTGAGCTGCACCCTGGAATCTGTGCTTCACAGCAAGGGAACCCACTGCAAGGAGAGGTCAGTGCGCTGTAACAAAAAGCAGGCCCCACTCGCCGAAGCGAGAGAAAACCTCGAGCAGCACGGCCAGAAAGAAAAAAAAGAAATGGGTTCATGGTGAAGTCTTTACTCTCGTCTGCATTTGAATTTTTTGGAACCCACCTGGAAAGGTATTTATGTGGTTTGCCCCTGGACCTTCATAGCTACTTTTAGTCACACTAAGAAAGGATTTTTCCATTTGCAGGTAAACATGTTGGAGGCAAGTTTTTAATACTGTGTGTAATCAGTATCTCACATTTTCAGAGGGGCCTCAATCCAGAATAAAGATGAGAAAAGGACTCTGATGGTAGCAACCCCACCAATTATAAGAAAGCCCCTATACCATCTGGGAAAGTCACTTCATGAGTCTTTGTGTTTTTTAAATCAGATATATAACCAAATACTTTGGTCACCTGCTGCGAAGAGCTGACTCATTTGGAAAGACCCTGATGCTGGGAAAGATTGAAGGCAGGAGGAGAAGGGGACAACAGAGGATGAGATGGTTGGATGGCATCACCAACTCAGTGCACATGAGTTTGGGGAAACTCTGGGAGTTGGTGATGGACAGGCAGTCCTGGCGTGCTGCGGTTCATGGGAGCCCTAAAGACAAATTTTGAAAGGGATGACTTATTAGGGAAAGTTTGTCCTTGTCCAGTGATTTTGGTGCTTTCTAAGAGGTAGGAGAGCCCATCTAAGCTAGCCTGTGGACAGCAGCTTTATCCCTTTGAATCTATGATGCTCAGAACTGGAAGAGAGCTTGCAGACCAACTATTGACTCTAGTTGTTTAATTTGACAGATGTGAGAACCGAGATCAGAGGACACCCTCAACAGCCCTCTTGATCACTCCTCTCACAGAGAGACTCAGGTTCCCTGGAGATAATTACTGCACTGGTGCCCTGGGCGCTGATGATCTTGACTAATTTGGGGGTGGTCGGGAGGGGGGCGTGTCCCACGTCCACTGGGAGGAGCAGGCTTGAGTCTTACTGTTTTGCTCTCGCTTGGAGCCAGTGAAATATTTACCCAACACATATGATTCAGTTTGTACAAAGTCATTGTCTGCAGCCACCCCGTGACCGTGCACGTTTTGTGAAGAATTGCACACGCACAGTCCTGGCTTTCTATTTTAAGTGCTCACAACTAAGTCAATCAAGTCAACGGAGAGACTGTATGTGTTTACAGTTCAAGGAATCCACAGGGGAATCCTTTATTTTGTCTTCAATGAAAGGTCCCTTTTAAAAGAATAAACTTTTGGGACTCCCCTGGTTGTCCAGGGGTTAACTCCATACTTCCAGTGCAGGGGGCTCAGGTTCCATCTCTGGTCAGGGAGTTAAGACCCCACATGCTGTGAAATGCACCAAAAGGATGGGGGGGCGGCGGGGAAACAAACTTTCTAAAATATTTCTTTTCCATCTCTGGCTCAGAACATCATATTTATACCTTTGTATTTCTTATGACTTTGAAAACTAGATCAATTTCTCCTTGGAAACATCAGGAGAAAAATACAATATTTCTTTTACGTTCCTTCTAGAAGCCACCTTCTCAGGGTTAAGGTGTATTGACTAAAAGAGCTTCCTTCTCCAAGAGGTCCTAAATGTCTGTAGGGCACTTCATTGCGCTTAGAGGGATGGAGGAATGAAATTAGTCTGGTCGGGTGCAGCGCGCCCCGCTCCCGACCCCCGCCCTTCCGCGCCGGTCGGCCTGGAGCTGGGGAGGAAGGCAGGGAAGAGTTGAGTTGGCGTTAGCGCAGGCGGCCACTAGAGGGCGCCAGAGCACCGACACGCCCACCTGTAGCTCCCAGGTAGCCCTCTAGGCTCGGGAGATGGAGATGACCCTGGCAGAATCCTTAGGAGGTGTCCACAGAGGAGGGCTTGGTGCCTGGGTGCCTGTGACTCTCCGGCCCAAATTACCTCGCTTCAGAGGAGGGACAAGGTCTGCTTTCAGCAGCTGGGGCACTTCCAGCCTGGCAGGCTGTCTGGGATTTGACTGCCCTCTGTTTTTCCCAGAGGAAGGCCTCTGGACCCAGAAACACCTGCTTTGACAGTTTCCAAGCTGCAGGCCTACACAAGGGTTGGCATCTGGATAACGGGGCTGGTGGGTGTGAGTGTGGAGCCTGTAAAAGTGGTGGGTGGGCTGTGCTCATTCCGGTGACCTTCCTCCCCATTCTTCCTTCTTCCTTTCTGCCCGAGTCTCTTGACCTGCCCCAGCAAAAGGGTGTCACTGTTCACGCTCTATGCCAAAAGCTGCATTCGGTGCTGGGATCAATGAGAAGTTCCCAGCTTTTGAAGTTGCAGCCTTGAGAGGCAGATGGTGATGTAAGTCAGGGTCATGTGATGCAAAGTCACATCATGTGATGGAAAGTCACATCATGCAATGGAAAGCCGTCACCTGACATAAAGCTGAGGGACCCGAAGTAAAGTCTGGCACCTGATGTAAAGCCAGACACGATGTAGACAGCCAACTCCTGAAGACAGAGATTTTTATCTTGGACCAGCCTATTCAGGTCCAAGGTTTCTGAAGGGAGACTTCAGAAACCATCACTTGCCAGGAAAAAAAAAAATCTTTTAGCTTCTAGGTACCTTGTACCTGTCCACTTGCTGTCTAGTCAAATGATAAAATATTTTTATGAGCAATGGGAACTACAGAAAGCAGTCAGTGATCCTTGGTTTACTTCCTTTTGCATTAGGTAATCGTTAAATTCATTAACTTCATACACTTCACCACAGTTATATCAGGATCTCCTGGGCTGGAATAGCCTCTGTGGTTGTCACAGACACCCACATTGGGGACCATCCCAATGGGAAGAGTGGAAACCCCAGGGGCCTATCTGCCGAGAAAAAACGGTTTCCATCAAGCATGTCTGTATATTTCCAAGGGCTTCCCTGGTGGCTCAGGCGGTAAAGAATTTGCCTGCAATGCAGGGGACCGGGGTTCAATCCCTGGGTTGGGAAGATCCCCCTGGAGGCAGGCATGGCAATCCCCTCCAGTAGTCTCGCCTGGAGAATCCCCATGGACAGAGGAGCCTGGTAGGCTACAGTCCCTGGGGTCGCAGAGAGTCAGACACGACGAACGACTAAGCGCAGCAAAGCTCAGCACAGCACCACCAGGAGCAGGCTGCTCGGCGCTGCCCGCGGACACTGGTCTTCAGGCTCTGCCACTCTACAGTCTCGTCCACCCTCCTTCCTTCCCCAAGCTGGCATCAGGCTTCACAGCCCACCAGTCACCAAGTCCCCTTTGTTTTCTGCCCTTAGTATTTTCAGTCACAATCCTCTTTCACCATCACCTCTGCCCCACCCTCGTTTGCTCAGGAGATTATTTCAAGCCCGAGGATGAAGGTTGATAGAAATGGAATGATGCAGCAGCACTAGCAAAAGAGTGAAGAAAGAGAGGCACCCAGGACACAAAGTTCAGGAGGCATCGCTCTCAGGATCAGGCGACTGCGGGGTCAGCTCAGAGGAGTGCCTTCCCGAGTTCATGCCCTAGTCATCTCCCTTGACTTACCCTAAATCCAGTCACATGATTTTTTTTTTAATTTTAGTGTAAGTTGTTGCCAAAATCTATTAGCACTCACCCGGATGTTACGGACACTTCTCCCCTCACCACAGGTACTCATCCAGGTGAGACACCTGGGCTCAGATGCTGCCACTTGGTGGCATGCTTGGAAGATCTTGCCCACGCAAAATGTTCAGTTATGTTTCTTGGGTTGGCATTTTTCTTCATGGTGGCTTTTCCCTCTGCTCTTTATATTATCTGATTTTCATTCTCTGGTTTTACATCAAGGCACCAACATATTTTTGTCCTCACAGGCTACCCTTGACAATTAGGTAATCAGCACATGGGGCAGGTTGTCAGCTGCAGTGTTAAGAAACACACAGCTAGATGCTGCACACTGAGGGATATCGTGAACAGAAGTGACGGGAGCCACAGGTACTCGTCATTAATAATAACGTTTTGGGACTTCCCTGGTGGTCCAATGGTTTAGACTCCATGCTCCCAATGCAGAGGGCTCGGGTTCAATCCCTGGTCAGAGAACTAAGATCCCACTTGTAACAAAGATCCCCTGTGCCAACACTTAGATCTGGTACAGCCAAATAAAAATAATAATGATAAATTACCAACACCTGCTAGTGTTGATGTGCCATACTTGCAGTGAGAGCAATGAATCAGAGCAGAACCAAGGTTGTCTCTTCAATAACATCCTTGCATTCTCTAGAATTCTCTAGAGTTCTAGACTGCTTTCCTCCACAGGACAGAAAGAGGTGGCTTTACCTTTAGCCTTCCCAGCACTGTTCTTACCTTTTAAACACTATGTACACACGTGTGAGGTGCTACGATCTCTTAAGTGTGTCTCCTCAGGACAAAAATAAAAGAGAACGGTATGTGTGTGTTGGAGCTTAGTAAATCCAGGAGCCCTGAGATGTTTGACTTCTCCAAACACTGTCTCTCAGGTCTCTCTTGAGTGTTTTCCTGGGAGAGATTTTCCAGGAACTGTCTGCATGTGCCCAGACCTCTGTCTGGTTGGGGCCCCATGAAGCAGGGGTGGGTGGGGGTGGTCCTGGAGTGTTTACCCCTCCTTCTTGTTCACAGAATGCGTGTTGGTGCCCCCATTTTCACTAGCTTTCCATACAGTACTTGACTAAAAGGCTCTTTCCCTGTTATCTCCCTCTTTTGCCAGTGGATTGATGTTCACCTTCAGGATGAACTCAGTCTCAGAAGAGACTGTAGTTCACTGGCCCTTTTAGGTCAATCAGGTCATCGGCAGTCACACTTTCTCCCAATGTTTTATACACACTCATATACACATGTTTCCATTGCCCTTTCCTACTTTTACAGCTGCTGTAGTCATAAAGAGCTGTTTATTCAGGACATTTCTTCTCTCCTAAATTACTGTAGTTGCCTCCTGGTTAGTTTCCCTGCCTCCGGGCCAAATCCCTTCGTTCTTTATAGAAATAAAATATACAGAATACAACATACCCATGAGACATCTGGATATACTGACCACAGACTTCAGTTCAGTCGCTCAGTCATGTCCAACTCTTTGCGACCCCATGAATCGCAGCACGCCAGGCCTCCCTGTTCATTACCATCTCTCGGAGTTCACTCAGACTCACGTCCATCGAGTCCGTGATGCCATCCAGCCATCTCATCTTCGGTCGTCCCCTTCTCCTCCCACCCCCAATCCCTCCCAGCATCAGAGTCTTTCCCAATGAGTCAACTCTTCGCATGAGGTGGCCAAAGTACTGGAGTTTCAGCCTCAGCATCATTCCTTCCAAAGAAATCCCAGGGTTGATCTCCTTCAGAATGGACTGGTTGGATCTCCTTGCAGTCCAAGGGACTCTCAAGAGTCTTCTCCAACACCACACTTCAAAAGCATCAATTCTTCAGCACTCAGCCTTCTTCACAGTCCAACTCTCACATCCATACATGACCACAGGAAAAACCATAGCCTTGACTAGACGGGCCTTAGTTGGCAAAGTAATGTCTCTGCTTTTGAAAATGCTATCGAGGTTGGACATAACTTTTCTTCCAAGGAGTAAGCGTCTTCTAATTTCATGGCTGCAGTCACCATCTGCAGTGATTTTGGAGCCCCCAAAAAATAAAGTCTGACACTGTTTCCACTGTTTCCCCATCTATTTCCCATGAAGTGCTCGTTCTCTTTTGTGTATAATGATTCGATGGAGAGGGAGTCTTTGGAACCACACAGACTTGGATTTAAACCCAGGTGCATCCCCTAATCCTTGTGATTTTCATCACCTTTGGGCATCAGGCTCTTCATCAATAAAAAATAACAATCTCTCCTAGCATTTTTATGAAAATGAAATAGCACAATGCCTGTAAAGCAGTCAGTACAGGTGTCTGACACACAGTAGGGTTTTTTTAATGCGTTCTCTATTTATTTGTTTGGCTGCGTTGGGTCTTAGCTGCGGCACGCGGGATCTTTCATTAAGGTGCACGGACTCTCTAGTTGTGGTACGCAGACTCAGTAGTTGCTTAGGCCTGGGGAATGCTAAAATGAGAAGGCATAGTTCTTCTGATTTCTAATATCACCATCATTTCAGTGAAAGTTAACCTGGCAAACAAAGTTAACCTCCCAAAGAAATGCTTAAGCTTGGGAGTGGAGAGTGGTGAGAAAGGGGCTGAGATGAAAGGAATGGTAGGGAAGGAAAGGGATGCTCCTGGTGCATCCAGCCCACCAGCTGATTGATGATAGGAAGGCTCTATTTTCGCTTAAGAACTTTTGAATGTGAAGCATTATTTATATCTTTGGCAAAATTATATCATAACAAATAACCAGAATGAATATCCCACTGGACTTGAGGTGGAATGTTAATTCTGGAAGGAGAGGGGAAAGGGACTATGTGCTCTGTATCTGCTTCTGAAGGACCAGATTGTAAGAGCAAAGTTGATGGGAGAAAAGTCCCACCGTGTCTTATGTTGTAAGACTGCAATCAAATCAAAATAACTAGAAGAGGAAAAGCAATAGACTAACAGTAATTCACTGACAATCTCTCTTTTTCTTTCATAAAGTTTTTTTTTTCATCACTGAATTTTCGCTCTTTTATCCTCACCCCTCCACAGGACTATGCTGAAAATAAATAATAATAAGTGAAAGTGAAAGTCACTCAGTCATGTCCAACTCTTTGCAACCCCGTGGGCTATACAGTTCATGGAATTGTCCAGGCCAGAATACTGGAGTAGGTAGCCTTTCCCTTCTCCAGGGGATCTTCCCAACCCAGGGATCGAATCCAGGTCTCCTGCATTGCAGGCAGATTCTTTACCAGCTGAGCCACAAGGGAAGCCCAAGAATACTGGAGTGGGTAGCCTATCCCTTCTCCAGTGGATCTTCCCGACCCAGGAATCGAATCGGGGTCTCCTGCGTTGCAGGCGGATTCTTTACCAACTGAGCTACCAGCGAAGCCCACATAATAATAAGCAGGATTCAAATTCTATTTTTAGAATACCCAGATGTTTTCAACAAGATCGTACAAACTGATAAAATGCTAGTACTAAGTGTTTCAAAAGGAAAGTTCATGTGAAGAAAAATTGCACAATATTTCCCCAAGTCTTAAATGTCCTTACTTTGGATAACAAAGGGAAGAAGGAGAGGTTACTTCTGTTAAAACCCTACTATGGGGACTTCCCTGGTGGTCCGGTCGTTAAAAATCTGTCTGCCATTGCAGGGTACCTGTGTTTGATCCCTGGTCAGAGAAGATCCCACATGTCATGGAGCAACCAAGCCTGTGTACAACAACGACGGAGCCCGCACTCTACAGCCTGAGAGCCGCAAGTACTGAGCCCAAGTGCAGCAGTTACTGAGGCCCACGTGCCTAGAGCCCGTGCTCCCCAACAAGAGAAACCACCACAGGGAGAAGCCCCAGCTTAGCCCAACTGGAGAGAGCCCATGTGCAGCCATGAGGTTCAGCCAAGTGCAAGCAACTCAGCACAGCCACCCCCCCCACCAAAAAAAATACAGTGCAAATCCATGCATCTACAAAGCATCTCTATGTTCTACAGACATAGAGAACAGGCTTGTGGTTGCCAAGGGTGGCGGGGTGGGAGGGTAGGAACGGGAGTTTGGGATTAGCAGAGGCAAACTAAGTACCTACAGCAAGGACGCTTGCTACAGATTGAGGCAGTGGTCCAGGGAAGACTGACATAGGAGGCACTTCAGTTAATAAGGCCGAAGTTAGTTATAGGCGGTGGGTGGTTAAGGGAAAAGACCCTGGCCTGACTGGAGCCAGGCTTCTATCTAGAGGACTGGACTGGGCAACTGGTTGTTTAAAGGTAGTGAATCCTCTACTAGTGTGTGAGATGGACACGTTCCCGGCAAGGGGACTGGGCTGGACGAGAAGTCCTCCGGAGGCCCCTGCGTGGTAAGAACATCTCTTTTTTTCTGGGTGTCTTAAGTCCTAGTCTCTGTTCTTATCTCTGTTTTATGTGGTCTTGTCTGTCCTAATGCTCTTGGAAATCTTTGCTGCAAATGTGAGCACGGGCTGAGCACTTACAGGCCACTAGAGCACTGGCCACTGGGAGACCCCCATAAAAAGGTAAGTCAGTCCAGCCCAGGGTAGATGAGCCTAGGCACCTTGCTGCCTGGAAGCAAAAGTCTGGGTAAGAAAGCTTTAAGTTTTAGTTGCTCAGTCATATCCTACTCTTTGTGACCCCATGGACTGTAGTAGGCACACTGTAAAATGCTCACAGCACCCCTGTTACCAAGAGCCAGGTCATGTGATTTGAAGGAGGCTGGTGGCCCTTCAAATTTTAATTGGGGTTAAACCACGAAGAGTTCCAGTCTCCTCCCCTAGGATTGATCCAACACCACCCTTCTGGCTCAGGGCAATGTGGCTGTCTGCAAATTTGAGGCTGGTTCCTGTTGTGTCAAATTCCAGTCCTGAGAAGGCAGCTTGGTTGGTCCGGCAGTTTTCCGGAGACAGAAGCGTTTGATTGCACAGTGGCGTTCCTGGGCTCTGGGCCAGGGCTGGGGGTGCTCAGATGTGGCTGAGCCACAGGGCGAGGCAAAGGGGGCAAATGAGAGAGGCCAGTCCCCAAGCCAGAGTCCAGGAGGCCTTGCCTGGCCTCTCCAGGCCTGAGCTCCTCCAGGAGACCCTTTCTCTGGATGCTGACACTAACTAAATAACTTAATAACTGCTGAGTACTTGTCAGTCATAGATTCTGTGCAAGGCTCCAGGAAGACTGCCCTGGACAGCACACCATTCCTCTTTTCCAATTGTTTGCAGTCTAGTGGAGAACTTGTTGAAAAGGCCAATTTGTGAGACTCAGTCTCAAGATTCTGATTCCACAGGACTGGGAGGGACCCAGTGCATCTCTGGTGGTTATGCTGGGGGAGCCGTCTTCCCTCCAGGCTTGGAGAAACCCTGCTCTAGCCTGCACCCTTTGGGGAAGAGCCAAGTGAGACACAGCCCTTGAGAATGTCGCCTGCCTCAGGGTAGCCCCCAGAGAGTTAGCTCTGGAGGAAGGAGAGGGTGCCCCTGGTGAACAAAGCAAATTGTGGGGAGACGGAGATGCATTTTCTCTGGGCTGGGTCCCCTGTTTCCCACCAGGGGGTGCTCCTCAAATTCAAGGAGGTCAGTCCAGCCTCCTTGAATTTGCAGCTCTTCAGCATCAAGTGAAGATGTTTTGCCTGGTAGGAGAGCTCACTGGGGCTGGATTCCCCACGCTTTGTGATCGTCGGCAGTTGGCCTGGCTGTTGGCTCTTGGATTATTTTCTGGATACCTTATTTTTCACCCTAGTTTTCTAACAAAAGAAACCAGTACCCGATGAGTCTCAAAACCAGTGCCCAGTTCTCACTCATTCTAGAATCTTAAGCAGTATCTCTTTTCAGACTCAAAAAGCTATTGGCCTTACTCAACCTCAAACCCATTAAAAAAAAATGCAGAATCTCTGGATAAGAAGCCTGTTAAATGCACACAATGAGATCAGAACTCTATTCTCTGCCTGCTACCACCCCTTGCCCACACAGAAGTTTTAAAATTCGATGTCAAAACTATTAGAACAAGTTTTTAAAGGAAAATAACCAGATTTAAGAAAAACAAAAATTTATTCTGGAGGAAAACAGATGATGGTCTTGAGTCTTGTGTCCAGAAAACATTTGGGTAAGACTTGTGCCATGTCTGGGGCAAGAGTCTCTAAGGATCTCAATTCTGATCATTTTTAAGTTTTTCCTGTATGTACCTATTTTAAAATAGTCAGTCTCTGGAAAGGTTATAGGAAAGAAAAAGAATGATAAAACAAAAAGTGTAGTTTCCACATTCCAGAAAGATTCAGATGGTTTGTTGAGTCCTTGGAAAAACAGCACCAGCATGAATTGGAATAGTTTGGAAAAGATGGAAAATAGACCAGATGTTCTGTGCCTGGGCTCTGCGCTGCTGCTGCTACTGCTGCTGCTGCTAAGTCGCCTCTGAGTCGTGTCCGACTCTGTGCGACCCCATAGATGGCAGCCCAACAGGCTCCCCCGTCCTTGGGATTCTCCAGGCAAGAACACTGGAGTGGGTTGCCATTTCCTTCTCCAATGCATGAAAGTGAAAAGTGAAAGTGAAGTCGCTCAGTCGTATCCGACTCCCAGCGACCCCATGGACAGCAGCCCACCAGGCTCCTCCGTCCATAGGATTTTCCAGGCAAGAGTACTGGAGTGGGGTGCCATTGCCTTCTCCGTGCAGACTCTACCAATTCCTAGGGAGCCTCTGGGAAGCTTCCTGAAAACCTTAAGTTTCCTGACTGGTAAAATGGAGACAAGAGGACCACCATGTAGGTTCATTAATGAGTGCAAATGAGATAATTTGCATGAGAAGCTTAAAGGAAGTGCCTGACACAGAGACCAATAAATGCCTATGACATCATAGCATCACCGTCACCATCACCTTTCAATGCCAGGGTCATCAGTTTGTTTTTTTAGCAAAATGATTAAAGCCTCTTTAATCAAGATAGCTTTTTCTTATCCTTAAAAGCACAGTGATCCCTTTTGTTCTGTGTCTGGGCCAAGCTTTGGAGGATTTTTTTTCCCAACAAACACTTGTTAAATGAATGGTATAATTCCAGGCTCTAAACTAAACGCTTTGCATGCCGTTCCTCATTTAATTCTCTCAGCTTTTCTACACAGTTAAGTTTCCTTGCTGTTAACATTTAATGTGGATGAAGAAATGGAGTCAGGGAGTAAGTAACTTGTCGATGTTACACAGCTACTGAGTGGCGTCTAGCTCTTCAGTTCAGGCCTCTTCTTATCATTATTCCCCAAGTCTTAAATGTCCTTACTTTGGATAACAAAGGGAAGAAGGAGAGGTTACTTCTGTTAAAACCCTACTATGGGGACTTCCCTGGTGGTCCGGTCGTTAAAAATCTGTCTGCCATTGCAGGGTACCTGTGTTTGATCCCTGGTCAGAGAAGATCCCACATGTCATGGAGCAACCAAGCCTGTGTACAACAACGACGGAGCCCGCACTCTACAGCCTGAGAGCCGCAAGTACTGAGCCCAAGTGCAGCAGTTACTGAGGCCCACGTGCCTAGAGCCCGTGCTCCCCAACAAGAGAAACCACCACAGGGAGAAGCCCCAGCTTAGCCCAACTGGAGAGAGCCCATGTGCAGCCATGAGGTTCAGCCAAGTGCAAGCAACTCAGCACAGCCACCCCCCCACCAAAAAAAAATACAGTGCAAATCCATGCATCTACAAAGCATCTCTATGTTCTACAGACATAAAGAACAGGCTTGTGGTTGCCAAGGCTGGCGGGGTGGGAGGGTAGGAACGGGAGTTTGGGATTAGAGGCAGACTAAGTACCTACAGCAAGGACGCTTGCTACAGATTGAGGCAGTGGTCCGGGGAAGACTGACATAGGAGGCACTTCAGTCAATAAGGCTGAAGTTAGTTATAGGCGGTGGGTGGTTAAGGGAAAAGATCCTGGCCTGACTGGAGCCAGGCTTCTATCTAGAGGACTGGACTGGGCAACTGGTTGTTTAAAGGTAGTGAATCCTCTGCTAATGGGTGAGATGGACACGTTCCCGGCAAGGGGACTGGACTGGACGAGAAGTCCTCCGGAGGCCCCTGCGTGGTAAGAACATCTCTTTTTTTCTGGGTGTCTTAAGTCCTAGTCTCTGTTCTTATCTCTGTTTTATGTGGTCTTGTCTGTCCTAATGCTCTTGGAAATCTTTGCTGCAAATGTGAGCACGGGCTGAGCACTTACAGGCCACTAGAGCACTGGCCACTGGGAGACCCCCATAAAAAGGGAAGTCAGTCCAGCCCAGGGTAGATGAGCCTAGGCACCTTGCTGCCTGGAAGCAAAAGTCTGGGTAAGAAAGCTTTAAGTTTTAGTTGCTCAGTCATATCCTACTCTTTGCGACTCCATGGATTGTAGTAGGCACACTGTAAAATGCTCACAGCACCCCTGTTACCAAGAGCCAGGTCATGTGATTTGAAGGAGGCTGGTGGCCCTTCAAATTTTAATTGGGGTTAAACCACGAAGAGTTCCAGTCTCCTCCCCTAGGATTGATCCAACACCACCCTTCTGGCTCAGGGCAATGTGGCTATCTGCAAATTTGAGGCTGGTTCCTGTTATGTCAAATTCCAGTCCTGAAAAGGCAGCTTGGTTGGTCCGGCAGTTTTCCGGAGACAGAAGCGTTTGATTGCACGGTGGCGTTCCTGGGCTCTGGGCCAGGGCTGGGGGTGCTCAGATGTGGCTGAGCCACAGGGCGAGGCAAAGGGGGCAAACGAGAGAGGCCAGTCCCCAAGCCAGAGTCCAGGAGGCCTTGCCCAGCCTCTCCAGGCCTGAGCTCCACCAGGAGACCCTTTCTCTGGATGCTGACACTAACTAAATAACTTAATAACTGCTGAGTACTTGTCAGTCATAGATTCTGTGCAAGGCTCCAGGAAGACTGCCCTGGACAGCACACCATTCCTCTTTTCCAGTTGTTTGCAGTCTAGTGGAGAACTTGTTGAAAAGGCCAATTTGTGAGACTCAGCCTCAAGATTCTGATTCCACAGGACTGGGAGGGACCCAGTGCATCTCTGGTGGTTATGCTGGGGGAGCCATCTTCCCTCCAGGCTTGGAGAAACCCTGCTCTAGCCTGCACCCTTTGGGGAAGAGCCAAGTGAGACACAGCCCTTGAGAATGTCGCCTGCCTCAGGGTAGCCCCCAGAGAGTTAGCTCTGGAGGAAGGAGAGGGTGCCCCTGGTGAACAAAGCAAATTGTGGGGAGACGGAGATGCATTTTCTCTGGGCTGGGTCCCCTGTTTCCCACCAGGGGATGCTCCTCGGTCAGTCCAGCCTCCTTGAATTTGCAGCTCTTCAGCATCAAGTGAAGATGTTTTGCCTGGTAGGAGAGCTCACTGGGGCTGGATTCCCCACGCTTTGTGATCGTCGGCAGTTGGCCTGGCTGTTGGCTCTTGGATTATTTTCTGGATACCTTATTTTTCATCCTAGTTTTCTAACAAAAGAAACCAGTACCCGATGAGTCTCAAAACCAGTGCCCAGTTCTCACTCATTCTAGAATCTTAAGCAGTATCTTTTTTCAGACTCAAAAAGCTATTGGCCTTACTCAACCTCAAACCCATTAAAAAAAAATGCAGAATCTCTGGATAAGAAGCCTGTTAAATGCACACAATGAGATCAGAACTCTATTCTCTGCCCGCTACCACCACTTGCCCACACAGAAGTTTTAAAATTCGATGTCAAAACTATTAGAACAAGTTTTTAAAGGAAAATAACCAGATTTAAGAAAAACAAAAATTTATTCTGGAGGAAAACAGATGATGGTCTTGAGTCTTGTGTCCAGAAAACATTTGGGTAAGACTTGTGCCATGTCTGGGGCAAGAGTCTCTAAGGATCTCAATTCTGATCATTTTTAAGTTTTTCCTGTATGTACCTATTTTAAAATAGTCAGTCTCTGGAAAGGTTATAGGAAAGAAAAAGAATGACAAAACAAAAAGTGTAGTTTCCACATTCCAGAAAGATTCAGATGGTTTGTTGAGTCCTTGGAAAAACAGCACCAGCATGAACTGGAATAGTTTGGAAAAGATGGAAAATAGACCAGATGTTCTGCGCCTGGGCTCCGCGCTGCTGCTGCTACTGCTGCTGCTGCTAAGTCGCCTCAGTCGTGTCCGACTCTGTGCGACCCCATAGATAGCAGCCCAACAGGCTCCCCCGTCCTTGGGATTCTCCAGGCGAGAACACTGGAGTGGGTTGCCATTTCCTTCTCCAGTGCATGAAAGTGAAAAGTGAAAGTGAAGTCGCTCAGTCGTGTCCGACTCCCAGCGACCCCATGGACAGCAGCCCACCAGGCTCCTCCGTCCATGGGATTTTCCAGGCAAGAGTACTGGAGTGGGGTGCCATTGCCTTCTCCGTGCAGGCTCTACCAATTCCTAGGGAGCCTCTGGGAAGCTTCCTGAAAACCTTAAGTTTCCTGACTGGTAAAATGGAGACAAGAGGACCACCATGTAGGTTCATTAATGAGAGCAAATGAGATAATTTGCATGAAAAGCTTAAAGGAAGTGCCTGACACAGAGACCAATAAATGCCTATGACATCATATCATCACCGTCACCATCAATCTTATCATTTAGCTTAAGTAAATACTTCACTCTGAACTCTGGTCTCTTTATCTATGTAGAAAAATATAGGCTAATTGTTGAGAGCAAGTAATGCATGACCAATGAATTATTCAAAAATGAAATTATTCATTCTATCTTGAAAATGCAGAATTATTATGAGATTTCAATGAGAAAACACATTTTTATAAAGCACCTAGCATATTACAGTCATTTAAGAAATATCTAAAGTCCTCTTATTTATATCCTAGTAACACCAACCCCATTATCAATCAGCCCACAACCCCTCAGAGGGCTAGCATGAGGAAGCAGAGTAAGTGCTCACTACTTATTTCTTATTGAAATGAATTTGAGCTTCTTGATGAGCCTTGGAACTGAAAAAGTGTTCTTAATTCTGGGTTTCGTGGCCTGTCCCACGAACAGCAGAGCCTTGGTGTTGCAGAAAGGGGAACCTCTTCCAGGGCCCAAGAGTGGCTCTGTCTAACACTCAGACCTGAATTGTCTTAGGAGACATATGCACGTATTGACAAAGCAAAAGACTTTACTGGGAAGGGTTGCCCGGGCAAAGAGCAGAAAGCTCAGGGAACCCAGGAGAACTGCTCTGGCTTGCGGTCTTGGGTTTATGGTGATGGGGTTGGTTTCCTTGTTGTTTCTGGCTAATCAGACTCAGGGTTCTTCCTAGTGGCGTATGCATCTCTCAGCCAAGATGAATTCCAACAGGAAAGGTTTTGGGAGGCTGGTATGACACGTGGCGTGGCGTCTCCTCTCTCCTCTCGGCCCCTCCTGGACTCTCCCCGTAGGCACCGTGTTCCTTACCAGGACCTCTTGCTGCAAGACGACTCACGCCAGCAGGCATCAGCGTGCTCGCTCTCGGCTATGAGTCTCTTGTCAGAAGACTGTAGGAGAAAATGAAGAGCCACCAAAGAATCTTTGAAGGGTTGAGCAGAAGTTGGAGAAGGTGGAAGGTTAATGGGAGCACAGGGAGAAAACCAAGGAGGAATAGAAGATGACAGGGCGCCCGCCCCTCTTTCTGTTAAGCGTTGACGGACCCCACCCGTCACAGTCTCTCCTCAGGCTCTGCCTTCCTGTCCACACCCAGTGGCCTCCCCGTTTAGGTCCTAGTTACCAGCTGGAACTGAGAGCAGCCTGCTTGCAGCCGTGAATCAGGACAGAAGCCAGGCTGATGCAATGAGAGATGGAGTTTCGTTTTCTCACAGCATGGTTCATGCTGACACTCCTAACACCAGCTGGACTGTGGCAAGGGCCCCGGCTGGCTCCAGTTTGCTGTTCAGCCTCCCCCAGGGGTGCCTGCTGGGCACAGTGATGGCCCAGCACTAACCCACAGCCCAGGGGAAGGAGAGCGGGAAGGGCAGCCCCAGCCCCCTGCCTCGTCAGTGCCCCATTCACCTCAGGCCCGGACTTGAACCCACGTGCCAGAACTCAAACCCACTCAGCCAGGACTCAAACCCAGTCAAAGCCCATGGCCTTCCAACTTAGATGGCACGCCTGGTTTCTGGGCTCGATGAAGCTCGGGTGTTTAATGTCTCATCACAGAAAAAATTCAGTGAGAGACAAAGTGACAGGCAAGAAGTGGATTTATTTAGAGAGAAGCACACTCTGCAGACAGGGTGGGCCACCTCAGAAGGTGAGAGAGGCCTCAGAGGTGATGTGATTAGGTTTTATGGGCTAGTGAGTGGGAGGACTATTCCAGCTATTTGGGGGGAGGGGGTAGAGATCCCCAGGAATTGGGCCGCCGCCCATCTTTTGGTCTTTGGTGTCAGCCTTGGAACTGTCACGGTGTCTGCGGGGGCGTCATTTAGCTTGCTGCTGTGTTACAATGGGTGTAAACTGAGGTTCAGGAGGTCAATGCATCGGTCATCCTGGACTCATTTGGTTCTAATCAGCGTATGTTGTGTCCTTGGGCTGGGTCACTCCTTCACACAGGTCCCTCCTGCCCCTTCCGTCCTGTTTCGTGCGGCTCTGCTCCGGCTGCTCCTGCCTTCTGGAATGGCCTGCACCCTGTCTGCAGGGTGCTGTTGCTGTTCAGTCCCTAAGTCATGTCCAGCTCTTTGCCACTTCATAGACTGCAACAATAGCATGCATCCCTGTTCCTCACTATCTCCCAGAGTCTGTTCAGACTCATGTCCATTGAGTCAGTGATGCTATCCAACCATCTCATCCTCTGTTGCCCTCTTTTCCTCTTGCTCTCAATTTTCCCAAGTATCAGGGTCTTTTCTAATGAGTTGGTTGTTTGCATCAGGTGGCCAAAGTATTGGAGCTTCAGCATCAGTCCTTCCAGTGAATATTCAGGGTTAATTTCCTTAAGGCTTGACTGGTTGGATCTCCTTGCAGTCCAAGGAGTCTTCTTGGACTACAAGACTCTTCTCAAGAGTCTTCTCCAGCACCACAACTCAGAAGCATCAATTCTTCAGTGCTCAACCTTCTTTATGGGCCAACTCTCATATCTGTACATGACTACTAGAACTATAGCTTTGACTATACGGACCTTTGTTGGCAAAGTGATGTCTCTGCTTTTTAATACGCTGTCTAGAAGTGGAGTGTGGAGTCTGTGGAGTGTGTTTCTCTGTAAATAAACCTTCTTAACTATCAAAAAAAAAAAAAAGGACATGATCTGAAAGTTGCACACATTATGCCCTGCACAGTCTGTTGACCAAAGGGTTTTTGAAAATTAATTTGGGGTTATATTACTTTGCTAAGACTGTTCTAGCCAAGTACCACAAGCTGGGTGGCTCAAGCAAAGGAAATTTGTTTGGAGGCTTAACAATCAAGGTGTCGGAGGTTTGGCTTCTACTGAGGTCTCTGTCCTTGGCTTGTGGATCGCCACCTCTTGCTGTGACCTCTCACGGTCCTTCCCAGTGTGCCTGCCTAGAACTTTTCCCTCTCCAAATTTCCCCTTCTTATAAGAACAGCAGTCAGCTGGGACTAGGGCCCACCCTGAGGGCCTCGTTTGAACTAAACCATCCCTATACAGGTTCTGTCTCCAAATGCAGTCACATCCTGAGGTCCTGGGAGTTAAGACTCCACATGGGAGTCTGGGGAGAATGTAATTGAGCCCATACGCCCCTCTAACCTATAGAGGAACACATGCACCGAGAAACCGCTCTTGTCCTCTACCCCGGCCCTAGCTTTTCTGGCCTCCAGCCTCTCTCTTCCAAAGCACTGCTCAGGAGAATCATCTAAATCACAGCTCTAACTCGCCAGCCCTTCCTTCGCTGATCAGCCCTGGGCTTTCCCGACTCCATACCTTTGCTCAGGCAATATCTCCCTTTAGGGTGTCTTCCTCCCTCTAGTAAGCATTTCAAACCTCCCCACCTCCTCCCACAGGTTCTCAGGGTTCTGAGTGCCATGTCCTTGATAAGTGAAGTGAAGTCGCTCAGTCGTGTCCGACTATTTGCGACCCCGTGAACTGTAGCCCATCAGGCTCCTCCGTCCTTGGGATTCTCTAGGCAAGAATACTGAAGTGGGTTGCCATTTCCTTCTCCAGGGGAACTTCCCGACCCAGGGATCGAACCCAGGTCTCCCGCATTGCAGGCAGACACTTTAACCTCTGAGCCACCAGGGAAGCCCATGATGTCCTTGATAAAGTCATTTTAAATGCCCACCCAACGAAATGTCAGTTCATTCACTCTGTCATGCACTCAGCCCACAAGCGCCTGCTGATCATCCACTGTGCACGAGGCTGAGATGCTGGGTGCCCAGGAGCAATGAGCCTCCTTGCCTTCTGGCCACGTGGGACCTCACGCCTCTGCTTTCCTCACCTTTCTTTTCCTTTTTCTGTCTTCAAAATATTTTTAAATATTTATTTGGCTGTGCTGGGCCTGGGTTGTGTCATGTGGGATCTAGTTCCCTGCCCAGACCAGGGATTGAACCTGGGCCTCTCGCATGGGGAGCACAGCATCTTAGCCACTGGACCTCCAGAGAAGTCCCCCACCATTCTTTTTCGATTCCACTCAGATCCTAAAGGAAACCCACTCCTGTGTGTCTCCTGTATTCTTGATACTCCAAGACAGCTCTGCTTCTCTTCAGACACCACGGTGTGGGCTTTCCACCCTTCAAGCAATTCTGTGACACCAGCTGGGTGTCCTACATCTAACTCGGTTCTGTCACGTGACCTGGAGACAGCGTCAGAGCCTGCAGGTTAAGGGCTCACTCCACGAGACAGCCCGCCCCTCATTCCAGTGACAGTCGACAGTCTAAAGACTAGACTGTCGCCTGTGCTTCTGACCCACCAGCTATTAAGTCCAGGGTTCCCACAATCCCCTCTTTAGGCTTGATTAATCTGCTAGAGCAGCTCACAGAGCTTAGAGAAAGTTTACTCGCTAGATCACTGGTTACGAGAGGATATAACCCAGGAACAGCCAAATAGAAGCGATGCATAGGGCAAGGGACGTGGGAAGGAGAGCGGACCTTCCATGCTCTTGTAGTGGCCCCTCTCCCAACCTCCACGAGTTTCCCAGCTTGGAAGCTCTTCTGAACCTCATCCTTTGGGGGGTTTTCTGGAGGCTTTATTATATAGGCATGATTGATTAAAGCCAGTCCCAGTCTCCTCCCCGGAGATCGGAGGTGGGGAGGTGGGGGCGCTCAGTCCCACCCCTCTGAGGGGGTGAGGGCAGCGTGGGTGGGGTGGGAGGGTGAGAGTGGGAGAGGTGGGGGAGCAGGGTCCCGGAGTTCAGGGGCCATTCCCATCACCTGCGGGTGTGGCTCAGGCTGCCTGCTCCCTCCAGACAAGTGATGAGCTGAAACCCCCTCCCCTCCTCTTCCACCCTGCCGCCGTGTCACAGGAAGGACCAAACTGTGAACCCAAAGGTGCAGGGAGCACAGAAGCACAGGTACCATTTCTGGGCTCCTTGCTGACCGCTCAGGGAGGGATGTGGCTGCCCCAGAGTTCTATGTACTTTAACTAACCTTTGATGCCGTGTGCACTTCCAGAGCTGGTCCAGCCTGGCTAGTTTGAGAACTTCCAACCCTGGTCTAGATAGGAAAGGGTGTCTGAGAGCCTGCGGCTGGTGGGGTCTGGAGGTAATGACGGTCCTGTCACCTTCCCACCCCCTGTCGTTCCACCTGGGATGCTCCTTAGGGCCTGAAACCCAGGTCCCAGCTCGCACTTTCAGAGCTTCTCCTGGGTGTCTGAGGCCTGGGCTGGGGTGACGAGTTCTGTTAGGCTTGGTCTCTCCCTCTTTCCAATTTGCCCAGTCCCTGGAACCTGAAGTATGTGGAAATTAGAGATTTCCTATAATTATGGGGAATAACCACCCTGGAAGGCATCTCATCCTTATTTTAACAGAATGGATCATTAATCAAAGCTAAGATGCCACGTATGGCCCCATATATGGTGAGGGTTGCTGCTGCTGCTGCTAAGTCGCTTCAGTCGTGTCCGACTCTGTGTGACCCCATAGATGGCAGCCCACCAGGCTCCTCCGTCCCTGGGATTCTCCAGGCAAGAACACTGGAGTGGGTTGCCATTTCCTTCTCCAATGCATGAAAGTGAAAAGAGAAAGTGAAGTCGCTCAGTTAGAATTGGATAATAGTGAAAAGTCAAATTTACTGAATTCAAACCCCAGTGTCATCATTTATGGGCTTCCCAGATGGCATTAGTGGTAAAAAAAAAAAAAAAAAAACCCACCTGCCAATGCAGAGACACAAGAAACTTGGGTTCGATCCCTGGGTCAGGAAGATCCCCTGGAGAAGGGAATGGCTACCCACTCCAGTATTCTTGCCTAGAGAATTCCATGGACAAAGGAGCCTGGCAGACTTTAGTCCATGGGGCCACAAAGAGTCAGACACAACTGAAGCGGCTTAGCATGCTGTCACTTATTGAGTCATTTTGGGCAAGGTATTTGGTCTCCTTAACCTAATTCTTACATCTGTAGGACAGGAATAATAGATAAGTACCTCACTGTGATATTGTGAGGATTAAATAAAATATTACATGCATAGTACTCAGCAGAGTGCCTGAAACAGAATATATTAGTTACTGTAAGCTAAGTCACTTCAATCGTCTCTGACACTTTGTGACCCCATCGACTGTGGCCCGCCAGGCTCCTCTGTCCGTGGGATTCTCCAGGCAAGAACACTGCAGTGGGTGGCCATGCCCTCCTCCAGGGGACCTTCCGACCCAGGGAGTGAGCCCACTTATGTCTCCTGCTGGTTCTTTACCACCAGTCCCACTTGGGAAGCCCATTAGTTACTATAATTGCTATTACTGACATTCAAACAGAAGAATATTTTTTTAATACGTATATCCAACTTTGATTCTTGGCATTTTCCAAGATCTTTTCATTCCAGATCTATATATGTTTTCAATAATTATTATGTGGTAAAAAGCAGAGAATATGAGTGTCAGAATGCACAACACCAAGATGTAGTGTCACAGCTCTCCACGCACCTGGGTGTCCAGCCCAGGAAGCCTGTAGGCATTCCCAGGCAGAAAACATGTCCCTAAATTTCTCCAAAGGAAGAAGATATGTGTGAGATGCACTTTGCTTTTCACTCTCTGAATAAGCAGTAACTAAAAGTGCATGCTGGGCGCTGAGTTACATGTCTGGGGAGGCAGCCAGAGACGGAGAACGTGAAGCTATGAACCTTGCTCTCCAAAGAATGCAGACTTAATTCTTGGCTCCCGCCATCATGCCATTTCTGGGAGAGCAGGTTGGAGTTCTCCATATGTGTCAATCTTTTGTAGAAAGGTCTTTTTTTTTTTTAATTGAAGTATAGTTGATTTACAGTGTTTTAGGTGTACAGCAAAGTGATTAAGTTATACATGCTGTGTGCTGTGCTTAACCTTTCAGTTGCATCTGACCCTTTATGACCCCACGGACTGTAGCCTGCAGGCGCCCCTGCCCATGGAATTCTCCAGACAAGAATACTGGAGTGAGTTGCCATGCCCTCCTCCAGGGAATCTTCCCAACCCAGGGATTGAACTCAGGTCTCTCACATTGCAGGCAGATTCTTTACCATCTGAGCCACCAGTTATATATATATATATGTATATATAAACATACATATACTTTTTCAGATTCTTTTCCATTATAGTTTATTACAAGATATCAGTTCAGTTCAGTCGATCAGTCGTGTCCGACTCTTTGCGACCCCATGNCCACACAGTCAAAGGCTTTGGCATAGTCAATAAAGCAGAAGTAGATGTTTTTCTGGAACTCTCTTGCCTTTTCCATGATCCAGCGGATGTTGACAATTTGATCTCTGGTTCCTCTGCCTTTTCTAAAGCCAGCTTGAACATCAGGGAGGTCACGGTTCACATATTGCTGAAGCCTGGCTTGGAGGATTTTGAGCATTACTTTACTAGCATGTGAGATGAGTGCAATTGTGCGGTAGTTGGAGCATTCTTTGGCATTGCCTTTCTTTGGAATTGGAATGAAAACTGACCTTTTCCAGTCCTGTGGCCACTGTTGAGTTTTCCAAATTTGCTGGCAGATTGAGTGCAGCACTTTCACAGCATCATCTTTCAGGATTTGAAACAGCTCAACTGGAATTCCATCACCTCCACCAGCTTTGTTCGTAGTGATGCTTTCTAAGGCCCACTTGACTTCACATTCCAAGATGTCTGGCTCTAGGTTAGTGATCACATCATCATGATTATCTGGGTCGTGAAGATCTTTTTTGTATAGTTCTTCCGTGTATTCTTGCAAACCACTTAAATTTTTATAAATGGTCTTTTTAAAAGAGCCATTTTAGTCTAAGCTGCCAGGTATCTTAGATCTTGTGGTTGGTTGGACTTTTCCATGTTATAATTCTATATAACTCAATATGATCATATTCATTTATTAAGTCCTTAGATATAGACCCCTCAGTGTCTAAAATCAGGTGCTGTGGCACCAGAGAGTCTGTGTTCGAATCCTGCCTCTGTTACTTCCTGAGTAAATAAACAGAAATTAACCTTTCCATACTGCACAAGAGGGACAATAATAGTAACCACCTTGCAGAGTTGTAGAGCGGATTCATCTCTACTACCTAAACAAGCATCTCAAACTCAAAATGTCTAAAACTGAATTTCTGACCTTCCCCTTCCAAACCTATTCTTTCCACAGTCTTCACATATCCATCATGAATTTCCTCTTTCCATCATTCAGGGCAAAAGCTTTGAATCATAATTAATTCTTCTCTTCCTCTACCTATTGGCTCTACCTTCCAAACACAAACAAAATCCAACCACTTCTCACTACACTCTGCTGCTGCTGCTGCTAAGTCGCGTCAGTCGTGTCTGACTCTGTGAGACTCCATAGACAGAAGCCCAAGAGGCTCCTCTGTCCCTGGGATTCTCCAGGCAAGAACACTGGAGTGGCTTGCCATTTCCTTCTCCAATGCATGACAGTGAAAAGTGAAAGTGAAGTCGCTCAGTCGTGTCCGACTCTTAGCGACCCCATGGACTGCAGCCCACCAGGCTCCTCCATCCATGAGTTCTCCAGGCAAGAGTACTGGAGTGGGTTGCCATTGCCTTCTCCGTCACTACACTCTACCAGTACACAACCCTACTCCAAGAACCGTAGTTTCTGCTTTGACCATTCCAACAGCTTCCCAATTGATCTCCTCTTCCAGTCCTTGCCCAGCACAGTCTATTCTCAGCACAGCAGTTCAAGGAATCCTGTTAGAATGTAAGTCATATGGTGTCACTTCTCTACTCAAAATTTTCGTTGGCTTTGCACCGTCCTTAGAATAAAAGCCTAGGTCTGCATGATCAGATCCCTCATTATCTCCTTGACCTCATCTTCTCCTGCTGCTGCTGCTGCTGCTAAGTCGCTTCAGTCGTGTCCGACTCTGTGCAACCCCATAGACGGCAGCCCATCAGGCTCTCCTGTCCCTGGGATTCTCCAGGCAAGAACACTTGAATGGGTTGCCATTTCCTTCTCCAATACATGAAAGTGAAAAGTGAAAGTGAAGTTGCTCAGTCGTGTCCGACTCTTAGCGACCCCATGGGCTGCAGCCTTTTCCATCCCTGGGATTTTCCAGGCAGGAGTACTGGAGTGGGGTGCCATTGCCTTCTCCTGCTACTCTCCTCCTAACTCACTGCATGGGCTTCTCTGCTGTACCAGGAATGAATGTGTGAAACCTCTTCCACCTTGGGGCCTTGGCACGTATTCCTTCTTTCTGGGCCTTTCTTTGTCCAGATATCCAGGTGTCTTTAAAACCTACTTCAGGTCTTTGCTCCAATGTCACAGTCTTCCCTCCCCAACCCCCACACCAAGGGGCATGTGGGATATCTCAGTTCCCTGACCAGGGATCAAACCCACATCCCCTGCATAGGAAGCCTGGAGTCTTAACCACTGGTTCCCCACATTCACTCACATACCGTTCCTTTCTTTACTCCTTTATTTCATCATAAAATTTACTACCATAAAACACACTATGTTTTGCTCATTAATATTGATTATTGTGGGTCTTCTCCCACTGGAATATAAATTCCCTGAGGTCAAAGGTTTTTTTCTGTTTATTATTCAGTTATATAGACACATCACTGAGGAGGTACACAGTATTTGTTAAGTAACTGAATTCAATAAGTTAATAAGTATAAAACATTTTTAAATGCATCTGACACATACTAAGTGTACAATAAGAACCAGCAGTTCCAAATATGAAAAGGAATATGTCAAGGCTTTATATTGTCACCCTGCTTATTTAACTTATATGCAGAGTCCATCATGAGAAATGCTGGACTGGAAGAAGCACAAGCTGGAATCAAGACTGCAGGGAGAAATAACTTCAGATATGCAGATGACACCACACCTGTCTCTTATACACATCTTATGTGCATTTTAAGTGAGAATTGTAAAAATTTCTAGTGATATATAATTTGTATATATTCATTATCTACAGTTTCTTAAAGGTTATAAGCTAAATGAGTTTAAACAATCAATAAAGACCATTTTAGTCAAGCTTGTAATTAATTGCTGAGATGGAAAAGGAAAAATCTAGCATACTATGAGGATCCTTTATCATTTTCTTCACCTCTTTTTAAATTCCATACATAATAGGTTCATAAGAATACAAACAGTACTCAGGTGGCTCCCTAAATCCAACATAACTAGGGCTCTCTTAATTAGCACTTCCCTATATCTATGGCACAATAGTAGCAAATGTTTATAGTAATTATTCTGACTCACTATTAAAAAGCTTTGATTGTTTCACATGTTTTTAGTGTTACAGGCATTTTATTGTATTAAAATCTTTGCTAAATCATTTTATAATGTATATATGATCATCTTCAATTAACACAAGTATTTTCTTTACCAAATGCCTCATTCTTCTACTGAGGCATATTATACCACACCTGTTTTTGCACAGTACTTTAGGTTTCCAAGATAAAAAAAAAACTAGCTATGTTGCCAAATTTCAGCATATAAAATACAAAAATATTAGCATACAAAATCTATCATATGAACTAAAATAGTACATATTATAAACATTCTAACTGATAAAAGTAATACTGATTAAAAACTGGGACCTTTGGGCTTAGAATGCTCATTTTAAACCAAAAAAACTAAAATACACAGTTTAATTCTTGAAGGCAGGTGTTTGGTCAGGAAATGAAATGGACTCTGAATTATGATAATTAATATACCAGGAAAAAGAGTTGCTTGCAATCCGGAAAGTGTTACATTTAGATGACTACTGAAGACAAATCAGAGTAAAGTGAAAGCCTTCAATAATCATCTGGATTTGGCCAGAATACATAAATTTAAGTCAGAGACTATAGAATAAGAATAAATTCTAGGTCACTAAGCAAATGTTTTAAAAGAATCTCCTTCACTCTCTCCCCTACACTAATATATTACTCTTCATTATGAATTCTAAATAGATACCCTTTTTTCATTGACCCAGTGCATTTAAGAGATGTCATTTCTACTAATTATACTTGTCAAGAGTCATGCAGAGGGTTAAGACCTAGGAATACTTTTGAAATCACAAGATAAAAATACTTTCTCAATAGATAGGGCTTGGAGAAGGCAGAATATATAAGAACAAATCTGAAATGACTCTATAGACTTTCCTTTAACAAAGAGAGAAGTTTTTGAAAAGCCCAAATTCAATTATCTACACACACACACACACACACACACACACACACACGAGTAGTCAACCTAACTCAATCTGCCAACGAAGAAGGGAGGAAACAAGAGGAATTTAGGGAGATGACACAAAAGGCTAGCTTTTAAGATTTCAGGACAAGCTTTTGTATGTTTTAATATTTCATTTTGTAAGGAGGGAGTATAGCATGTATATTTTTACATATTTATCTTTTCTGGTTGACCTACAATGTAAAAGAATCTGAAAAAGAATATATATCTAAGAATAATATTCAATTATATATATATAACTGAATTACTTTGCTATACACCTGAAACCATGTAAATCAACTATATTTCAATTAAAAATAGTACATGAACAATATTCTAGCACTGAACATAGCCAGGTAAAGCATATTTCCCCAAATCTTTGCTTTTCTTATATTACCAGTGAATTTTAGAATAAACATTAAAAAATTTTAAATGCAAAAAAAAATTTTATTGCTTGAAAATTGGAAACAGTCTAGTGAGAATGTTTCTATGCCTGTACTCACATTATATAAGCTCACATTCTATCAGTAAAATAATATAAGCAAGGAGTCTCTTATTTAGACGCTTCATAAAACAAAATCATCTATACCATAAAGTAAAAAGATAATATTTCTAGGGTCAAAAAATGCAACTCTGTGTCTCAGCTATAACACTAGTATTAAAAGACGCAAAAATAAAATCAAAAGGCAAAATCCTAAGTTAAATTTTAAAAAATACTTATGGACAGTTATAAACTTTCCGAACCTATGAAGTAAGAAGCAAAATTTGCAGCATCCTGAATAGTGAATTGTCACCCTCTAAAACAAAGAGGGTGAGCTTCTCTTATGACTAGCCCTCAAACTTGTGATTTCAGGGTCATATGCAAATATTTGTGTTTTCTTATCTTGTCTCAACCACACAGTGCATAGTCCTTTGTTCATGAAAAAGAAATAGACTAAGCTCTAGATAACCAGACTTATTATCAGGAGGGGCTATGACCCTCAAAAGTTAATTTCTGCTGAAGGGTTTGTAGGACTTAGAGAGAATAATGAGTTAGGACCAGTACACTTGCACAAAGAATTTTGTTTAAAACCAAAACCTACTAGATAGGATTAGTGCCTGCGAAGAAGAATCTTTCTCAGATACCTACTATCCATGCTGCCCTGCTACATGTATTGTGCGTGCGTGCCCACACACTCAGTTGTGTCTGACTCTTTGTGACCCCATGTAGCCCACCAGGGTACTCTGTCCATGGGATTCTCCAGGCAAGAATACTGGAGTGGGTGGTCACTCCAGTTCAACCCACTGTTCCTCCTCCAAAGGATCTTCCCAACCTAAGGATTGAACCTGCATCTCTTGCATCTCCCGCATTGGCAGGAGGATTCTTTACAACTGTGCCACCTGGGAAGTATTGATAATTGTCACAAAGTTAGAAATAGCCTAAGGCATTGAAAGTTTCTTCAACAAATGGCATTATTCAAATCTGCCCATTTAAAACTCATGAAAACAGCCAACTTCAACATATAACAACTCCAGTGATATTTCTTTCATTACCTAAAGAGAGTCAAGGACCATTAGCATTAAATAGGCAAAGGCTTTTCTAAAAATGGTGAGGACCTAGAGGGGCAGGATGGGGGGCGGGGGCGGTGGAAGGAGAACTTAAGGAGAGAATATATGTATACTTATAGCTGATTCATGGTGTTGTATGGTAGAAACTAACAGCATTGTAAAGCAATTATATGCCAATTTTTTAAATTAGTTTTTAAAGATGGTGGGAGAAATCACTTTGCTGTACACCTGAAACTAACACAACATTGTAAATCAACTATACTCAAATATAAGATTTTTTTAATTAAATAAATAAACAGAAATGGCAGGAGATCTAGCATTTATATTATAATATATAATTGAGCTTTTAACAAAACCAAAGCTTTTTTAATTTGCGGTCTGTTAAAATTGTTCCAAGCTGTATCTTGGCTTTAAAGAAATAATGTAGCTAGCTAACTGAACTGGCCTACATTCAAAAGGCTTGGTCTATTGGCATAAAATAATAAAAATGCAGCGAGTTAATACCACTATTAGGACCAATGATTTAAAAGCCGCATTGTCAGCAGTGAAGAATGTAATTTCAGAATTATAATGAAACTCTTCTATAATAAACTTATAAAAATGATATATATGGGATATAGTAGTGTGGGAAAGGTAGACAGTATTCCAAAAATAACCTTTGAGCCCTAGCTATGTACAAAAGCATACTGAGAGCTGACAAATTATTCTTGTCCACAACTTACTAAAAGGTCTCACACACACACACAAACTCCCCAAAACAGTATAGATTTTTGAAGTTTGAAAGTATCATAAAAATTATCTAATTTAGCCTCTCAGTCAAAAAAACATTTCTGTAGTTTTCTAAATTGTTTAAAATTCAGAAAGCAGAATCTGCTTCTTTTTATTTTCCCTACAATTTATCTGTTAAAGAAACGGTGGCCTTCATTATTCATTACCACAAGAACTGGACTCAGTAACAATCAGGAAAGAGCCTCATTTTTCTCCTATCACTGCATGAAACATTCTGTCAGGTCTCCCCTCCTCTTTCCTTGACAGCATCTCTTTCAGATTTCTTTTCACAACAGTTTTGCCATCAGGTATTAAAAAGTTAAGTCTCGTCTAAATCAAAGCATTAATCTTACATTTGATTTAGAGCTTTTCCCCTCACGCCACCTCAGGAATGACTCCTGGTGCGTGGGAAGAAGAGAAGCAGTGAGAAGATAAGGAGGAAGGCTCCGCTTTGTTCTTTTATGCTTCTTCCTTCCCTCCCCACCCCCATATTTGTCCTTTGCATTTCTGGATCCTAGGAAATGGCAGGGATAAATATATATATATATATAAGTCTTGTTTATAATTCTCATTTGACTATTAAATGCACTCTACATGCAGGCTTCCAAATACTAGATCTCACAAGACATCTCTGTGAGGAGATGGGAGGAGACCTTCAGTAAGGTCCTATCGTCTGTATGTTTCCTACAATTGACAGAGAACTCTTCAACCCACCATTATAACCATCACCACTGGCTCTCAGGTTTCCTCTAGTAGACAGCCCTCTTGGATAGGGTCCCCGTGGTTCCAAGGAATTACAATGAAAGCACAGCCTGACAAACTGCTGACCCCTCCCTTCCTCGCTCTGCAGTCAAAGGCACTTCTACTTAGCTGGGGTTTTTTTGTCAGTTTCCCCCAGAGAAGCAGCAGAGTTTCCAAGCAACTGGCCACGGGCTGAGATACCAATATGCCATTTCGCCATTTCATAGAGAACTCTAACTTTTATAAGCAGTACTCGTGAGCTCCCCAAGACTTGATTTGAGGGTAAGGGGAGCACCTCTCTTCCCTCCCCGTAAAAGATAACAAAGAAAAGCCACACTGTTTTCTACTCCTATGAACTTCTTTCAAAAAATCTTAATTGAATCTCTTCTAAATAGACGAGAAGCAGATGACAGCACTGGTGATCTGACCAACTTACAGTAAAACTGTGGAGCTATGTCTAGCCCCTCTCTTTGAAGCATGGACGTAATTGTCACCCAATGTCCTAAGCTTTGAGGTCTCAAGTTTTAAGACAAGACATCCTTGATTCCATATACTGTTACAGACATAACATGACTTTTGAATTAAGATATTTTAATGAGAATTTGTCTTTCTGAATTGTCATCCAACTACCCTAAAGGAGAAATCCAAAATAAAGAGCAGAGGCCCCTTACCCTAATGGCTCTGTTGCTTTAGAATGAAACTGTCACTTTATTGAGCTTTGCCTGTGGTCCAGCCTAGCTGGAAAGGACATAAGCAAAGGTAATTAAAAGGGTTATGACAGCCAGAGCAGCACATTATCCTAACTGCATTCTTCCTGATGCAAATAAATCCATCTGCTTCAGTCGCCCTACTAGCAAACTAGTCCAAGTACCATATCACACCAGAATATAAATCCTGTACCATAATAATATCGGTCAATGAATTCTCAATTAGGAATGAATTAGGCAACTACCAGTATATTTATTACTTAATGGAAAAGCTATGAGTCCTCATTTCTATAAGATAGATAATTTGTTGACTCTTTAAGACTTAAGGAAATAAAATGCAACCATAGATATTGATAGTTTTATTTTTTCACAATTTCTAAATAAATTTAATTATTAGTAAGATAATTAATCCTATGATGTCACATAACTACCTTCATTATTCTAATTCTGTTCATAAATATACAGTTAACTGTAACTATACAGTTAATATAAGTCATGGGAAAAAGCTAAGACCAGAGTCAGAAACCTAGATTCACAATCTTGGCCATAGGTATTGCTGGCTAAGTAATTTTTGGCAAATCACTTAATCTTACTTATCCTTGGTTTCCTAATTTGTAAAATAGCAATGATAATAACATAGTGAAGTTGCCATTCTTTGTAAAGGGACTATAAATCACTTTGCAAATATTAGCTTTCTCTCACTTTAAAAAAGCATTTTTTTTTTTTCTGATAGATCCCATAAATAGAATTCACCTAAATGATTAGGAACACAGTCCTTGAAGTCAGACAGCCTTGGTAATCATTCAGTGTCAATAACTATTTGCCGAGCAAATAATGAAATATTTGTTCAGCCTCTTTCTATGTGAGAACTCCTAGTCATGTATGTAAAATATACAAATATCTACCTTAAGTGATTCTTGATCACAGTACATATTAGAAACACTATGGTTTCTGATTCACTAGGTAATTAAGCTTCATTAAACGCTTTTTTGCCTCAATCCTTAGAGTTGCACTTAAGCTTCACAGGTATTTGGAAGCTAACCCAGGACTGAGAACCACTAAGATACCTCTTAGGGATTAAATGAGATCATGTACACAGATAGTGAGAACATAGTTAGTTCAAATAGGTATGTAGATTATCCAAAGCTATGGTATTTCCAGTAGTCATGTAAAGATGTGAGAGTTGGGTCATAAAGAAGGCTGAGTGACAAAAAAATGATGTTTTCAAATTGTGGTGCTGGAGAAGACTCTTGAGAATCCCTTGGACTGCAAGGATATCAAACCGGTCAATCCTAAAGGAAATCAGTCCTGAATATTCACTGAAAGACTGATGCTGAAGCTGAAGCTCCAATACTCTGGCCACCTGATATGAAGAAGCCCACTCACTGGAAAAGACCCTGATGCTGGGAAAGATTGAGGACATGAGGAGAAGGGGACAACAGAGGATGAGATGCTTAGATGGCATCACCAACCAGATGACATGAGTTTGAGCAAACTCTGGGAGACAGTTGAGGACAGAGAAGCCTGGTGTGCTGCAGTCCATGGAGTCACAAAGAGTCAGACACGACCTAGCCACAAAATAACAAAATGCAGATTATATTCTCCTTTTTAAATATTATATATATTTATGAAAATTATTTCATAAGGACCATTTAAGAAATACTGTAATCAATTAATTATGTTCTAAAACTTTAGCATGATTTTAATGAGGAGTAGGAAAAAATTGTAAAAACAAATTGCTGGGCCCTATCTCCAGAATTTTAATTCAGCTGTATCATTGAAAGAGCAAGAGAGTTCCAGAAAAACATCTATTTAAGCTTTATTGACTATGCCAAAGCCTTTGACTGTGTGGATCACAATAAACTGTGGAAAATTCTGAAAGAGATGGGAATACCAGACCCCCTGACCTACCTCTTGAGAAACCTATACGCAGGTCAGAAAGCAACAGTTAGAGCTGGACATGGAACAACAGATTGGTTTCAAATAGGAAAAGGAGTACATCAAGGCTGTATATCATCACCCTGCTTATTTAAATTCTATGCACAGTACATCACGAGAAATGCTGGGCTGGAAGAAACACAAGCTGGAATCAAGATTGCCGGGAAAATATCAATCACCTCAGATATGCAGATGACACCACCCTTATGGCAGAAAGTGAAGAGGAACTAAAAAGCCTCTTGAGGAAAGTGAAAGAAGGGAGTGAAAAAGTTGGCTTAAAGCTCAACATTCAGAAAACGAAGATCATGGCATTTGGTCCCATCACTTCATGGCAAATAGATGGGGAAATAGTGGAAACTGTGTCAGACTTTATTTTGGGGGGCTCCAAAATCACTGCTGATGGTGACTGCAGCCATGAAATTAAAAGACACTTACTCTTTGGAAGGAAAGTTATGACCAACCTAGATAGCACATTAAAAAGCAGAGACATTACTTTGCCAACAAAGGTCCATCTAGTCAAGGCTATGGTTTTTCCAGTAGTCATATATGGATGTGAGAGTTGGACTGTGAAGGAAGCTGAGCACCAAAGAATTGATGCTTTTGAACTGTGGTGTTGGAGAAGACTCCTGAGAGTCCCTTGGACTGCAAGGAGGTCCAACCAGTCCATACTAAAGGAGTTCAGTCCTGGGTGTTCATTGGAAGGACTGATGCTGAAGCTGAAACTCCAATATCTTGGCCACCTCATGCAAAGAGTTGACTCATTGGAAAAGATCCTGAAGCTGGGAGGGTTTGGGGGCAGGAGGAGAAGGGGATGACAGAGGATGAGATGGCTGGATGGCATCACCGACTCAATGGACATGAGTTTGGGTAAACTCCGGGAGTTGGTGATGGACAGGGAGGCCTGGCATGCTGGGATTAATGCGGTCGCAAAGAGTCGGACACGACTGAGTGACTGAACTGAAGGTCTGAAACACAGACTAAGATTTTGTATTTCTAACAAGTTCCCAGGTAATGCACTGATGCTGCTCCAAGGATAAAACCACTGGATTAGAGAAATACTGTGTATGTTTGATGATCAGTCACTCAGTTGTATCCAACTGTTTGTAACTCCAAGGACTGTAGCCTGCCAGACTCCTCTGTCCATGCAATTATCCAGGCAAGAATACTGGAGTGGGTTGCCATTTCCTTCTCCAGGGGATCTTCCCGACCCAGTGATTAAACCCATATCTCTTGTGTCTCCTGCACTGGCTGCTGCTGCTAAGTCGCTTCAGTCATGTCCGACTCTGTGCGACCCCATAGACGGCAGCCCACCAGGCTCCCCCATCCCTGGGATTCTCTAGGCAAGAATACTGGAGTGGGTTGCCATTTCCTTCTCCAATGCCTGAAAGTGAAAAGTCAAAGTGAAGTTGCTCAGTCGTGTCTGACTCTTCATGACCCCATGGACTGCAGCCTACCAGACTCCTCCATCCATGGGATTTTCCAGGCAAGAGTACTGGAGTGGGGTGCCATTTCCTTCTCGAGGGGATCTTCCTGACCCAATGATTAAACTCACATCTCTTGTGTCTCCTGCACTGACAAGTGAACATTAATGATATTTTTTAAATGATATATATATGTATAGGGGACAGGGAAGTCGCTCAGTCGTGTCCAACTCTTTGCGACCCCATGGACTGTAGCCCACCAGGCTCCTCTGTCCATGGGATTCTCCAGGCAGGAATACTGGAGTGGGTTGCCATTTCTTTCTCCAGGGGATCTTCCCGACCCAGGGATTGAACCTGGGTATGAGCAAACAATAGGCAGAAAATACAGTACTAAAATTTTAGAGTTTAGATGTCAGTAAGATCAATTTTGTTGGATGACTTTAAACACAGTTTCTATGGTACTCAATGAAGCCTGAACTGATACCATTCCCCTGAGAGAAGCAGGGATGGGAATGTGCAGTCCCATTATACCTTATATTGACTTGAGATGTATCACTGCACTTAACAGCTTTGTATGGAAATGAACTGGTAAGGCATTACTTCCTCCCTTTAGTAGAAAGCAAGCACCGAGAAATTTCAGATGTTCAAGCTGGATTTAGAAAAGGCAGAAAAACCAGAGATTAAATTGCCAACATCTGTTGGATCATCAAAAAGGCAAGAAGGTTCCAGAAAAACGTCTACTTCTGCTATATTGACTATGCCAAAGCCTTTGACTGTGTGAATCACAACAAACTGGGGAAAATTCTTCAAGAGATGGGAATACCAGACCACCTGACCTGCTTCCTGAGAAATCTGTATGCAGGTCAAGAGGCAACAGTAAGAACTGGAGCAACTAAGAACTGGAGCAACAGACTGGTTCCAAATATGAAAAGGAATATGTCAAGGCTTTATATTGTCACCCTGCTTATTTAACTTATATGCAGAGTCCATCATGAGAAATGCTGGACTGGAAGAAGCACAAGCTGGAATCAAGACTGCAGGGAGAAATAACTTCAGATATGCAGATGACACCACACTTTATGGCAGAAAGTGAAGAAGAACTAAAGAGCTTCTTGATGAAAGTGAAAGAGGAGAGGGAAAAAGTTGGCTTAAAACTCAACATTCAGAAAACTAAGATCATGGCATCTGGTCCCATCACTTAATGGCAAATAGATAGGGAAATAGTGGAAACAGTGCCAGACTTTATTTGGGGGACTCCAAAATCACTGCAGATGGTGATTGCAGTCATGAAATTAAAAGACACTTACTCCTTGGAAGGAAAGGTATGATCAACCTAGATAGCTTATTAAAAAGCAGAGACATTACTTTGCCAACAAAGGTCCATTTAGTCAAAGCTATGGCTTTTCTGGTAGTCATGTATGGATGTGAGAGTTGGGCTATAAAGAAAGCTGAGTACTGAAGAATTGATGCTTTTGAACTGTGGTGTTGAGAAGGCTCTTGTGAGTCCCTTGGACAGCAAGGAGATCCAACCAGTCTATCCTAAAGGAAATCAGTCCTGAATATTCACTGGAAGGACTGATGATGAAGCTGAAACTCCAATACCTTGGCCATCTGATGCGAAGAACTGACTCATTGGAAAAGACCCTGATGCTGGGAAAGATTGAAGGTGGGAGGAGAAGGGGACAACAGAGGATGAGATAGTTGGATAGCATCACCAACTCAATGGACATGTTTTGAGTAAACTCCAGGAGTTCGGGAGGCCTGGCGTGCTGCAGTCTGTGGGATCACAAAGAGTCAGACACAACTGAGCGACTGAACTGAATTGAACTGAAGCACCCTGAACGTAAGAGATCAAGTAATACTTATCCACATACCCACAGAGCCTAGCACAGTGCTGGTAAGCATTCAACAAAGCAATTAATGAATGACTGAAACCTCAGTCTGGACAGAGTAAATTTTGTTATGTGCTTCCCTGGTGGCTCAGTATTAAAGAATCCACCAGACAACGCAGGAGATGCAGGTTGGATTCCTAGGTGGGAAGATCCCCTATAAAAGGAAATGGGTAACCCCCTCCAGTATTCTTGTCTGGGAAATCTCATGGACAGAGGAGCCTCGCGGGCTATAGTCCATGAGGTTGCAAAGAGTTGGGCATGACTTAGCAACTAAACAACAGCAAAAAAAAAAACTTTTGTTATTTTTTCTGACTCTCATGGTAACTCCACAGACTTTCATGGGAAAGTCTAAAGGTATAGAGACAACCATCTCCCGTTCATCTCTCCATCAGAATCGTGGTTCTCAAAAGCAGGGAGGAAGTATGTCCAGAAGACATCTGGCTATGTTAGGAGACATTTTTGTCTGTCACAACTGGAGAGGGTCCTGCTAAGCATTTACTGGGGATGCTGCTAAACATCCTACAATGCCCAGGACAGTCTCCGTAACAAAGAAATATCCAGTCCAAAATGTCAAGTGACTACGTTGAGAAACTCAGCATTAGAGGAACCCAAATGAGCTAATCAAGTACGGGTCCTAAATTCTTCCACCAGCCTCCTAAGTAAAAGTTTGACCTAAAACCAAAGAAAGAATATCAACTGCCAACAATTTACAAGTATATAACTATTTTACAGATAGCATTCTGCAACCTGGGGCTGCAGGTCAACATTCTTGAAGACATTCTTAATTCTGGGCCAGCTGATCCATTAATCTAATCTGAACCTGACCAGTAGCTATTCAAGCACTAATTGCTCATGATAGCTCACTTTCTGTGCCTCAGCAGGACTCCTGTGGCAGGATAGCTCTTTCTTTCAAATGTTGCTTTGATAATGATTTAACTCATTTTTATCATTTCCCTTCATTCAGTTACATGACTCAGCTCTTCTTTGTCGGACTAGGCCTGTTTAAATATTAATTTTAATCTTGGTTAGAAGCATTTTGCAACATAGGAAGATAATCCATTAGGAGCAAGAAAAATAAACAACCATGACCTTTACCCTTCTTTTTAAATAAGCCCTGACTGTCATTTCAAAGACTCTGTTCCTAGAAGCGTCTGAAACCAGCACACTCTTGTTTTTACTACTTTGGGTACTTCCAGATTTCCCAGCCCACAACCACTTTTTTTTCCGCTGCCTTGTACAGAACACATGTTAACCATCAGGCATACGGCAGAAGAATAACTGGATTTCAGGCAAGCCAGTGGGGGAAACAGAAGGTAAACTTTGTCAGCTATAGATATGAATGTGGCAGAAAAAAAGAAGTATGAGAAAACAGGCTGATCTGGAGGCAAGCTTGAGCGTGAGGATAATTTATGGGGTAGAGCACGTTTGCTGAAAGAAAAAGCTAGCTTTGACCATGCTTCTAATTGTCTATAGTTCTCATTTCCAGAAAAGACAAAGGAGGACAAAAGGAAGCAAGGAACGAGGGGAGGAAGGAAGGGGAACGTGAAGAAGGAAAAGAGAAAGGAGACTGAAATAAGCATTTATTCAATACCTACTATACACAGGATGCTATATATTGATGCTTTGTCATTTGTTATGTTATTTAACCCTCACAATAGTCCTGTAAGGTACTTACTTTTATCTGTATCAGAAGATATCGTCTCCGATTCTCAGATAAGGAAAGTGAAGTTCAGAAAGGTTAAGTAATTTGCCCAGGATCACAGAGCTAGGATTCTGAAACCAAGCAGGACTCTGTGGGGCTCCCAGGTACAGAGGCCTTCCTGTTCCCCATTGTAGGCAAGACTCCAGCCTCCAAACCTTCCCCTGAGTTCCAGAAGGCAGATTCAAACAATTGCTAATCAGAGGAGAAGCAACCAAAACCTGAGGCAAGATTACAGGGACCAGAGAAACTCATCAAGATTAGATCAACCACCTGAGTCAGATTAAGGGCTGCAAACCCTGCTCACACCTTAGTCTTGTCAGAGACCCCAACTTTGAATCATTGCTATAAAACCCTCATCAAATCCTCTGAGTTGGAACACTTAGTTTTTAGAAGCAGAAGCCAGCTGCATTTCCCCCCTCCCTGACAAAGTAATAAAACTATCCTTTTCTACTTCACCCAAAACTGTCTCTGAGATCTGATTCAGCACTGGTGTACAGAGAGGCAGAGTTCTCAAATAATAACTGAACACAGATATCTGGTCTCAAAGTCCAGGAGAAAAAAGGAGGTAGCCTCTGGAAAGATAATGTTAAGAAAATTCATTCTGTGAACATGTGATCAGGCATGATAGGAAACTGAACTGACATATGAGGCTACATGTTCCACAATAAGATACCCAATCCCTATACCTACTCCATAACGTATTCCTTTCTTAAGTTATGTAATAATTATTCCTTTACTTTCTCAAGAGATAATTGTGTAACACTAAGTGTAAGCGAGGCACTGTGCTAATTGCCACCAAAGGTACACCTATGAACAACACATGCTATTTACAGTCTAGTAGGGAAGAAAGGGGCTTCCCAGGTGGCTCAGTGGTAAAGAATTTGCCAGCCAATGCAGGAGACATGGGTTCGATTTCTGGGTCAGGAAGATCCCCTGGAGAAGGGAATGGCTATTCACTCCAGTATTCTTGCCTGGGAAATCCCTCAAACAGAGCAGCCTGGAGGGCTACAGTCCATGGCGTTGCGAAAGAGTCAAACATGAGTTAATGACTAAAAAACAACAGGGAAGAAAGACAAGTATACATGCAATTAAAGTACAATTTGATAATGCTATAGCAAGCGAAACTCCAAAGAGGTATAAGAACATGTAAGTATTGACAAGGAGGTCTGTCAGACACAGTTTCAAGTTGAGACTTAAGGCATGAGTAAGAAAAGTCCGTGACATTGTACAGGAGGAAGCGATCAAGGCCACTCCCAAGAAAAAGAAATGCAAAAAGGCAAAATGGTTGTCTGAGGAGGCCTTATAAACAGCTATGAAAAGAACAGTAGCAAAAAGGCAAGGGAAAAAATGAAAGATTACCCATCTGAATGCAGAGTTCCAAAGAATAGCAAGGAGAGAAAAGAAAGCCTTCATCAGTGATCAATGCTAAGAAACAGAGGAAAACAATAAAATGGGAAAGACTAGAGAAAACTAGAGATACCAAGGGAAATTTTCATGCAAAGATAGGCTCAATAAAGGACAGAAATGGTAGGTACCTAACAGAAGCAGAAGATATTAAGGAGAGGTGGCAAGAATACACAGAACTATACAAAATAGATCTTCATGACCCAGATAATCATGGTGGTATGATCACTCACCTAGAGCCAGATATCCAGGAATGCTAAGTCAAGTGGGCCTTAGGAAGCATCATTATAAACAAAGCTAGTGGAGGTGATGGAATTCCAGTTGAGCTATTTCAAATCCTAAAAGATGATGCTGTGAAAATGCTGCACTCAATATGTTAGTGAATTTGGAAAACTCAGCAGTGGCCACAGGACTGGAAGAGGTCAGTTTTCATTCCAATCCCAAAGAAAGGCAATGCCAAAGAATGCTCAAACTACTGCACAATTGCACTCACCTCACACACTGGCAAAGTAATGCTCAAAATTCTCCAAGCCAGGCTTCAGTGGTACGTGAACTGTGAACTTCCAGATGTTCAAGCTGGTTTTAGAAAAGGCAGAGGAACCAAAGATCAAATTGCCAACATCCACTGGATCACTGAAAAGGCAAGAGAGTTCCAGAAAAGCATCTATATTTCTGCTGTATTGACTATGTCAAAGCCTTTGACTGTGTGGATCACAATAAACTGTGGAAAATTCTGAAAGAGGTGGGAATACCAGACCACCTGACCTGCCTCCTGAGAAATGTGCATACAGGTCAAGAAGCAACAGTTAGAACTGGACATGGAACAACAGATTGGTTCCAAATAAGAAAAAGAGTACGTCAAGGCTGTATATTGTCACCCTGCTTATTTAACTTCTATGCAGAGTACATCATGAGAAACGCTGGACTGGAAGAAACATAAGCTGGAATCAAGATTGCTGGGAGAAATATCACTAACCTCAGATATGCAGAGGACACCACACTTATGGCAGAAAGTGAAGAAGAACTAAAGAGCTTCCTGATGAAAGTGAAAGAGGAGAGTGAAAAAGTTGGCTTAAAGCTCAACATTCAGAAAACTAAGATCATGGCATCCGATCCCATCACTTCACAGGAAACAGATGGGGAAACAGTGACAGACTTTATTTTGGGGGACTCCAAAATCACTGCTGATGGTGATTGCAGCCCTGAAATTAAAAGACGCCTACTCCTTGGAAGAAAAGTTATGACCAAGCTAGACAGCTTATTAAAAAGCAAAGACATTACTTTGCCAACAAAGGTCCATCTAGTTAAAGCTATGGTTTTCTGGTAGTCATGTATGGATGTAAGAGTTGGACTATAAAGAAAGCACAGAAGAATTGATGCTTTTGAACTGTGGTGTTGGAGAAGACTCTTGAGAGTCCCTTGGACTGCAAGGAGATCCAACCAGTCCATCCTAAAGGAGATCAGTCCTGGGTGTTCATTGGAAGGACTGATGCTGAAGCTGAAACTCCAATACTTTGTCCACTTGATGCAAAGAACTGACTCATTAGAAAAGACCCTGATGTTCAGAAAGATTGAAGGCAGGAGGAGAAGGGGATGATGTAGGATGAGACAGTTGGATAGCATCACTGACCCAATGGACATGAGTTTGAGTAAACTCCAGGAGTTGGTGATGGACAGGGAGGCCTGTCGTGCTGAAGTCCATGGGGTCACAAAGAGTTGGGCACCACTGAACAACTGAACTAAACTAAATTGAAGATAAGTGAAAGCACCTTTCTTCTGTTAACACTGAGTTTGAAGGAATTGCACATGTGTGTGCACATGGGTTCAGTGTAATTAAATAATACTCTAATTCCAGGTCATAATTGGAAGACCTCTGTTGCTCCACCTGCCACATCATCCATAGACAATACAGCCAATTTCAGAGCATGTGGTGAAAACCACATTGGACTAAGAGTCGGATCTGAATTTCAATCCAAGCTTGCCCAAGTTCTGACTGTGTAACTTTGGAAAAGTAATTTTATCCTCCCTGAGCCTAAATTTGCTGCTGCTGTTGCTGCTGCTATTTAGTCGCTAAGTCGTGTTTAACTCTCTGTAATCACATGGACTGTAGCCCACTAGGCTCCTCTGTCCACGGGGATTCTTCAGGCAGGAAACTGGAGTGGGTTGCCATTTCCTTCTCTAGAGGATCTTCCCGACCAAGGGATGGAACCCAAGTCTCCTGTTTGGCAGGTGGATTCTTTACCTCTGAGCCTGGCAAGCCCAAGCCTAAGTTTACTCATCTTCAAAAGGAATTAAGCTAAACCATTTCTAAAATCTTTCCCACTTTTAGCATAGATAACGTAGGGTTTTAACTCATAGTTTGTAACTCTAATGACTTCTAGGTACATACCACAGTTTGCTAATCAGAAGTTGGTTGGAAACCATCAGTATTTTAGACTTTTATATTGATGATTATTTCAAGTTAGATTAAAAAAAAAAACTGAACTCATCACATGAATTTTACAATCAATATTAAAAGAAAAACTGACATCATAAATGGAAATAGATCAGCTTTGGAAAAATTGAAATGAAAAAGTAAAGTTCCAAAAGGGAAAAAAAAGAACATGTTTAAACATAGCAGTAGAGTCTTCTAAGCCAGATCCAAAGGTCATTACAGTCTCCAAATGAAATGTTAAAAGATAGAAATTTTCCTGACCTTAGCATAATATCTAACTGCCGACAAAAATAATAATAAGACCAACAGAAAAGCTGAATTCCAATCTTAATAATATTTCATTATTATTGTAAAAGTTGTACAAAAGATTTTATATTATTATTCAAAAACCTGTAAAAGTTGACAGGTTAACTTTTTAAAAGTGTTCATAAGTCAAATGTAAGATGACATTCAAAATTACAATGAAATCCAAATTCCCTGGTAGTCAAGTAGTTAGGATTTGGCACTTTCACTGCCCTGGTCCAGGTTCAATCTCTGGATAGGGAACTGAAATCCCACAAGCTGTGCAGCACCGCCAAAAAGTTATAATGTAATGATAAGAGTGATGTGTAATTTGACAGTAAGCAACAAAAACTCCTTGCTGCCTTGATTTTAGAAATGGGAAAAATTACACCTGCAGACCTTCCCTACCTCATGAAGATTACTGAGTTAACAATTATAAAGGTGCTATACCTTGGAAGAAAATTAGCAATGCAACAGAAACAGGGAAAGAGGGTATGGTACCGTTTTCTTTTAAATCATTTTAGTAAAAAAGATTATTAAACTCACAATTGTAATAACAATATAAGAATCAACTTGGGTTTTCAGTGTAATTTAATATTTTGCTCCAAATTTCAAAGTGAGACATATAAAGTTAACACAAATATATAAATTCACTTGTCAACTCTTAAAATTAATTTGATATTACATATCTGCAGTTTTTAATGAAATAATTTTTAATAAATTCCTTTTTGTTACACAAGACTGACCCAAAATTAGAAAATACTTATAACAAAAGAAGGGAGGGGGGGAGGAAAGGAGGGAGGTATCTGAAAAGATATTTTCTCTTTCCTCCCTCCAATATTTTGAGGGAGATAGCTAGAAACTCCAATACTTTGGCCACCTGATGTGAAAAACTGACTGACTGAAAAAGACCGTGATGCTGGGAAAGACCGAGGGCAGGAGGAGACAGGGATGACAGAGGATGAGATGGTTGGATGGCATCACCAACTCAATGGATATGAGTTTCAGCAAGCTCTGGGAGTTGCTGATGGACAGGGAAGCCGGGCGTGCTGCAGTCCATGGGGTTGCAAAGAGTCGGACACAACTGAGTGGCCGAACTGAACTGAACTGGACTTGTAGCCTGCCAGGCTCCTCTGTCCATAGATTTCTGTAATATAACCAGAATTATACTAGACATTTTAGATTAAAGGATAAGTATCACACAATCAGGACTCTCAAGATGTTCATAGTCTAGTGGTAGGTATTTACGAAGAAACCTACAGGAAAGAACAACAAACAGGCACATGGCAACCCTTTGGTGCAATCCCATAATACTCAAGACCAACTCCAGACAGGTGACAACTTACAGAGAGCCAGGTGTGCTTCAGGAAAATTAATCCAAGACACAGGAAGATTGGAAGCAGCCCTAGGAAAGAACAGTTTCTAGCAGACTTACTTGGGCACAGGGCACTGTTCTCTCCTGCCTGAAACACACACTTCCCTAATAATATTACCAGGATAATGGGAGGCGGGGTAAGCAACAGTGGCACTTTGACCCTGGGATGTTAAGCCAGTGACAGATTTCCTGTCAGGCTTTTGGTTCCTTTTGCTTCAGGGCAAAGGTAAGACTAAAGACCCCTGGAGAACTGAGAAGACAGATGGACAAATAAACTCTACACTTTAAATCTTAAATCAATATAGGAGGACAAATAGACTTATAAGTGGAAGATGTAAAGGGGGAAGCAAAGAGGAAAAGTCTAACTGTTTTTGTAGGGAGTGTCAAAGGGGAAGATGGGAATGAAAGTTTAACATAGTAGTGACACTGTGCTGAAGTTTGAAGGATAAATAGGAATTTTCAGTATTATACACACACAAACACACATACACACAACATCACAAAGGCAGAGGAAGCGTAAAAGAATATGTGTGGTCCCCAGTATTAGAATGGTGGGTCATTAAGTTTAGGATGGGTGTGGAAAAGATGAAGCAGGAAAGGTTCTAATGGGTCAGATTCTAGAGAGTCTGATATACCTTGGTGTGGAATTTCGACTTTTGTCCTGGGTAGAGGTGATGGAGGGCCATTACTTTAGGACTGTGAAATGATCAAACATGCATATTGGTAGTAGCATATCTGCAATACTGTGAAAAATAAGAGATGATTTAGGCCTTATGCAAAGAGACCTTTTAGTGTACAGGTAGTTCTAATCCTTACTAGAAATGAAGAGTGCTGAATTATATCTGTGACAGTGGAAGTAAAGAAAAGTAGATACTATCAGGATCAATAGTAATGACCAACTTCATTTGCTTGAGCAGAGGCCTGTAAAAGAGTGTCAAGGATGACTCCAGATTCTCTGCTTGTGCAGCCAAGTGGAGAAAGGTGATGATAAATAAAACCTCAACTATAGCAAATTATATATGAACAAAACTAGTGTAACCTGCAAATGAAAAGCTGGATTAGGACAATGAGATCCTTTATTCTATTATATGTAAAAAAAAAAAAAAACAATGATTGAGGCTACATCTAGGTTTATGTGCACATTCTTTACTAGTTAATAACTTTGAGTAGATTATTTAATTTCTATAAAGTTAGTCTTAGCCAACATTAATTTATAATTCATCTTGTTTCAAAGAAGATTTAAAGTAGTTTATAAAACCACATACATTTCAACAAAACAAAGTATATATAGAAAGATGACAGGAAAGAAGAATAAAGATATGAAAAACAAAATTAATTCACAAATGCATAGTTTATGATTCCATAGTCTTATGTAAGAAGTGGGCTCATTCTTAGTTTTGAGCTTCCAAGCTACCCTTCCTAGCTTAAAAAACTAAGATCATGGCATCCTGTCCCGTCACTTCATGGCAAATAGAAGGGGAACCGCAGCCATGAACTTAGAAAATGACGGCTTCTTGGTAGGAAAGCTGAGACAAACCTAGACTGTGCATTAAAAAGCAAAGACAGCACTTGGCTGACAAAGGTCCATATGGTCAAGGCTAAGGTCTTTCCAGTAGTCACGTATGGATGTGAGAGCTGGACAGTAAAGAAAGCAGAGTGCCGAAGAACTGATATTTTCAAACTGTGGTGCTGGAGAATACTCTTGCGAGTCCCTTGGAAAGCAAAGAAATCAAACCAGTCAATCTTAGAGGAAATCAACCCTGAAACACCAAGGTATATCAGAAGGACAGATGCTGAAGCTGAAGCACCAATATTTTGGTCACCTGATGCAAACAGCTAACTCATTGGAAAAGACCCTGATGCAGGAAAAATTGAAGGAAGAAAGAGAAGGGGCAACAGATGATGAGATGGTTGGATAGTATTACCAATTCAATGTACATGAACTTGGGCAAATTCCAGGAGATGGTGAGGGACAGGGAAGCCTGGAGTGCTTTAGTCTGTGGGGTCACAAAGAGTTGGTCATGAGATGGTAACTGAACAATAACAAGTTATCTACCCATATGGGAAACTCAATGAGTTTCATGACTTACTTTGTCTATTGTTAGCTAGTGACACTCAGAAAAACTTCTTCAGCAGTTCAGTTCCGTTCAGTAGCTCAGTTGTGTCCGACTCTTTGTGACCCCATGAATCGCAGCATGCCAGGCCTCCCTGTCCATCACCATCTCCCGGAGTTCACTCAGACTCACGTCCATCAAGTCAGTGATGCCATCCAGCCATCTCATCCTGGGTCGTCCCCTTCACCTCCTGCCCCCGACCCCTCCCAACATCACAGTCTTTTCCAATGAGTCAACACTTCGCATGAGGTGGCCAAAGTACTGGAGTTTCAGCTTTAGCATCATTCCTTCCAAAGAAATCCCAGGGCCGATCTCCTTCAGAATGGACTGGTTGGATCTCCTTGCAGTCCAACGGACTCTCAAGAGTCTTCTCCAACACCACAGTTCAAACACATCAATTCTTCGGCGCTCAGCCTTCTTCACAGTCCAACTCTCACATCCATACATGACCACAGGAAAAACCATAGCCTTGACTAGACGGACCTTAGTCAGCAAAGTAATGTCTCTGCTTTTGAAAATGCTATCTAGGTTGGTCATAACTTTTCTTCCAAGGAGTAAGCATCTTCTAATTTCATGGCTGCAGTCACCATCTGCAGTGATTTTGGAGCCCCCCAAACCAGTCCATTCTGAAGGAGATCAACCCTGGGATTTCTTTGGAAGGAATGATGCTAAAGCTGAAACTCCAGTACTTTGGCCACCTCATGCGAAGAGTTGACTCATTGGAAAAGACTCTGATGCTGGGAGGGATTGGGAGCAGGAGGAGAAGGGGACGACCGAGGATGAGATGGCTGGATGGCATCACCGACTCAATGGACGTGAGTTTGAGTGAACTCCGGGAGTTGGTGATGGACAGGGAGGCCTGGCATGCTGCAATTCATGGGGTCGCAAAGAGTCGGACACGACTGAGCGTCTGAACTGAACTCAACTGAATGTCATGGGCCCAGTGGGAAACAGTGCAAGTTTATAAAAATAGTAAAATACAAGAGGAACCAACAGAAAGCAGGACAGGGAGGTGGGGAGAGAAAGCAAAGAAAAAAACCTGTCTTTATTTGAATTTAATTTTTAAACAGCTGTGCCTCATCTAAACGTAGAATAATGTGATAGGTTAAACAGACTCTTTCAGAAGGAACTTGCTAGCTCCTCTCTGAAAGAACAAAAAAATGATGGGGCTATCCCAAGATTTCTTGACCTCAGCACTGTTGACAACTTGAACCAGATAATTCTTTGTTGTGAGGACTCTCCTGGGCATTAGGGAATGTTTAGCATCATCCCTGGTCTCTACCCACCAGAAACCAATAGCATCACCCTAGTAATGACAATCAAAAATGTCTTCAAGACACTGCAAAATTGCCTCTGGTCAAGAATGACCAGGCTTGCCCCTACACAAAATATTTTTAAACTTGTCCTTAGTTCCTTGTGAGCTTTCCAGCTGACAGAATGGACTGCTACAGTCAGCAACATGATGACTGGGCACACTTTCCTCTCGTGGCAACTTTCTCCTACCATGGTATATTTTACTATATTTCATCAGGAAATCCATTTCTGTTTCTCTTCTCACACTATAATATTTTTAAAGATAATCTGTTTACAGAAATAAAAGACAAAAAAGAAACATCCTCATAACTAAGTAATAAAAAACCACTGTACATTAATTCCCTCCTTATCTCCCCAAGAAATTGTCCTAGAAAGCAGCCAAAATTTAAAATAGTGAAAGAAAGGACTTCCCTGGTGGTCCAGTGGTTAAGAAGGTGCCTGCCCATGCAGGGGACACGGTTCTATCCCTGCTCCAGGAAGATTCCACAGGCAGTGGGGCAACTAAACTCATGCATCCTAAAGCCCATGCTCTGCAACAAGAGAAGCCACCGCAATGAGAAGCCTAAGCTCCGAAACTAGAGAGTAGGCCCACTTGCCACAATTAGAGAAAACCCAGTGCAGCCAAAAATAAACAAATCCATTAAAAAAAAAAGTGTACAGTTCAATGGTTTAAAAAAATAGTGAAAGAGAAGTTAAAGACCACCTCACAAAGCAAATGACAAAAGCAAGGAATGAAACCTGCCATCATTTCTCCCATCTTAAAAATGTTTCCTTTTTTCTTGATGATTACTGCTCCCAGCCACAGCACCATTTCTTTGCTCCCTTTGCCACAAAACCCCTCAAAAGAGTTGACTCTGATGTCTCCAATTCTTCTCCTCCCATGCTCTCTCGACCTATTCCAACTGCCCTTGTCAAGGTCTCCAGTAACCTTCACAGTAAAAAATGCCACAGCCACTTCTCAGCCCTCACGTTACTTCAGCAGCAGCATTTGACACAGTCGATTATTCTTTTCCACTTTGATACACTTTCTCGCTTGGCTCTGGGACTCCTCACACTCTTGACTTTCCCCTTACTCACCAGTTCCTCTTTCTGAATCTCCTTAACCAGTTTCCACTCCATCTCCCTTCCCTCTTAATAATGCAGTAATGGGCTTAGATCATGTCTCTCAGCCTACACTCACTTGCCAGGAAGTTATTCAGTCTTACCACCTAGGTGCCAGTGTCTCCCAAACTCACATCATCAGCCCAGCCTCTCCCACAGACTCCAGATTCATGTGTCTGACCTCCTACTTGTCATCTCCACTTGATTATCAAATGAACACTTCAACTCATATGTGTCCAAAACTGATCTCCTAAAAAAAAAACCCAAAAAACTGAACTCCTTTCTCACTAAACTTGGCCCATCCACAATCTTCCAATACTAGCTGATAACGACTCCATCCTATTAGTAGCCCAGGTCACAAACTATGGAATCATCCATGACTCATATCTTTCTCTCACACAGCCTGTTACTTCTGGAAACGATATTAGCTCCACCCTCAAAATATATTCTGTGTCTTTCCATTTCTCAGGCCCTCCACTGCTACCGCCCTGATAGTTGCCACCATCATTTCTCAACTGAAATATTGCAAGACTCTTTACTGGTCTTCTAGCTTCTCTCTTGCCCCAAGAGGATATTTTCAACATGGTAGCCACAGCGATTCTTTTCAAATTGTCAGTCAGAGCCAATTAGTCCTTCGTTCAAAACCTTCAATGATGCCCCATTTTACTGAGGATTAAAGTCAAAGTCTTTAAAATTGCCTACAGGGCCGGATGTGATCTAATCCTCCCTCACTGTTCTGCCCCTCCTTTCCTATTTCTATTCTCTTTACTAATTTCACTCACTCTCCTTTCTGTTTATCAAACATGCCAGCATACTCTCACCAGGGGGTCTTTGCACTGGCTTTTCTCTCTTTCTGAAAGATTCTTCCTCCTCCATAAAAACTACTTTGTCTCCTTCAATATTATGTTTCCAGTTAAGTCTACCTAACCATCCTATTCGGAGAAGGCAATGGCAACCCACTCCAGTACTCTTGCCTGGAAAATCCCATGGACGGAGGAGCCTGGTAGGATGCAGTCCATGGGATCACGAAGAGTCCGACACGACTGAGCGACCTCACTTTCACTTTTCACTTTCATGCATTGGAGAAGGAAATGGCAACCCACTCCAGTGTTCTTGCCTGGAGAATCCCAGGGACGGCAGAGCCTGGTGGGCTGCCGTCTATAAGGTCGCACACAGTCGGACACGACTGAAGCGACTTAGCAGCAGCAGCAGCCAACCATCCTGTTAATAGCTCACCCTCCCTCATCAGGCCATCACCCGCCCTCCAAATCCCCCAGACCATGCTCTATTTTTTTCCTCATAGTACATTTCAATTTTTAATCTCAACAGTTTATTCATGGTCTGTGTTCCCTACCTAAAGGCTCCATTTTTATTCCCAGATACACTTCTAGCACAGAGTAAGTCTTCAGTTAATATTTGTCAAGTGAATGAAGAAATGAGTGAGGGGCTGAAATAAAGCAGACTACTACTCTAAAGTAGAAGAATCACAGGCTTCTTCATGTTTACTTTATCCTCTTTCTCACTCTCCTTGTTATACATCAAGGGACTAGTTGGGCTGGGAGCGGGCAGGGACACCTTGGTAGGGAGAAGTAGATAAATATAGCTGGAGAAGGGTTTATTGGGAGATTTTAGGTTTAAGGGACTTTTTGTCTTTTCGGTTTGGAGGGCTGTTGGAGGACTTGGGGGCATTTGTAGTCTATCACTCTCATTTTTTCGTTTGGTGGGGCTTTTATTTGGAAGGTACCTGCCAAACCAAGTGAATTATAGAGGGCAGAAATGAGGACCAATCAAAGAAGTGGAGGAGAAGGAATCAAGCTACTGAAAAGAACTTAAGGGAAACAGGGAAAAGAGGACTTCAGGTTTTCAGCCTAGCTCTCTGAAGTAATAAAGAGAACCAAGATTCAGGGCCAATGCCAAGACTAGTAATGAAGATTGTGAATTCAGTGTTCCTTTTATTCCTAGGGGCCTGGAAGTAGCAGCTAGCTTAGGCGAAACCCTGGAGTAATTATATAAATAAGAAAAGTAATCATTTATATATAAAATATATGTAAATTAAAGATTAATAATGATGTATTAATCCTTTACATATAAAAATTATATAAATAAGTAAATTATTGTAGTGGAAAGTTTTAAAACTATATATGTTTTTTCACACATACACAGTCTCGCCTACTATTTACACACCAATAAGAGGGTCCCTACCTCCCAAGATAAAGGTACAAAAGTAATGAACCACAGATATATTCATTTTCCAGTGTTGTGTAACAAACTTTAGTGGCTCAGCACAACAGTAACCGTTTATCATCTCTCACTGTTTCTGCAATATTGGAATCCAAAATAGGCTGGTTGGGTAGACCTAGGTAAGGATTTCTCATGACGTTCAGTTAGATGTTGGCTAAGGCTATAGACACCGGAAGGCTTAACTGGGCTAGAGGGTCTGCTTCTAAGGTAGGTCAGGCACAAGGTGGGCAAGCTGAAGTGGGCTCTTAGCAAGAGGCCTCAGTTCTTTCCCACGTGGGCCTCTCCACCAGAATGCCTGAGTGCTTTCACAACTTGGCAGCTGGTCTTCCCCAGAGTAAGCAATATAAGAGAGCACCAGATATACAAGAGCGAAACAGAAGCCTCCACGTCTTTACGTACAACATAGCCTTCCACTACACACTACAGGCCACCTACAGTCCCAATTCAGTGTGGGACAGGAGTATGCAAGGGTGTGAACACCAGCAGGCAAAAAACACTGATGCCATCTTAAAGGCTAGCTACCACAGCAGTTAAATGGCTTTCCACGTGAATGGCAAAATGACTTGAATCTACTTCAGAAGGGACCGACATGCATCTTTTCCAACTTATACCACTTCAAAAAATGAGAATATTTGTTCACTTTTCTGGGCTTCCTATCTCTAGAGAGGCCCTAAAACCTCTGTACAATATCACCTTAGCATTTGTGAGCAGTTAGCCTACTTTGTTAGCAATGTATTTTTAATTTTAAAAGTGGATCACAAACAATAAAATTGTGATATTTCTGAGGAAAGTGTATCATCCTCTTGATTCAGCATGAAAAATCAAAATTGACCTCCTTTTCTATGTTAGACTTGAGAGATCTTGAGGAAAGTGAACAGGTATTAAAAAACTGAATATAACTCAGCTAAAGAGAATGCATTTGAATAAGTTCTAATGAGATGGATGAAACTGGAGCCTATTATACAGAGTGAAGTAAGTCAGAAAGGAAAACACCAATACAGTATAATAACATATATATATGAAATTTAGAAAGATGGTAATGATGACCCTACATGCAAGACAGCAAAAGAGACACAGATATAAAGAACAGACTTTTGGACTCTGTGGAAAAAGGCAAGGGTGGGATGATTTGAGAGAATAGCTTGAAACATGTGTATTATCATATGTGAAATAGATCACCAGTGCAAGTTTGATGCATGAGACAGGGCACTCAAAGCCGGTGCACTGGGACACCCCTGAGGGATGATGGGATGGAGAAGGATGTGGGAGGGGGGTTCAGGATGAGGAACACATGTACACCCATGGCTGGTTCATATCAGTGTATGGCAAAAACCACTACAATATTGTAAAGTAATTAGCCTCCAATTAAAATTAATTAATTAATTTTAAAAAACACTGAACATAGTCAAAGGAGAGTGTGTCATACGGCTTGGCTATGCCTTTATCCACAGTACAAAATTTATTCTTAGACCCCAAGAAAGTACCTAATATCTTTGTGTCTCAATTTCCTTATATGTAAAATGCAGACATGATCACACTCACATGTACAGAGTGAAATCTGAATTTACATTGGGAACTGAGCTCTAGTTTAAATACATATCAAGATATGCCTATATACATCTCTCTCTCTAGATATATAGAGAGACATATCCTGACTTATACATAATATGCAATTACAAATAATACACTTGACCAAATTCCTTATATAGACTATTCATATTTGACAGCATTACTCACCTCTTACTATAGCATTCCTCCACTGACTATCAACACTGAGCGTTCTTTTAACTCTAACCTACTATGACTCTCAATGCTGTGAAAAAAATCTGATGTCATAAACACATTGTTACGGTACCAGTAAGGACCAAATCCATTCTTAGTTACATAATCCCTGAGTACTACCAGCCCTGCCAGCCTCAAGAGTCCATCAGACCACAAAGAAAACAGGGAGAGGGGACTAAACAATGTCCTGAAGCTACAAAAATTCTTCACATAGTTTTCATTATTAATTGCTGGCAAAAAATGCAGACAGGTGAAGGTGAGAGAGGCAGTGGAGGGCTTTAAAATTATGATTTACACATCTTCTATATATTATGGCACCTTCTAGAAATAAATGCTTATGGGGCAGAAAATCATCCAACAGACCCAATCTCCTGCCCCCTTCCCCACTGCCAACATCTCCACAGCAAGATAGAGACCCAGGAGTATAATTTCCTTGCTAATTAGATGTCAAGCAGATACCTCCAACAAATAGCAGTTTTATCACTACTTTTTTTTATGCTGTTTTCATCTGTGAGGTTTATAATCCATAAGAGCTACCTAATAATAAGTAAAATCAAAGAGCTTTTTTAAAAGCCTGTGTGCTTTTATTGTTATAAATGCTTCACAAGTAAAAAGCAGTCAAAAGCATAAAGATACCCTGATTTGAACTTCCTTTGTGCTTGAATTAGAGTGTTTCTCTTGGCACACTCTCACATCAGGCTTCTGCTTCTCTTGGCAAAATCATAAACTGGCTGATGTTGTCTCAGAGGCTTTCTCATGTCCCCTTTCCAAGCATCACTCTTCTTTCACAGACCCCTTTCCGTTACCTAGGAGCCTCTTGTCCTGCCTTCCACATTCCACCTACTACTACACAGTAATGTTCTAGGCTCTTTGTACTCCTCCCTTCTACCATTAAAATATGCTTTTACTAAGATTTACTTGCTTTGAAAGGATTGTTGGGGGCTGGGGAATGGGGATGATGACTAACCTTTACCAAAATGTTGAATGATTAATAGTCCTCATTCTCTTTAGAATTGTTTCCTTAAGCAGAGATTCCTAGAAATGCTATCAACATCTCAGCCCCAAATATGGCAGGTAAGAGGGCTCTCAGCAGGAGGCCTCAGTTCCTTGATTATAACTAGACCGCAGCCTGCCAAAAAAACTAAACTGGCAAACAAAAATGCCCTAGCATTTAGCAGTTTGGTTTTCTACCAGGCAGTCCCAGTTTTAGTTGGTTGTAGCTTAGAAGCAGACCTCTAAGAGCAGTTCAGCAAGCCAGCAGTCAGATGCTTTTGTAGAGCGCTCCTCTTAAAAGGCAACATTGAGGCAAATAAATGGATTCCAACTTCCTGGGCTTGCCTTTGAACTATCACAATTAACTGTGCTTTGCTAAAGGGAAACTCCAAGGATTTTCTCAAAAGGTTTCTCTCCTTTTAAGAAAGAAATGGCAATCTGGTTTAAAGAAAAAGAAACTCGTCATTAGTAGAGAGAGAAAAAAAAAAAACACAAATCAGTAAAAATTAAATAACATAACTTTTAAAGAAAACATGTACTATGAGAAAACCTTATTTTTAAAGAACTACAATAAACTTTCTTGAGACATTTCCTAGGAAAGTCTAGTTATTAATTCCTCCAAAAAAACTCTTAACATTTAAATAACAAAACTCTGTTAATTGCTGCTCTTCAATTAGTTCACTATCTAGTTAAATTTAAGAAAATACAATCCTATCTTGGCTTACAAATCAAAAACTTCTTTGTGTTTGGGGTGGGTGTAGTAATGAGATATGTTTCATCAAACTGTTATACTAGTTCACTTATTAATTTGGCCTCAATTGTATCTTTTTGCATGTCTACCAAGATTAATTTCAGGGTAAGATTGTCTCCAGCTAGCATGTATTGTAAAACTGGAAAATTTTTTCCGCTCTTCATGGATCATTTACAATCTGCCAGGTTTGGGGTGGGTATGAAATGTATTTCTGCCAATGGATAGCCGTTCAGCAGTGCTGAAAACCAATCCTTCTGTTTCATTCATGGTGCGATATGGTTCCATAAAAAGGAGTGAACCAAAAGTGCAGCTAATGCACCCTGTCAATCTGCGTTTATACTAATTCTTTGAGATTATCATAAGAAAATTGTTTGTAGATGAATATATGAATATATTCTCTCATTCTTTTTTTAGTCGTCTACCACTGTAAACATGTACTAACTCATTGGGAGAGAAAAAATTAAGTTTAAGGCCTTTTCTATTTTACAGGAGCTGTATTATTTTTAAGGAACTGCATTGCACTAAAATTATATATCTATTATAGTTTAGAGCAGAAAAGAGAATATCCTGGGTTTTTAGAAGATGTTTAGAAGAAAATCCTGGGTTAGAAGATGTTTCATAACAACATCTTCTAAAAGATTAAGAATCATGGTTTGAAACCCTTTCCAATAAGTGATTTGAGTACTCCGCGGCAATTAAAAGGCAAGCTGAAGCACCAAGATAAAGTTGTGTCCCCCTAGTGACCTCTAGAGTAGAGCTAAGCTCCCACAAGCAAGACTTGGGGGGGAAAAAAGGAAGCAGCAAGCCAAAGCCTGGCGCGCTGCTGCAAACCAAACCTATATTTTCAAGAGTACATCCTTTCGCATCTCAGAGTGTGGTCCTGTTTTATTAAACCCCAAGGCGCGATAAATGTCCGCCTCCCGGGCTATCAGGCCCATTGGGTTGAAATCCAACTTCAAACGCCACTGCTTCCTCCTTCCCACCAAGCTCCGGTGCAGTTCCCCGGCACAGGCTTCCTCACCGCGCATGGTGCCGAGCTGGTTTCCACCTCTCTGCAGTGCTGCAAGACCACCTCTCTGCCACCGCTAGCTCCCCAGCGCGAGAGTCGAAGCGCTAGGCAGCCGGCCAGCGGCGACCTCTGCTAGTCCGCGCTGCGGTCGCGGGCGGCGAGTGCACCAGCTCCCTGAGCGCAGCGCGGCGCTGGGCGAGTCCTGGATACCCAGCTCTGGCTGGACGCCGCCTACGAGGCTCCCTCCAGAGTTCAGCTCTCGACCACGCCGTGATGCCTGAAGTCACCCCGGCAACATAGCTCATCCTTATCCTCCCTGCCAGAGCTTCTCCCCCTCTGAACTTTACAACTTTAGAAGCCCTGGTTCCAAAGGAGCAACAGGGACCCGCCTCAACAACGGGAGTCACTGCCCGCCTCAGCAGGTCGGGAAGAGGGGAAAAGCCTGCAGGGACCCGACCCGTAGCAAATCCCCTTGACCATGGGGGGAAAGGAGAGCCAGACAGCTCCTATCTCCTCTTGAGGCAGGAGGGTGGGAAAATGGATGCAGAACTTGTCACCCTGGGATGAAGGGACGGAGGGAGGAGGGAGGTTGGGAGGAGAGAGTAGTAGAGAGACACCTCGAAAAACTCTCTCTCTCTCTCTCTCTCTCACACACACACACATACACACACACACACACACACACAGCCTGATTCCGAAAAGGTTAAGACCCGAGGAGCTGAGTCGCTTCTCTCCCCACTGCCCTGAGGGGGTAAGGCGCAACAGATACCCAAGCTCTTGGAGTGGGAAAGGAGTGGGGCGAGAACAAGAGTCTCCAGGTTTCCCCGGGTTACAAAAAGGAGACAAACTCCTATCGGAGTCTCCTTGGAGGTAAAAGAAGGTGCAGCAGTTCTCCCTCCCTCCCGGAGAAGGAAAACTCTTCCCCAGCAGGCAGCCTTCCACTTGGCCAAGCCCGGATGTAAACAGGCTAGCCACAGGGGCGGTCTGCGGGTGGGAGGTGGGATGGAGCGAGGTGAGAATGGAGCGTTAACTCACCCTTGATGCTGGGGGGCTTTCTCTTCTTGGCCATCTCCTGTCCCCTCCCCTCCCCCAGACCCCCGGAGCGTTTCCTCCTGCTGTCACCCAGCTCCTGGAGCGGGCACCGTGGAGGGCTTCCAGGCGAGCTCTCGCCGCGGCTCTCAGCTCAGCGAGCTCTTTGTTGCTGTGATGGCATCTGCGAGGCGGCGGTGGCGGCCCGGCTGCGCGCTCGGCTCTGCTCGGCTCGGCTGGGGCGGGCGCCGCCGCCCCTCTGCTCTCCGCCGCGCGGAGCTGGTGAAGCTCGCGCTCGCTCTACTGCGGCCGCTCAGACTGCGGCGGCGGCTGTGGATGCTGCCGCGCTGCTGCTGCTGGAGGGGGCAGCGCCGGGTCCCCCGAGTGCCCGCCCAGCACTGACCTCCCCCTTTCGCACACCCTCCCTCCCCCACTCCCCCACCCCAGGGTGTCCCGTCTGAGCCGCCGACTCCAATCCAACCAGTGACGGCGCTGTCGTCCAGCCGCCGCTGCTGGGGAAGGCGATGGTGGCGGCGGCAGGGGACTGCTGGAGGAAGTGGGGGTCCCGCCGCCATCTGCGACTCGGGAGGAGAAAGCCAGACGGGCCAACTCTGATAGAGCTCGCATCCTGCCTGCCTCGGCGCCTCGGAAGCTAACAGCCCCACCCCAGGTGGCAGGGTGCGACGTCGGCGGCGGGGTAGGCCCGCGAAGGGCACCAGTCTCCGTACGCCAAGAACTCCGGCCAACTGCAGGAGTATTGGCACCTGCACTTGCGACCCGGCCGCTCCGCCAAAAGCTGGTCTCGGGCACCGAGCCCGAATTCCAAGCGGGCGATGAGCCCCGGGACGCGCGGATGCCTCTGCCCCTGCGAAACCGAGAAGGGAAGAGAGCCACTGGATAATGAGTGGTACAGAGGAGAGAGATTAAGTTCCAGAGGCCGCCCAGGGACAGACGACTGGAAGAATGACCTAGTTCAGGCCCTAAACTTCTTATAGTGAAAACTCAGGACAGGTCCCTTAGGGCTGTGGAAAAAGAGGAAAGAAAGCACGCTCTCAGAAACAGGAGAAATTAGGAGGCGGAGGAGTGATTTCTTGACCTCCAGGAGAATCTGTTCCAGTGGTCGTTCTTCCTCGCTCTGATTGTGAATTTGAAGTTTTCATTACCCGGAAGGAGCTGTCCTCCTCTAGCGTGCTGATCAGAAAGGGAGTCTCACCGGTGTGTCGGGGCAGCAAGGTCATTCAAAAGTCTGACTGATCTGAGAATGTAAAGGTAACCAAGTTATTGTTCTTCAATCGCTCAATCATGTCCGATTCTTTGCGACCCCTTGGCCTGCAGTACGCCAGGCTTCCCTGTCCTTCACTATCTTCCAGAGTTTGCTCAAACTTATGTCCATTGAGTCTCTGATGCTATCTAACTGTCTCATCCTTTGCCTCCCTCTTTTCATTTTGCCTTCAATCCTGCCCAGCATCAGGGTCTTTTCCAATGAGTTGTCCAAAATGTTGAAGGTGGCCAAAGTATCGGAGCTTCAGCATCAGCCCTTACAATGAATATTAAGGGTTGATTTCCTTCAGGATTGGTAGCCTAGCTTTAAAAGAATGATGGAAGGAGTAGAGTAGGGAGGAGATTACCATATGCATGTGGGAAGATGCCAATTCATTTCTTTCTTTGCAGGAACTGGGATTTCCTCAAAACCCACATTCTAATTCACAGAGATCTTATCAGCAGTTCCCTCTTGCCTATATCTCCAACCTAATCTGATTATCTAAACATCCAGTGATTCAATTCAGTACCACTAGTCAGAAGTTGCCCCGGCATTGATGTGGTGTCCCTGTATGAACACCAGAGTCCAATATACACACTGCTATATTTTAAATGGGTAACCAACAAGAACCTACTGTGTAGCACATGGAACTCTGCTCATTGTTATGAGGCAGCCTGGATGGAAGACGGGTTTGGAGAGAATGGATACGTGTATATGGATGTCTGGGTTCCTTCACTGTTCACCTGAAAATATCAAAACATTGACAACTGGCTATACCCCAATATAAAATAAAAAGTTTGAAGAAAAAAAAAAAACACTGGAGTCCAAGCCTCTGGTCTTGAATTCCAACCCTGCAACATCATAGCTTTGAGAATTTGCACAAGTCATTTAATCCTGCAGTGCTGCTTCCTGATTTATAAAATATCATCTCAAAGATTCCTTCCAGTTCTAATAAATATCCTGAGATTTTTTAGTCACAAAATAGTCAGATTTTTTTGCACTCTTTCTAAATTTAACTTTATACAATGTTTTATATTGAGGTAAGTAGTTTGAAGAAAATATGAAATACTCAATTCCTCTCACAACAAAGGTGTGCAATGGAATTAAAAAACAAAATAGCAAGCTTATTTTAATTAGCAACATAGGCCCATTCTCTGTTGTACAGCTAGAAATGAGACTCAATAAAAATTTTCTCTTCCAAAAAGCCATCTTTGATTTAATTCTAAACTACTTTTCAGACTCTTAAAATGTGTAAATATTAGACGTGGAAACATTCTTTATGTGTTCATACTTTATCACTAAATACTAATTATTGCCTATATTAAGATAATGTCTGACAGTTCATTCATTACTTTCACATACTTTATTTCATTTGATACTGACCACAAACTTGGGAATTCAGAGGGCAGGCCCTGTCTTCCATGTTTTATACATGAGGGCATGAGGTTCCTGGAGGTACAATTATTTGTTCACAGCTTCCAGGACTTCTGTGAAGCTCTTCTAACTTAACATCAGCCTCATTCCATGACACCAGCTGCCTATGAAAGAGAATAGCTCTGTTTCAGACCAGGAGTTGTTTCCTTCTATTTATTCCTTCCATGATGCCATTACTATTAGCAGAGGGAACTCAAGATTTTAGTTGACAAACTGTCTACTTTTTGTACATGGCTTCCCTCGTGGCTCAAATAGCAAGGAATTTGCCTGCAATGTGGGAGACCTAGGTTCAATTCCTGATTCAGGAAGATCCCCTGGAGAAGGGAATGGCAACACACTCCAGTATTCTTGCCCCCAAAATTCCATAGATGGGCAGGCTACAGTCCATGGGGTCACAGAGTTGGACACAACTGAGAGACTCACAGTTTCACTTTCGTCATTAACTTGTAGAACTTCAAAGTATTTTTGCATGCATTTTCTTAATTGAAGGTCACAACTATTACAGAAGACTATGAAAAGAGATGTGTTGAGCCCAAGCAAACAGATGAATGAACAGACCAAGAGACATTACAGTCACAGCTACTCAGGCCCTGGGTAGCTCACAGTGCATGCTTTTGTTTAAGGATTGCAAATAGAATATTTGAGGGATCAAAAAAGCAAGAGAGTTCCAGAAAAATATCTACTTCTGCTTTATTGACTACGCCAAAGCCTTTGACTGTGTGGACCACAACAAACTCTGGAAAATTCTGAAAGAGATAGGAATACCACCTGACCTGCCTCTTGAGAAATCTGTATGCAGGTCAAGAAGCAACCGTTAGAACTGGACATGGAACAACAAACTGGTTCCAAATAGGGAAAGGAGTATATCAAGGCTGTATACTGTCACCCTGCTTATTTAAGTTATATGCAGAGTACATCATGAGAAACGCTGGGCTGGATGAAGCACAAGCTGGAATCAAGATTGCCGGGAGAAATATCACTAACCTCAGATATGCAGATGACACCACCTTCATGGCAAAAAGTGAAGAAGAACTAAAGAGCCTCTTGATGAAAGTGAAAGAGGAGAGTGAAAAAGTTGGCTTAAAGCTCAACATTCAGAAAACGAAGATCATGGCATCCGGTCCCATCACTTCATGGCAAATAGATGGAGAAACAGTGAAAACAATGTCAGACTTTATTTTGGGGGGCTCCAAAATCACTGCAGATGGTGACTGCAGCCGTGAAATTAAAAGACGCTTGCTCCTCAGAAGAAAAGTTATGACCAACCTAGACAACGTATTAAAAAGCAGAGACATTACTTTACCAACAAAGGTCCATCTAGTCAAAGCTATGGTTTTTCCAGTAGTCAGGTATGGATGTGAGAGTTGGGTTATAAAGAAAGCTGAGTGCAGAAGAATTGATGCTTTTGAACTGTGGTGTTGAAGAAGACTCTGAGGGTCCCTTGGACTGCAAGGAGATCTAACCAGTCCATCCTAAAGGAAATCAGTCCTGAATATTCATTGGAAGGACTGATGCTGAAGCTGAATCTCCAATACACTGGCCACCTGATGCGAAGAACTGACTCATTTGAAAAGACCCTGAGCTGGGAAGGATTGAAGGCAGGGGGAGAAGGGGACAACAGAGGATGAGATGGTTGGATGGCATCGCCAACTCAATGGACATGAGTTTGAGTAAACTCAGGGAGTTGGTGATGGACAGGGAGGGCTGGCATGCTGCAGCCCATGGGGTCACGAAGAGTCAGACATGACTGAGTGACTGAACTGAACTGAGGGATCAGTAAAGCAAAATACATGACACAAGCAGTATACATATGTAAAAAAGTGTTAGTCACCAGAGGCCAGATTCTTTGAAGACCCCATGGACTGTAGCCCACTAGTCCTCTGTCCATGAAATTCTCCAGGCAGGAATACTAGAATGTGTTACCATTCCCTTCTCCAGGGAATCTTCCTGACCCAGGGGTCAAACCCAAGTCTGCTGCACTTCAGGCAGGTTCTTTGCCATCTAAGCCACCAAGGAGGCCCCACACATATGTAGGCTACACTTAAGTGAGAGGTAACGACTTCAGAAAGTTGAGAGCACATATACCACTACACAGCTGCAAGTTGGCTTGTGGGAATGGAAACAATGGATATGAGGATTCTCATTTTTCAAGAGGATTCAGGAATCTGGATTCCCAGATAAAATATTCTTTTCATGTTGGTTAACATGAAACAAAGCAAAACAAGGCAGGCTTAACAGAACACAACTGTCAGTAATATACAGCTTATGGGCTGTGTATATCTGTATCCATTTTCACATCCCATCAAGTTTGGGTTTTTTTTGGCTATGCTGGGTCTTCATTGCTGTGTGTGCTTTTCTCTATTTGTGACCAGTGTGGGCTACTCTCTAGTTGCTGCTGCTGCTGCTGCTGCTAAGTCGCTCCAGTCGTGTCTGACTCTGTGCAACCCCATAGATGGCAGCCCACCAGGCTCCCCCGTCCCTGGGATTCTCCAGGCAAGAATACTGGAGTGGGTTGCCATTTCCTTCTCCAATGCATGAAAGAGAAAAGTGAAAGTGAAGTCGCTCAGTCATGTCCGACTCTTAGTGACCCCATGGACTGCAGCCTACCAGGCTCCTCCGTCCATGGATTTTCCAGGCAAGAGTACTGGAGTGGGGTGCCATTGCCTTCTCCGCTCTAGTTGCTATACATGGGCTTATCTTGTTGCCAAGGATGGGCTCTAGCGCATGTGGGCTTCAGCAGTTGCAGCTCCCAGGCTCTAGAGCACAGGCTCAACAGCTGTGGTCCATAGGCTTAGATGCTCTGTGGCATGTGGGATCTTCCCCAACCTGGGATCCAGCCTAGGTCTCCTGCATTGCTAAGTGGATTCTTTACTACTGAGCCACCAGGGAACCCCTCAATTCAGTTTTATCACCAAAGAGTAGGTTCTGAACCAAATCCTTAGAACTAATCTAATTCTGTTGGTGTCTATATACCCTTAGAATTAGAGGTTTTCAAGGCTTTAGGTCCATTTAATCATGATTTCTAAAGATAGATTGTAAAATTGGCGTTTTTAAATTTCTGGCTGTTCTTAGAGCCATCAATGAGAATGGCCACAGTAAATCAAAAATGTTAAGTCACATGTAATTCTGCTGGGCGTGAGGAAATCTCCACATTTTATTTGATGATGATAATGAAGTATTGATGGTGACAAGGACCAAACTGACCTAATATCTATTTCCCTTTATAGGAAGGTTCTGAATGAATCCCTTCAAAGAGTAGTCACAGTGCTACAGGTAACTTTAGTTATATGTAGTGTAATAATTCTATTTAGATTATTCCAGTCCTGTCAGGACTACCTATCGAGTAAAAGATAATCAGAATGGTGGAAAGGAATACATGTTCATCGTGTGGAAGTATCAAGTGAGTCCAACAGGAAAAATGAACATGTCATACAAATTACACTTAAGACCAAAGTTAAAATATCATTTATACTACAAAAAGCATGATTGTCATTAATTGTATGTTACTGCCACTGCAGTAAAAAGGTTGAAAATATAACCCTCAGAAGATTATTTTTGGCTGAAATATTTTATATTGTATATCTATCCATAAATTGGACTTCCCCGGTGGCTCAGTAGTAAACAATTTGCCTGTTAATAAAGGAGATGCAGGTTGATCTCTGTGTATGCACTAAAAAGAATTCCCTGGAGAAGGGAATGGCTACCTACTTCACTATTCTTGCCTGGATAATCCCAGGGACAGAGGAACTGGAGGGCTAAGTCCATAGGGTCGCACAGAGTCAGACACAAGTGAAGCAACTTAGCACGCAGTTTAGGGAAAGTGAAAAGGAGGAACAAAAGCCCCACTGATTTTAATCATTTTAATATCAAAGACTATCAAAAGAATCCAAACTTGCCCCATTACTGAAAAAAAAAAAACAAACTAGTTTTTTTGAATTTTACATACAAAAAACATAATACTCACTTCAGCTGAGGTTTTAAGGGAAACTGCAATTATGTGACTACAGGTAAAAAAGGTAAAAAGAGAAAAGATGGCAGGAAGAGAGAGAGATAGTCCAACTAGTGCACTAAAAAGAATTCCTATAGCACTTATATACTCAAAATCATCCTATGAAGGAGTGGAGAAACTGAGGCTGACTTCCTACCCCATCTCACACAACGTTATGGATACGTGAGACCTTAAGTTATACATCTTCCCTTTCTCTCTGATCATTATAATAGATACACAGATATTCATTACAATAACATTTCACCTGAATTTAGCTGGAGGGTCCTGGAATGAGAGTTTATAGAATCTTACCTCATTCTAGTTCTACCATTGATGACTCTGCCCTTAAGAAATGTGATTTCACTTAAGCATATCTGAATTGCACAGAAAGACATGAAATTCAGAGACAGCATCTAGGGACTTATATGTCAACTCTAGGTTTCTGAGATGGAACCCTCTCAAGAAGATTCCTTACACTTTACTAATTTCAGAGCAAAACTCTTCTGCAGAGATAGCTGCCTAGCCGTGATACAGCCATCACTACTAGCAATTGAATCTATGAGAAAGAAAATTTAATTTTCCTAAGTTCAATTTCCCAATTGTCACCTAACTCTAGGACTATGTCCTTCTTAAATAGAGTTAATTAACACGGAGCTTTATTGTACCCACAATGATGTGTATGCTTAAGAGAGTTCAACTCCACAGAAACCCACAGGAAACAAAAGAAGGCATTTGGAAAGGCCACGAAATCCTCAAACTAGGTCTCTGCTCAAATTATCCAGAAGTTCCTCTGGGAGAAATAGCACAGACCTGGCCTGAGTAAAGCAGTATATAGGTGGAAGGATAGTCAGACATTATATAGAGATAGTCTGCTATGTATGATCTATAGGTAAACTCTCAAGATTTTATGGAATATATATATAAACAACTAAAGTTGTTTTCCTTAATACTGCAGTTGACCTGCTCAAGGATAGAATATTCAATCTGACCTCTGCTAGCTTCCAAGTAATCACTGTACCCTAAAAATGTTCTCATGTCTGCAATAACCCCCTCCATTATAATTCTGTTTATAATTTTGTTCCTTTACTCAGTCTACCAATCAACCAACTGACCTCTCCATATATGAGTGAGCAATTTGCATGCAAAATAAATAGTATACAAAATAAAGAAACATTTTAGAGATATTTTTGATAATGGACCAAATTGTAATTTCCATTCTTTTCTCTTTCTATTTATTCTCTCTGACATGTGTATATGTATTGAGTAATACTATATGCCAGTCATGTTCTAGGTGATTGGTTATACAATGGAGAAATAAAACAACATGATCGGTGCATGCATGGTATTTACAGTTTTATAGAGCAGATAGAATTAACCTTAAATTCTTCATGAAAATAGCACATCCAAAGACTCTAGTAGGAAATTTAGGATTAGAACAGTGGTTTCCAAATTCCAAATTGATAGGCATCCCATCAATTAAAAAGAAAATTGCTAGCCCAACTCCAACCATATTTATTTGGTTGTATTTACATTGAGTGTACTATTGTACTAATACATGTATACATGATAAAATACATACAAAATCTTGCAGTTTTAAAGGGTAAGGTTTTTGAAAATGGACCATCTTGGTCACCACCAGACACTATTGCATTAGAAGAACTAAAGGAAGATCAACGTGGCTGAAGTTTACTGTGCTGTGCTGTGCTTGGTCTCTCAGTCACGTCCGATTCTTTGTGACCCTATGGACTGTAGCCTACCAGGCTCCTCTGTCCATGGGGATTCTCCAAGCAAGAATACTGGAGTGGGTTGCCATGCCCACCTGCAGGGGATCTTCCCGACCCAGAGATCAAGCCGAGGTCTCCCACATTGCAGGCTGGCTCATTCTTTACCATCTGAGCCACCAGGGAAGCCTAAGAATACTGGTGTGGGTAGCCCATCCCTTCTCCAGGGGATCTTCCTAACACAGGAATCGAACCAGGGTCTGCTGCATTGCAGGCAAATTCTTTATCAGCTGAGCTATCAGGGAAGCCCTGAGGTTTACTACATGGGGATGATTTTAAGAAGAGGAAGACGTGATTTAATTTACCTTTTATAATAAAACTCTGATTCCTTGACTCCTGTATGGGTAATTGGAATAAGTCTAATAAGTTAATTATATGGCTGTTGGGTTGGACGAGAGTTAAAGCTTCACACTAACACTCAGACGTGTTCTGGAGCTCCTTATTGGGCCTAGAAGCAGTATTGCTCTATAGTAATGAACACAACTGGCAGTCAGATCTTGGTTTCTAAATACCCCTGTCCACAAGACAGAGAGAAGGATCCTTGGAGAAATGACTCCAGGTCTGTAGCAGACAAAGTACTAAGTGAACTAAGAACATCTTGATGTGCCAGAAAGCAAGGAAGTCCTCAAAGACCAATGAGCTCAGGACAAAAGGACAAATGAACCAGCTTGAAGTAGTTGTCTACTGGTCAAAATTATGAATATTTGAGTTTTAAAATATATATATACAAAATAATGATAATGGATTATAATACATCGAATAAAATAATATTTATGAATCCAGGGGCATTTCTTCAGTCATGTCGGGCTCTTTACAACCCTATAGCCCACCTGGCTCTTCTGTCCATGGGATTCTCTAAGTAAGAATCCTGGAGTCGGTTGCCATGCCCTCCTCCAGGGGTCTTCCTGACCCAGGGATCCAACACATCTCTAACATCTCCTGCATTGGCAGGTGGGTTGTAGCTCAGTCGGTAAAGAATCTGCCTGCAGTGCAGGAGACCCGGGTTCGATCCCTAAATTGGGAAGATCCTCTGGAGAAGGAAGTGGCAACCCACTCCAGTATCCTTGCCTGGAAAATCTCATGGACACAGGAACCTCGTAGGCTGCAGTCCAAGGGGTTGCAAAGAGTTTGGCATGACTGAGCAACTAACACTAACACTAAGCATCACCTGGGAAGCCCTATGAGTCACAGTGGTATCCAAAAGAGAGAATTTTAATTTTTTTTTTTTTTTAGAAGAATTGAGCTAGCAAGTGTAGAAGATAAAATTAGAAAATCATCATTTGGCAAACTTCCCGTATAACATCTAAGGATCATCAATGGATGCTAAAGCCTTTGGATAAAAGGTTGTTGAGAACATGATATTCTTATATATTATCCTGTATATTAGTTGTTGAAAAAGGGAAAATTGTATCTTTAATGGAGAGTTGGTGTGGTCACCACCTTAATCAATAATCAAACTTAGCATCATCAATAGCTGAACTGTCATGTGCCTCCTGATGGGAATCAACAAGAAATACACATCACCTATGTAGTTTACTTATAAAAAATGTTTAACCTAAATCTAATCATGATGAAACGAGTCAGATAAAATAAAATTGTGCAATTCTGTAAGACACTGTCCTGGATTTTTTTTTTTTTTAATAAAAGTCAGCATCATGAAAAAAACAGAGGGACTAAAGAGGCATAAATATCAAATGCAACTGGATCCTGGATCAGGGTAAGGAAAGTAGACCACATATAACAGACATTTTAGACAATTAAAAAGTTAAATATGGACTGTACATTAGATATTATTCAATTAATGTGATTTTCTTACGTATGTTAGTAGTATTGGCATATAGGAGAATGTCCTTATCCTTAGGAGATGCATACTGTTATTGTTATATAGGAGACTGGCCTATATAGTATTGTTATATAGTGATAGCTTATGGTGAATGGTGTCAAACTTGTGACCTCCGAAGGGGCCAGGGACCAGGCTTGATAACTCAAGAGTTTTTGCGTATCAGAGTTTTATTAATGTGAAAAAGGGACAGAGGAAGCTTCTGGCATAGACAACAGAAGGGGGATGGAGAGTGCCCCCCTCACTAGTCTTAGCAAGGGAGTTATATACTTTTAAAATTGGTTATTACAGTAAATCAAAAGAATGTCTCAATTGTAAAAGGTCTTACCAGACCCACTCCCATAATATACATATTAAGATAGGATTAGTCAGAAGTTTCTCAAGGAGAAACACATCCTGGAGCAGGAAACATTATTGTTATATAGTCACTGGTACAGAGTTTAAGGAAAAACTTGAGCAACTCATCCTTGAGCAACCCCTTGAGCTGATGTTGTGTAAGCATCAGCTCTGGACTTAAAACGTTTCTCCTTTCCTCCTCCTTGAGAACTCCAGACCCCTATCTCCTCCTCAAGAGCCCCAGACCCCTTTGTCCTCCACTGGGGCTCCGGACTTCTTATCAACCTGCCTAGGAATTGACTCTCTCAATAGGAGTATTATTGTATAGGAGAATGTCATTAGTATTTTTATAAAGGAGAATGTCCTTATTCTTAGGAGATGCATACTGAAGTATTAAGTTGAAAAAACAAAAATGACTATTTATTAACAATTTCATAACGTTAAACTTAATATTTAGAAGCAAATGCCATGATGTCTGCAACTTGCTTTCAAATGCTTCAGCAGAAACATTAATACATGATAGATAAGTAGGTAGGTAGGCAGACAGATCAACTGAGTAAGACAAAACATTAAAAACTGATGAATGCTGGTAAAGAAATAGGAATACCCATTGTAAAAAATCTTTCAACCTTTGTTGGCTTGAGATTTTTCAAAATACAAAATAGAAAAATGAGGGAAGTGAAACATTCAGCTTTGCCCAGTTAGTGGTAAAACAGTTTAAGATAAACCTAGTCTCTTGGGAGATTAGTGCTTAGTTTTTCAAGGTTCTTTTCCTCTTATTCTTTCTCTTCCCCTCTCATCTTTTGAAATCTGAACATAGAAGTTTATTTTATCTCTTAACAATAGCATAGTTGGGCTGTCTTCTGGTCTACACATTGTGCTTCTTCCCTGGCATCCAAATAATGTGTGGGATGCATAGCTTGCCTCACTGAGCTCTGGGCATTGGTTCATATATGTTTACTGTGATAACTGCTAAAATGGGTGGGTTTTGTCAGATCTCCTGGCATAGGCAATGCAAGATGATGGCTCTCAAGATGCTCAGCCATCTCCTCCTGCTGATCAGGCTACTTTCATTGACTTTCACTGATGCTGCAAATCCTCTGAGACTTGGCAAAATCCTCCATCTGGATCTCATCTTAGAGTTGCCTACTCAGAGCTACCACTATTATGTTCTTTGAACAGAGACCTCTACTGAGACCTCCTCTGCTGTGACTTCCTGGCAAGTATATTAATGTTTATTTCTAAACTACCCTTTATTTAGGACTTCCCTGGTGGCTCAGACGGTAAAGGGTCTGCCTACAATGAGTGAGACCTGGGTTCAATCCCTGGGTTGGAGAAGGAAATGGCACCCCACTCCAGTATTCTTGCCTGGAAAATCCTATGGACTGAGGAGCCTGGTAGGCTACAGTCCATGGGATCGCAAAGAGTCAGATACGACTGAGTTGACTTCATTTTCACGTCTCACTTTCACCCTTTATGTATCTTCAGAGTTTCCCAGGAACTTCTCTATCTCTCCTGCCATATGCACCAGCTACTATTCTGCCTAAAACACCATGACACAATTTTTATGCTTCTGTGGCCATCCTCTGTTGATATAGTGTTTTTCTCAAAGGCTTTCAAACTTGGAGAAGCTTTCCAAGTTTCTCCAAAACTTTCAACCCAGACAATTGCACTATGAGCAAAGGATAGTCTCATCTCTCATGCACTTGTCTCTCACACACACCCCTTAACTCTTTCCCCAGCCCTTCCTACTTTTCACACAATGGGACTTTTGTTGGATCATAGCCTCCATTCTTTCTCCATTATGATTCCTTTTTAAAACTAGAGTATTAGCTTTGTTTTCAAATAGCTAAAAATTTCCCTGATTAATAGAACACTTTTGAAATTCAGATGGCTTCTTTTCCTTTCAAAAGGCCTGAATTTCAAGACAAATGTCTGACAAGGGACTCGAGAAAGTTCACCATGAGATTTCAAACTTAGCAAAGGTCTTTTTCTCTAGGCGGATTATGCCTTCCTGGAAGCAATGACTGCCACCAACTCAGTGTGCAAGGAGCCACAGGGAAATGGTTTATGAGGAATTAAATACTCACTGGTTTGCTAAGCCAGAAACATTATCCTCATTAAGGTTGTCTAAGCATATTAAATCAGGAAATCTGAGGACCAGTCACAACTTGTCTGCTAATATTCTTTGTGACTTAGGACTAATTCCATGATAAGAAAAATAATGGTAGCAGCAACTACTGAGTTCCTCTTATGGTGGCCAGTGACGCTTTAACTTTTTATACTCCTGTTCCAGCCACCCAGTTATTATACTTATTCCTTGTCAATACCTTCTAGTCTTTGGCCCCAAGCTTTTTATGTGAGAAAATACAAATTCTTACATACAGATGGCCAAAAAAAGCATATGAAAAGATGCTCTACATCAAGATGCTCTAATTAATATGCTTTGATGAGCATCAAAGATGCTCTAATTAATAGAGCAATGCAAATCAAAACTACAATGAGACATCACCTAACACCAGTCAGAATGGCCATCATGCAAAAATCTACAAATAATAAATGCTGGGGAGTGTGTGGAGAAATGGAAGCTTCCTACACTGTTGGTGGGAACATAAATTGGTATAACTATTATGGAGAATAGTGTGGAGGTTCATAAAAAACTAAAAATAGAGCTATCATATGATCCTGCAATACCACTTCTGGGCATACACCTAGAGAAAACCATAATTCAAAAAGATACATGCATCCCAATGTTCATTGCAGCACTGTTTACAACAACCAAGATATGGAAGCAACCTAAATGTCCATCGACAGAGAAATGGATAAAGAAGATGTGGTACAAGTATACAATGGAATATTACTCAGCCATTAAAGAGAACAAAATAAAGTCATTTGCAGCAACATGGATGGAGCTAGAGATTGAGTAAAGTAGTCAGAAAGAGAAAAACAAATATCATATGATATTGCTTACATGTGGAATCTTTTAAAATGGAATAAATTGTATTTATTTACAGAATAGAAATAGTCACATATGTAGAAAACAACTTATGATTACTAGTGGGAATGCAGAGGAGGGATAAATTAGAAGCTTAGTATTGAGTAGATAACTAATAAGGACCTACTATATAGTACAAGGAACTCTTTCCAGTGCTCTATAATAACCTAAACAGGAAAAGAATTTTTAAAAGAGTAGATATATGTATATGTATAACTGATTCACTTTGCTGTACAGTAGAAACTAACACAGCATTTCAAACCAACTTTAAAATTTTTCTTTAAAAACTTTGAAAGAAACTTTAATTTTTTTTAATTTATTTAATTGGAGGCTAATTACTTTACAATATTATAGTGGTTTTCCCATACATTGACATGAATCAGCCATGGGTGTACATGTGTTCCCCATCCTTAACCCCTCACCCACCTCCCTCCCCATCCCATCCCTCTGGGTCATCCCGGTGCACCAGCCCTGAGCACCGTGTCTCATGCAAGAAACTTTTCTTTAAAAAAAGAAATTTAAAAAGAAAGAAAACATAATCTCTTATAATTTAAACTGCTATTGTGCTTTTTGATATTTGCAGTCAATTTTTTTTCTTTTTTTTTTTTTTAATTCTACAAGTATATTGCTACCAACCCATCTCTCTCCACCTTCATGCATGTGCGTGCTCAGTCATAGAGCCCCATGGACTGCAGATTGCCAGGCTCCTCTGTCCGTGGACTTTTCGTGGCAAGAATACTGGAGTGAGTTGCCATTTCCTTCTCCAGGTGCAGTCACTTTTTAAACTGATACATGGGTGTAAGTGCAGGTAAGTTTGCAGATATTGGTGGCAGGATATTGAGAAACTTTCTAACAGTGTCTGCAGGAGATAAGATAAAGCTTAGTTTGAGGGAGTAAATTGTGGGGAAGAACATCTGAGAAAAATAGAACAATTTGGCATACCTATTGTGGAGACTAAGAGAAAGAGATAACAAGAGATGTTGAAAGAATTCTGAGCATTGTTATGGCAAGACAGCGTTGAAGACAATGTATGTGTAGGAGAATCAAGCTGGGAATTACTTTATTTTACTCAGTCAATGCATAAGACCAGAGAAGGCAGGCAATTAAATTGATCTTTAGTGTATGCTTTGTAGGAAGGATTTGCGAGGATAAGAAGTTAAAGAGAAAATAATGTATTATGGATTCCAGCCAGAATAAGGATGGATAGGATGAAGGGAGGAAACCGATCATCTCATTCTACTACTAAAAATCCTTGCGATGGGCTTCCACTTCTTGTAGAAGAACATCCAAATCCTCAACATGCCAACATGGGAATGATCTGACCCATGACTGTTTCTAGCCTCCTCTGGTGTCACTCTTCCTTTTGTGCTCTGCACTGAAGCCATGCACACAGTGGGCCAGAAGAAAGTAATCTAAGTATATAGTTTTTGATAAATTTTATTCCATTCCTTTACCATACATCCCCCCCCCAGCCTGGCTTTATAGTCAAATCTTTTTGGCTTCTGCAAGATCATTTTCCAGTAGCCTGGCCCCTTTTCTCTGTTACTAGCCACCCAGTGTTAATATTTTCATCTTTTCTTCTCCTTGAAGCTTAATTGGTCTCTCAGCCTCCGTTCTCTTATCTCCTTAATTCATCTTCACATTCACAAATGCCTTGGTTATGTTACTGTTACACAAAACAAAGCATATTATTCTTCTATTCTGAAAGCTTATTTAACAAAGTACAAACTCTCCATGTCACCTAAAGTTGTCTACTGTCTGGCCTCAGCTTACCTTTCCAGCTCCCTCTCTCTCTACTCTGCCCTCAGCACTTAATGTTCTAATCAAATTGCGCTTTTCACAATTTCTTAAATATGTCATGTATGTTCATATTTGTTGTCCACATTGTTTTTTCTGTATTGAATACTCTACTTTCCATCTTCACCTTAAGGGATAGAGTCTTATTTATCCCTTAAGGCCTAGCCTCTATGGTATTCACTCCAATCTCCTGCTGACAAGTAATTGCTCCTTTTTGTGCATTACATAACATGACTTTTGTGCCTTATCATTAATATTTATTTTATTTACCGCATATCTTGGTAAACTGTGTGGATGTCTATCTTCCTACTAAACTAGATGGTCCATTAGGGTGGAGACTTTGTTCTTAACCACTGTAATGAGAGTTTAGTGTGAAGTCGCTCAGTCGTGTCCGACTCTTTACGACCCCGTGGACTGTAGCCCACCAGGCTCCTCTGTCCATGGGATTCTCCAGGCAAGAATACTAGAGTGGGTTGCCATTTCCTTCTCCAGGGGATCTTCCCCACCCAGGGATCAAACCCAGGTCTCCCGCATTGCAGGCAGACGCTTTAACCTCTGAGCCACCAGGGAAGCCCAATGAGAGTTTAGCTCATTGTTTATTGATGAACAACTCCTTGGCTAGAGTGGTAAAGTGAAAAGTGAAAGTGTTAGTCATTCAGCTGTGTCCAACTCTTTTCGACCCTAGGGACTGTAGCCCACCAGGCTCCTCTGTCCATGGAATTCTCCAGGCAAAAGTACTGGAGTAGGTAGCTATTCCCTTCTGCAGAGCAGTAAAAGATAGGCCTGAAAGATAGGGCACTCTGGGATTAGGTTAGGGAGACCCTGAAGTCTCTTGTAGGCAGCATATATTTGGGTCTTAAGTTTTTTTGGCATCCAGCTGCTCTGTGCTTTTTGATTATTGAGTTCAATCCATTTACTTTTAGGGTAATTATTGATATTTACCTGCCTCCTGAGAAATCTGTATGTAGGTCAAGAAACGACAGTTAGAACCAGACATGGAAAAATGGACTGGTTCCAAATTGGAAAAGGAGCACATCAGGGCTGTATAGTGTCACCTTGCTTGTTTAACTTATATTCAGAGTACATCATGTGAAATGCCAGGCTGGATAAAGCACAGCTGGAATCAAAATTGCAAGAAGAAATATCAATAACCTCAGATATGCAGATGACACCACCTTTATGGCAGAAGGCAAAGGAGAACTAAAGATCTCTTGATGAAACTGAAAGAAGAGAATGGAAAAGCTGGCTTAAAACTCAACATTCAGAAAACTAAGATCATGGCTTCTGGTCCCATCACTTCATGGTAAATAGATGGGGAAATAACGGAAACAGTGGCAGACTTTATTTGGGGGGAGCTCCAAAATCATTACAGAGGTAAAAAAAAAAAAAAAATCACTGCAGAAATTAAAAGACCCTTGCTCCTTGGAAGAAAAGTTATGACAAACCTAGACAGGATATTAAAAAGCAGAGACATGACTTTACTGACAAAGGCCCATATAGTCAAAGCTGTGGTTTTTCCATTAGTCATGTATGGATGTGAGAATTGGACCATAAAGAAAGCTGAGCGCCAAAGAATTGATGTTTTTGAACTGTGGTGTTGGAGAAGACTCTTGAGAGTCCTTTGGACTGCAAGGAGATCAAATCAGTCAATCCTAAAGGAAATCAGAGCTGAATATTCACTGGAAGGATTGATGCTAAAGCTGAAGCTATAATACTTTGGCCACGTGATACAAAGAATTGACTCACTGGAAAAGACCCTGATGCTGGGAAAGATTGAATGTGGGAGGAGAAGGGGACAACAGAGGATGACATGGTTGGATGGCATCACTGACTTGATGGACATGAGTTTGAACATGTTGTTGATGGACAGGGAACCCTGGCATGGTGCAGTCCATGGGGGTTGCAAAGAGTCAGACACGACTGACTGACTGAACTGAAGTAAACTGATTGATGTTTAAGGACTCTCTAATGATGTCTTACTAATTGCTTTCTGACTATTTGGTATTTCCACTATATTTTTTCTCCTTCCAACCTTTGTGAGTTGGTGATTTTCCATGGTGGTATGTCTAATTCTTCTCTCTTTATGTTGTATAAATCTATTATAGGTTTTTGTGTTATGGTTACCATGTGATTACACATGCATGCTTGTCTCTTCAGTTATTTCCCACTCTTTGTAACCCTATGGACTGTAGTCTACCAGGCTCTTCTGTACATGGGATTCTCCAGGCAAGAATACTGGACTGAGTTGCCATACCCTCCTCCAGGGAACTTTCTCCACCCAGGGATCTTTCTCCACCCAGGGATCTAACATGAGTCTCCTGCATTACAGGCAGATTCTTTACCACTGAGCCGCTGGGGAAGCCCATGGTTACTATGAGACTTACCCAAAACATAGATAAAATAATCTATTTTATCCTGATAGAAACTTAACTTCAACTGCATATAAAAACTTCACCTTTTTGCTTACGTCCTTTTATGACTTTGATGTCACAATTTATCTCTTTTTATATTGTGTATTTGTTAAGTTACAGTGGCTATAGTTATTTTTAAAACTTGTGTTTAACCTTTGTACTATAGTTAAATGTTTAACATACCCTCATGTTACAAAATTAGTCTTGTCTTAAGTTTTAAGAAAATGTTTATTTGTTTTTGGCTGTGCTAGATCTTCGTTGCTACGCAGGCTTTTCTTTAGCTGTGGAGGGCAGGGGCTACTCTCTAGTTGCAGTGCATGAGCTTCTCATTGCAGTGGCTCCTCTTGTTGTGGAGCATGGGCTATAGGGCACACGGCCTTCAGTAGTTGCAGCGCGTGGGCTCAGTGGTTGCAGTTCCCAGGCTCTGAAGCACAGGCTCAATAGTTGTGGCCCATGGGCTTAGCTGCTTTGCAGCATGTGGAATCAAACCCATGTCTCCTGCACTGACAGATGGATTCTTTACTACTAAGCCACGAAAAAGCCCAGAATTAGCCTTCTAAATCTAACTATATATTTATCTTGACCAGTATGCTATGCATTTTCATATGGTTTCATGTCTAATTAGAATCTTTTCATTTCTGCTTGAAGAATTCCTTTCAGCATTTCTTGCAAGGCAGGATAAACTCTCTCAGAAAGTTTTTGTCTGGAAAAGTCCATTTTCTCATTCATATCTGAAGGGTATTCTTGCTGGATAAAGTATTCCTGACTGGCATTTTTTTCTTTTAAAACTTTGACTATATCACTCCATTTTCTCCTGGCCTATAGGGTTTCTGCTGAGAAATTTACTGATAGCCTAATGGAGGTTCTTTTGGAGTTTACAACCTTTATTCCTTTGCTGGTTTTAAGATTATACTTGTCTTTGATTTTTGACAGTTTCATTATAATGTACTTTGGAGAAGGCCTTTTTGCACTGAGATAATGGAGTAATCTATTCGCTTTGTGAACTTGTATGTCTAAGTCTCTCCCCAGGCTTGGGAAATTCTCAACAACTTTTTTTTCTTTAAATAGCCTTTCTGCCCCTTTCTCCCCTCTTCTCCATCTGGTACTTCAATTATTCTAATATTTGTACATGATGTCCCATATTATGTACAGATTATGCAGGCTTTCTTCTCTCTTGTTCTCCTTTGACTGGATTATTTCAAAGTTCCCATCCTTTAAGATCCTTGATTCATTCTATCGTTAGTCTGTTCTGCTGTAGACACCCCCTATTGCATTTTTCATTACCTAATTGGCTTCTTCAGCTCTGGACTTTCTGTTTGGTTCTTTTCAATTATTTCCATTTTCACTAAAAGTCTCGTTTTGTTCAGGTATTGTTTTTCAGATTACATTGAATCGTACTTTTTGGTCACCCATTGAGTTTCCTCAAACAGCTACCTTGAATTCTTTATCAGATAAACTGCAAAATTCCATTTCTTTGAATTTGCATGCTAGAGGATTATTGTGATCTTTTGATAATAACGAGTTTCCTTGATTGTTCATGTTCCTGAGGGAGCGGGGGTTGCATTTCTGTTCTTGCCTTTGAGGTGGCAGATACCTCCTCAAAACTTTACTTACTGACTTCTGCTGGCAGTTTTTTTGGTTGGTCCAGCTTATGTGAGCTGCTTTATCCAGCCGTGTATGGACATATCTGCTTCACTCTTCTTGCTCCCTCTTGTGGCAGAATTCTTAAATTCTATGTCTTTTCTGGTTCTTACAACTCACTAGCTGGCTGTTGGCAACCTTCCTTTTGTTTTCCAGAAGGTGACACTAAAACTCAAGTTTGTGGATTCTCTCTTGCCCACAGACCCAGGCCAGTTTTCTGAAGGGACTCCCTGTTCAGCTGAGCTTGCTTTCTCTACTGCACTGAGGAACAGGCACCAGGAGTCAGCTGCAGAATGTGGGGAAGTGCTGGTTTAGCTCTCAGGGCCTTGAGGGTGCCATGGGCCAGGTTGGGTTATCCTTGGATGAGGTGTTTCTAGCGTCTCACAATTAAGCTTCCTGCTGGAGTCCTGATAGTAGTCAGCAGGAATCTCACTCCCTTAATTAGCCCTTTGATATTCCCTTCTGCCTCCTTCTTGATCTTCTCCCTCCCTCAAGTCATGGGGGCCCAACCTCAATGCTCTGGGTGCCACAGAACAGTGACCGGCTTTTCCAGCAGTGTTCCACATAGCTGAGGTAGCCAGGCCCTCACCCACCATTCTCCCATTTCCTCCATGGGATAGGTCACCACTGGCTAGTTCAGCTTCACAGCTGTGCTGCTTTGGAGGCCAGGCAAAGCTCTCCAACTTATATTCTTTTTTGTTCAAATGAAGAGCTGTAATCTCTCTTTGGGAAGGCTGGACTTTTATTAAGTCTATCTTGGTGTTCCTCCACCAGAATCATAAGGGACTATGGCTACTTCATCAGCTCCTGTTCCACTGCTGGTACCAAGGTATGTCTGCCTATTACCCAATGCACAGGCGGGCAAGTCTCCTCCTCAGCCCCTTGAAGTATTGTGTTGAATCACACAGAGGGACTTTTGTTCATAGATAGATGCCTAATTAAGTTGTTTAAAAGAAAGGGGACAAAGAGAGGGTTGTCTTAGGATGCTGACATCATTCTCTTGCTTCTGAGTGTCTACTATAAATTGGAAGGGAACTTATACTCCATCTAATTAAACTTCTCCAGTTTAAACATAAGGAAACTGACATAGTAACTTGGAACAGTTTGATGGACATGCAAGTGAAAGTGAAGTTGTTCAGTTCAGTTCAGTCGCTGAGTCGTGTCCGACTCTTTGCGACCCCATGAATCGCAGCACGCCAGGCCTCCCTATCCATCACCAACTCCCGGAGTTCACTCAGACTCACATCCATCGAGTCGGTGATGCCATCCAGCCATCTCATCCTCTGTCGTCCCCTTCTTCTCCTGCCCCCAATCCCTCCCAGCATCAGAGTCTTTTCCAAAGAGTCAACTCTTCACATGAAGTGGCCAAAGTACTGGAGTTTCAGCTTTAGCATCATTCCTTCCAAAGAACACCCAGGACTGATCTTCTTTAGAATGGACTGGTTAGATCTCCTTACAGTCCAAGGGACTCTCAAGAGTCTTCTCCAACACCACAGTTCAAAAGCATCAATTCTTCGGCGCTCAGCTTTCTTCACAGTCCAACTCTCACATCCATACACGACTACTGGAAAAACCATAGCCTTGACTAGACAGACCTTTGTTGGCAAAATAATGTCTCTCCTTTTTAATATGCTATCTCGGTTGGTCATAACTTTTCTTCCAAGGAGTAAGCATCTTTTAATTTCATGGCTGCAGTCACCATCAGCAGTGATTTTGGAGCCCAAAAAAATAAAGTCTGACACTGTTTCCACTGTTTCCCCATCTATTTCCCATGAAGTGATGGGACCGGATGCCATGATCTTCGTTTTCTGAATGTTGAGCTTTAAGCCCACTTTTTCACTCTCCTCTTTCACTTTCATCAAGAGGCTTTTGAGTTCCTCTTCACTTTCTGCCATAAGGGTGATGTCATCTGCATATCTGAGGTGATTCATATTTCTCCCGGCAATCTTGATTCCAGCTTGTGCTTCTTCCAGCCCAGCGTTTCTCATGATGTACTCTGCAAAGAAGTTAAATAAGCAGGGTGACAATATACAGCCTTGACGTACTCCTTTTCCTATTTGGAATCAGTCTGCTGTTCCATATCCAGTTCTAACTTCTGGTCTAACTTCCTAACCTTCATATAGGTTTCTCAAGAGGCAGGTCAGGTGGTCTGGTATTCCCATCTCTTTCAGAATTTTCCACAGTTTATTGTGATCCACACGGTCAAAGGCTTTGGCATAGTCAATAAAGCAGAAATAGATGTTTTTCTGGAACTCTCTTGCTTTTTCCATGATCCAGCAGATTTTGGCAATTTGATCTCTGTTCCTCTGCCTTTTCTAAAACCAGCTCGAACATCAGGGAGTTCACAGTTCACGTACTGTTGAAGCCTGGCTTGCAGAATTTTGAGCATTACTTTACTAGCGTGTGAGATGAGTGCAATTGTGCGGTAGTTTGAGCATTCTTTGGCATTGCCTTTCTTTGGGATTGGAATGAAAACTTAGCCATGTCCAGTTCTTTTCCACCCGGTGGACTGTAACCCATTAGGCTCCTCTGTCCATGGGATTCTCCAGGCAAGTACACTGGAGTGGGTTGCTATTTCCTTCTCCAGGGAATCGTCCTGACCCAGGGATCAAACTCGGGTCTCCCGCATTGCAGGCAAATTCTTTACTGTCTGAGTCACCAGGGAATCCCAAGGAAGCAGTTTTTTTAAAAAAATAGCCTATGAGAGATTCCTTCCGTTACTGCCTAATCCAAAGTTTCCTAAGTTTAATACAAAATTTTTACACATTTGCGTGTGTGAGACAAAATTGATGGCATTCTGGAACCTATGAGGAGCAATACCCTGATGACCAAAGTTAAAACTCTAAAATATGATGGAATTCCTTTGCAGTCCAGTGACTGGGACTCTCAGCTTTCACTGCCAATGGTGTGGATTCAATCCCTGGTTGGGGATTTGAGGTCCCACAGGCTGTGAGACAAAAATAAATAAATAAAGAGCTTCCCCTTCAATTCAGGCCCTCATTGCTTTATATCTGATTTTATAAAAACCTTCCTTCCTAGCTTGTTTCCTTGCTTTCATAGTTTCCTCTCTATAAATTCATCTCATAGATCTCTAAGATCACGTGCCACCTCCCTAACCTAAAATGAATGTCTCATTTTATCAGTCACTTAATTTAAAACTCCTGAATACCCTTCATTGGCTCCCAGAATAGAATAGTGATTAAAGGATAAGAGACAGGTCTAGATTCAAATCATGGCTCTTCCCTGTCACTTTCTTTGATATTGCAAACTGTGTTTCAAGTAACTCACTTAAATACTATGATCTTTGATTTATACAACTGATGAATGGGGATGAGAGTTTAAGATTTAGATACTAGTGTGCAGTTAAATTCAAAAATCTCCCTTCCACATAGCTTAATTACTTGAACAGTTAATGGAAAAGAGCAACTTTTTAAAGCAGCAAAAACATATCAAGAGCCATCAAACAAGGGGAAAGGTCATGTCATAACCTTCAAAAATTGGGGACTATCAAAGAAAAATACACGTTTCCAAAAATATACAGAACAAAGCTCAGAGCAGTATGGCAAGCCTTTTAACATCATCCTCCAAACTATGTAGGGAAGATAAATGAACAAAATGCTGAAAACTTTAAACCACCCTCCCAACCTGCCCTGAAACCTGGGAAAGAGAGATTCAGATGAGATATGAAGACAAAGAACTTTGCAAAGGGGCCAAAGTTTTACCCTAACTACCTTTTTGTCCTGCCAGAAAAGGGAACCTTTTGACTCTCAGCTGGGGGAAAATGGAGAGGATAGCAGAACAATCATAAACAGCCAGAGTTGATTATTTCCAAGAATAACTGAGGATTTAGCAGAAAGGAAGAAAAAAAAAAGGGAATAATTAGGACAAGAGTCTCTGAGGGAGGCAAAGTAGAGAAGAGGCATTCTTAATGCCTGAAGGGAAGTAACCTACACATGTGTTATTGATACAGGACAAAACTCTCCTTTTCGACTCATGTTTTCCTCGGAGGAAGACAGAGTGGGGGCTGGAAGAGAAATTGCTGATTGGAAGAAACAGGTGTTTGTGGGAAGGAAAAATTGATAGCACTGAAGTAGAGACTCCAGTAAAAAAGAAAAAAAAAAAAAAACTAAACAAAACAAAATTTTAGATTACCTTTACTAAAGAAACAAAGAAGTCAGTGCTCCAAGATGACCAAAAGGAATAATCCAAAGCCGATTGATATTCTTAGTGTGATAGAAATAAACCCCAACGGCCTGACAGAGTTTAGCATAGGAAACATTTAACGAAATCCCAAGAGGGCAGAGTGCAGGTATCCCAACAAAGGCTGTACACAGCCACAGCTGAGCTCTTCCCTCCTCTCTGAACCTAAGGTAATAGCTGCTGCTGCTGCTAAGTCGCTTCAGTCGTGTCCAACTCTGTGCGACCCCATAGACGGCAGCCCACCAGGTTCCCCTGTCCCTGGGATTCTCCAAGCAAGAACACTGGAGTGGGTTGCCATTTCCTTCTCCAAAGCATGAAAGTGAAAAGTGAAAGTGAGGTCGCTCAGTCGTGTCTGACCCTCAGTGACCCCATGGACTGCAGCCTTCCAGGTGCCTCTGTCCGTGGGATTTTCCAGGCAAGACTACTGGAGTGGGGTGCCATTGCCTTCTCTGAAGGTAATAGCTAAACAAGTGGAATTCATCCACACTGTAGCAAAGCAAATAGAAGCTGTTCATATGCCATATAAAAAAGATGAAAAGAAAGGGCACAATAACTTTGCAAACACATATTGGCAAAAATGAATAAATATGAGAAAGGAGAACACAGATGAAGAAAGCATTCTGGAAATTAGCAGAGCCCCAAAAACAAAATATTCTTTCTCATACAGATATTAATGAGAACATAAAATTAATTTTTAAAAGTAAGGTGTAAAGCAATTTTTAAAAGTAAGGTGTAAAGATTAAAAGGGAGAATGCAAATCTCAGAAAAACTGAGAACCATGTAACACTGTATTAGCACTAAAAAAGCTAGAAAGCACAGAGATAGCTCTATTGAGTGTAATTGCAAACTCCAAACCCATTCTAATTTAAATTTCTTCTAGCCACTAAGCCACAGTGAAGAATCCACCCACCAAGCAGGAGATGCAGGTTCAATCCCTGGGTCAGGATGATTCCTTGAAGAAGGAAATGGCAACCCAGTATTCTTCCCTGGGAAATCTCATGGACAGAGGAGCCTGGCAGGCTACAGTCTATAGAGTTGCAAGAGTCAGACACTTAACAACTGAACAACAACATCCTCTAACAAATGTGGAATGCTGCTGCTGCTGCTGCTAAGTTGCTTCAGTCATGTCTGACTCTGTGCGACCCCACAGATGGCAGCCCACTGGGCTCCGCCATCCCTGGGATTCTCCAGGCAAAAACACTGGAGTGGGCTGCCATTTCCTCCTCCAATGCATGAAAAGTGAAAGTGAAGTCGCTCAGTCGTGTCTGACTCAGGGACCCCATGGACTGCAGCCTACCAGGCTCCTCCGTCCATGGGATTTTCCAGGCAAGAGTACTGGAGTGGGGTGCCATTGCCTTCTCCAACAAATGTGGAATAGCAGGTCAAAATTAGCTTGTCTTCTTTTCTGGCTCCATCTCATCAATTTTCTAGTCGCTGTTTCTAATATCTGGAGGGTGGGAGGGTAAGTAATGGGTGTGTGTGTGTGTGTGTTAGTTGCTCAGTGGTGTCCAACACTGGGACCCCGTGGACTGTAGCCCGCCAGGCTCCTCTGTCCATGGGGTTCTCCAGGCAAGAATACTGGAGTCGGTAGCTATTTCCTTCTCCAGGAGATCTTCCCAACCCAAAGATCAAACCAGGGTCTCCTTCATTGGAAACAGATTTTTTACTGTCTGAGTTACTAGGGAAGCCCCACTGGGGTCATGGGGTAGTTTTTGTGGAGGTATGGTTGTAATCTACCAACAGGACCCTCTAGGTGGCAGTAGTCAATTGCTTACTATGGGGTACTTTTGTCAGTTCTTTATAAATTCCATGGTTGCCTGGTCTGCCCTTCTTTCTCTCTGGCTCCTGGATTTCTGGAACCTATTCTCTGTTCCTGCTCCTCAGGTAGCACACATGGTTAGTATCATTTCCACAGAGTCCTTACCAAACCTCAAAAACATACACCTTTATCCCGCTATGGGAGGAAAGGCAGTCCAGTCTCAATGTAACCACGTGTGTGTTCAGCTACCAGTTGGGGCCATTCCAGCCACAGCATCTCATCTTTAGAATAATCATTGATAAGACCCTTAATTCCTAGAGACGTGCATAAAACTCACCAAGTAGACTCCTAAAAAAGAAAAATTCTCCTTGACTTGAAAAGAGGAGGCATCTATCATATTCTGTACCTTTTAGTAGCAGTATTAGCAATCATACAGGGCAGTTTGTCAGGTCTAAGTTTGAGAATAGGTAAAAAGACAGCTTGGCCTCCATTCAAGTTTTCTTTCTTTTTTGTTATTCAAGGTTTCTTTTACTTCTGTTTACTCCCAAAGCAGTAAATATATTGCTGTTGATAAAACAAATAAAAAAGAGGTTAGAGAATGCAGCTCCCCATGCTTTAAATGCATTCCACAGAAGTTCATTCAAAGTTCATTGGAACTGGCAGCCTGCCAGTTTTCCAGGTCGGAGAAAAATGTGAACTTCATAACAGCCAGATCAACACCCAGAAAGAACTTAGAACACCAATGTGCAGGGTACTAAGTCGCTTCAGTCATGTCTGACTCCATCTGACCCCACGGACTAGCTTGCCAGGCTCCTCTGTCCATGGGCTCTCTAGGCAAGAATACTGGAGTGGGTTGCCATGCCTTCCTCCAGGGGATCATCCTGACCCAGGGAATGAGACAGCATCTCTTATGTCTCCTATTTGGCAGGTGGGTTCTTTACCACTAGTGATAACATAATTCTGTTATGCAGAGAGCCACATTCTCCAAGGCTCTGAAATTCTTGTCATATTGGCACCTAGCAAATGCCTCTTCTCTTAGCAAGTTCTGAGTGCCTAGAAGTTTCTATTTGTGTCTGTTTATAGCATATTAAAAAGCAGAGACATTACTTTGCCAACAAGGGTCCATTTAGTAAAGGCTATGGTTTTTCTAGTAGTCATGTATGGATGTGAGAGTTGGACTGTGAAGAAAGCTGAGCGCCGAAGAATTGATGCTTTTCAACTGTGGTGTTGGAGAAGACTCTTGAGAGTCCCTCGGACTGCAAGGAGATCCAACCAGTCCATTCTGAAGGAGATCAGCCCTGGGATTTCTTTGGAAGGAATGATGCTAAAGCTGAAACTCCAGTACTTTGGCCACCTCATGCGAAGAGTTAACTCATTGGAAAAGACTCTGATGCTGGGAGGGATTGGGGGCAGGAGGAGAAGGGCACGACCGAGGATGAGATGGCTGGATGGCATCACGGACTCGATGGACGTGAGTCTGAGTGACCTCCGGGAGTTGGTGATGAACAGGGAGGCCTGGCGTGCTGCGATTCACGGGGTCGCAAAGAGTAGAACACAACTGAGCGACTGAGCTGAGCTGAGCTGAGGGCATTTCTACCATAGAGGAATACATTCTTCTCCTTCCCCTTCCAGACGGAGTAGAAGGTGAGTGAAATGCACAGTACTCTGTCATCTCTTCTCTGAAGAAACCTCTTTCTCTTCAACCTCAGCTTTGTGTATAGACTGAAACTGAGTGAACAGCTGAAACTGGCAGATCCAGGGCCTCCCTGGTGGCTCAATGGGGAAGATGCAGGAGAGACACAGACTTGATCCCTGGTCAGGGATCCCACATGCCTCGGAGCAACTAAGCCATGGGCCACAACTATTGAGCCTGTGTTCTAGAGACCAGGAACCACAACTACTGAGCCCTCGTGCCTCAACTATGAAGCCCACACACCCGACAGTCCACGGGAAATCACCGCAATGAGAACTCCGTGCACAGCAAGAGACAGAAGTCCTGGCTTGTCACAAAGTAATAAAAAAAAAACAATAAAGCAAAGCAAAAAGCAAAGTTTAAAGACAAATATTTATATTGCAATCAGTTAAGACTACTGTCCATCACTTTCTTATTTTTTTTTTATTGTATTTATTTTTTTATTAGCTGCACTGGGTCTTTATTGCTGCATGGGCTTTATTGGTGCTTCCCTACAAACTGAGCTACTTTAAAAAAAAAAAAAGTAATGGACAGTAGTCTGAGCTGATTGCAATATAAATATTTGTCTTTTAAAAAGCTGACAGAACTAGTTTAGGACCATATACTTAGAATGTTATACATGAATGGTCTGGTACCTGTCTTTAAAATTAGAAGCATATATCATTTTGTTGTCAGCTTTAGAGGCCTCCAATAGAGCATCTTGTTGTTTTTCTACCATACCATGTTATTTGTTGACATTATCCTGACTTATGTTATTACTGATAGGGTATTTGTGATTTCTGTCAGGCAGAGACTGTATCACCCATTCTTATTTTCTCCACAATGCCTATGAAAAGAAGAGAGGTGAAAAGCAAAGGAGAAAAGGAAAGACATAAGCACCTGAATGCAGAGTTCCAAAGAATAGCAAGAAGAGATAAGAAAGCCTTCTTCAGCGATCAATGCAAATAGAGGAAAAGAACAGAATGGGAAAGACTTGAGATCTCTTCAAGAAAATTAGAGATACCAAGGGAACATTTCATGCAAGGATGGGCTCGATAAAGGACAGAAATGGTATGGACCTAACAGAAGCAGAAGATATTAAGAAGAGGTGGCAAGAATACACGGAAGAACTGTACAAAAAACATCTTCACGACCCAGATAATCATGATGATGTGATCACTCATCTAGAGCCAGACATCTTGGAATGTGAAGTCAAGTGGGCCTTAGAAAGCATCACTACGAACAAAGCTAGTGGAGGTGATGGAATTCCAGTTGAGCTGTTTCAAATCCTGAAAGATGATGCTGTGAAAGTGCTGCACTCAATATGCCAGCAAATTTGGAAAACTCAGCAGTGGCCACAGGACTGGAAAAGGTCAGTTTTCATTCCAATTCCAAAGAAAGGCAATGCAAAAGAATGCTCCAATTACCGCACAATTGCACTCATCTCACATGCTAGTAAAGTAATGCTCAAAATCCTCCAAGCCAGGCTTCAGCAATACGTGAACCGTGAACTCCCTGATGTTCAAGCTGGCTTTAGAAAAGGCAGAGGAACCAGAGATCAAATTGCCAACATCCGCTGGATCATGGAAAAAGCAAGAGAGTTCCAGAAAAACATCTACTTCTGCTTTATCGACTATGCCAAAGCCTTTGACTGTGTGGATCACAATAAACTGTGGAAAATTCTGAAAGAGATGGGAATACCAGACCACCTAACCTGCCTCTTGAGAAATCTGTATGCAGGTCAGGAAGCAACAGTTAGGACTGGACATGGAACAACAGACTGGTTCCAAATAGGAAAAGGAGTGCGTCAAGGCTGTATATTGTCACCCTGCTTATTTAACTT
>SJYT01076692.1:394721-412980 GCA_006410635.1 Cephalophus harveyi
GAACTGAACCGATGCAGAGTACATTATGAGAAACGCTGGACTGGAGGAAGCACAAGCTGGAATCAAGATTGCCAGGAGGAATATCAATAACTTGAGATATGCAGATGACACCACCCTTATGGCAGAAAGTGAAGAAGAACTAAAGGGCCTCTTGAGGAAAGTGAAAGAGGAGAGTGAGAAAGTTGGCTTAAAGCTCAACATTCAGAAAACTAAGATCATGGCATCTGGTCCCATCACTTCATGGGAAATAGATGTGGAAACAGTGGAAACTGTGGCTGACTTTATTTTTGGGGGGCTCCAAAATCACTGCAGATGGTGACTGCAGCCATGAAATTAAAAGACACTTGTTCCTTGGAAGAAAAGCTATGATCAACCTTACAGCATTTTAAAAAGTAGAGACATTACTTTGTCAACAATGGTCCGTCTAGTCGAGGCTATGGTTTTTCCAGTAGTCATGTATGGATGTGAGAGTTGGACTAGAAAGAAAGCTGAGCAGTGAAGAATTGATGCTTTTGAACTGTGGTGTTGGAGAAGACTCTTGAGAGTCACTTGGACTGCAAGGAGATCCAACCAGTCCATCCTAAAGGGTATCAGTCCTGAGTGTTCATTGGAAGGACTGATGTTGAAGCTGAAACTCCAATACTTTGGCCACCTCATGCGAAGAGCTGACTCATTGGAAAAGACTCTGATGCTGGGAGTGATTGGGGGCAGGAGGAGAAGGGGACGACTGAGGATGAGATGGCTGGATGGCATCACTGACTTGATGAATGTGAGTTTGAGTGATCTCCTAGAGATGGTGATGAACAGGGAGGCCTGGCGTGCTGCGATTCATGGGGTCGCAAAGAGTCGGACACGACTGAGCGACTGAACTGAACTGAATGACTTTCTAAGATTGTTTGGAGGCTCAGTGAATTAATGCTGGCATGATACTTGGGATAGTACCCGGGAAAACGCAAGTTCTCAGTATTCTTATTGTTTGGTGGTGGTGGTAGTTATGTTCAATAACTTTCATGCCAAAGACAAAAGTTCTTTATTTGTTCTAGAATACCAAGCTCCTTAAAAAAGGTATTTTTTTAGGATACATTTTAGGATACACTTCTCTATCTTTAGATTCCCAGCACTGTGCACTGTGCTTAGGACATAGCAATTGCTCAGCAAAGTTTTGTTAAATGCAATGCATGAATAAGTGATTATTAGGAATACAGTCTTTGGACTCAGACTGCTGCTGCTGCTGCTGCTGCTAAGTCGCTTCAGTCGTGTCCGACTCTGTGCGACCCCGTAGACGGCAGCCCACCAGAGTCCCCCGTCCCTGGGATTCTCCAGGCAAGAACTCAGACTACTTGAGTTCAAATTCTAGTTCTGCCAGTTGAGACTTAACTTTCTATACTATTATCACATACATAAAATGATAATGATTACAGCTCCTTCTTCATGAGACTGTTGAAAGAATTAAATTATTGTATTCATGGAAAACACATTAAAATCTGATGCACTGTTAATTATTCATAAATGTTCAATGATACTGTTTGTAAACATCTGCCGAAGTAATGTGCACAAAGAATGTCGCCTGCCATTTCGGTAAACAAAGAATGTTGCAGTCGAAAAGCCATCAGCCTCTGGAGTCACCTGGTGCACGCTGAGGGGACTCAGGGTGGGGAAAAACAGGATATTGGACCTAGACAGTTAAGGTGCATATCAAAGGAATAATTTCAATGAACCCATACTGTAGAAAAGCACAAAATTCATTAACTTGATACATCTGGGTTATAACTGGGTTATAACAGCAGTAATCTTTTGATGTTCAGCTGTTGTTTTTTGTTTTTCTGCAAAACCTTCTATCTATCCTGCCTCCTTCTTTACTTCTTTGAAACAGTTCCTCAGAGTTGAGAGGCTGTTTGGGAGCTATAACCTTCAGTAATGCCCTGAAGAAAACATAATTCTCAAAATTTAGGTTGTGTGTGTTTTTTTAGTCAACAGTTTTGTTCATTAATTAAGCAGATGTGTAAGAGCATTGACAGAACTGAGTCTGAATTCTGACTCATTAGAAATAGAACCTTGAACACATTTGTTGTATAGTAAATGTCATAGAAATTGAAGTTAACAAACGTGAAACTGAGCAGGCTCTCCTGGGTACAAAAGATTTTCCTTGTCCTCTGTTTCTTATTTGTAGAAAAAGACTACAAACTCCTAGACCTTTCCTGAGTTCTAGAAGGCAGATTCAGACAGTTACTAGTCAGGAAAGAAAGGGAATGCAGAAGCAAAGAAAAAGTAGTCAAGAAATAATTGTTCTTCAGTCACTACTTTGGGTACAACTCTTTGTCATCCCATGGACTGTACCCCATCAGGCTCCTCTAGCCATAGGATTTCCCAAGCAAGCATACTGAAGTGGGTTGCCATTACCTTCTTCAGGGAATCTTTCTGACCCAGGGATCAAACCTGTCTCCTATTTGGTAGGTGAATTTTTACCACTGAGCCACCTGGGAAGCCCCAAGAAAAAATAATACAGCAGTAGAGTGGAGTCCTTGCTACTCCTGAAGTGAAATACATGACAGTGTATCTTTGAGTTCTTCTATAGGAATTGAGGGGCTTCCCTGATGGATGAACAGTGAAGAATCTGCCTGCCAGTGCAGAAGATTTGTGTTTGATCCCTGGGTCAGGAAGATCCTCTGGAGAAGGAAATGCAATCCTCTCCAATATTCTTGCCTGGGAAATCCCACAAACAGAAGAACCTGGCAGGCTGCAGTCCATGGGCTGGCAAAAGATCCGGACATGACTTAGCAACTAAACAATAACAATAACTCCCTCTCAACACCTGGGAGAGGAGGATGACCAAATCTCTAGAAATTTTTATCAATGGAGAAGGCAAGGAAGTAATCCCTCATCACAGTCATCCATGTTTACTGTGCTTTTCCTGGTAATCTCCTATAACTAACTCTCTTCTCACTCAGCATCCTCTTTTGTCTTGAACTGAGGGTGTTGTTTAAGGTGAGGATGAGGTAGAAATTACTAGGCAGTCAGTGTAGAACTCTGAGACCTCAGTCTTGCTTTGAGTAAACATCCCACTCCATTGTCCTTAATTCCTGGAATGTGTCTTTGGTCTGATGGATTATTGGCACTGATGGATCCAGGGAAGGGCAGTAATTAAATTCTGTTCCATATGGTTGAGGGAAAAGCAAGTGGTGATGATTAATCTTAAGCCCATACATCTGGTCCATGGTAAAATGGCCAGAGAGCATGAAAAATTGGGGAGACTTAATCCAAGGATATTTTTCCCGGCAATCTTGATTCCAGCTTGTGCTTCTTCCAGTCCAGCGTTTCTCATGATGTACTCTGCAAAGAAGTTAAATAAGCAGGGTGACAATATACAGCCTTGACGTACTCCTTTTCCTATTTGGAACCAGTCTGTTGTTCCATGTCCAGTTCTAACTGTTGCTTCCTGACCTGCATACAGATTTCTCAAGAGGCAGGTTAGGTGGTCTGGTATTCCCATCTCTTTCAGAATTTTCCACAGTTTATTGTGATCCACACAGTCAAAGGCTTTGGCATAGTCGATAAAGCAGAAGTAGATGTTTTTCTGGAACTCTCTTGCTTTTTCCATGATCCAGCGGATGTTGGCAATTTGATCTCTGGTTCCTCTGCCTTTTCTAAAGCCAGCTTGAACATCAGGGAGTTCACGGTTCACGTATTGCTGAAGCCTGGCTTGGAGGATTTTGAGCATTACTTTACTAGCATGTGAGATGAGTGCAATTGTGCGGTAATTGGAGCATTCTTTTGCATTGCCTTTCTTTGGAATTGGAATGAAAACTGACCTTTTCCAGTCCTGTGGCCACTGCTGAGTTTTCCAAATTTGCTGGCAGATTGAGTGCAGCACTTTCACAGCATCATCTTTCAGGATTTGAAACAGCTCAACTGGAATTCCATCACCTCCACTAGCTTTGTTCGTAGTGATGCTTTCTAAGGCCCACTTGACTTCACATTCCAAGATGTCTGGCTCTAGATTAGTGATCACATCATCATGATTATCTGGGTCGTGAAGATCTTTTTTGTACAGTTCTTCTGTGTATTCTTGCCACCTCTTCTTAATATCTTCTGCTTCTGTTAGGTCCATACCATTTCTGTCCTTTATCGAGCCCATCCTTGCATGAAATGTTCCCTTGGTATCTCTAATTTTCTTGAAGAGATCTCTAGTCTTTCCCATTCTGTTGTTTTCCTCTATTTCTTTGCATTGATCACTGAAGAAGGCTTTCTTATCTCTTCTTGCTATTCTTTGGAACTCTGCATTCAGGTGCTTATATCTTTCCTTTTCTCCTTTGCTTTTCGCCTCTCTTCTTTTCACAGCTATTTGTAAGGCCTCCCCAGACAGCCCTTTTGCTTTTTTGCATTTCTTTTCCCTGGGGATGGTCTTGATCCCTGTCTCCTGTACAATGTCACGAACCTCATTCCATAGTTCATCAGGCACTCTATCTATCAGATCTGCTGCTACTGCTAAGTCGCTTCAGTCGTGTCCGACTCTGTGCGACCCCATAGACGGCAGCCCACTGGGCTCTGTCATCCCTGGGATTCTCCAGGCAAGAACACTGGAGTGGGTTGCCATTTCCTTCTCCAATGCATGAAAATGAAAAGTGAAAGTGAAGTCGCTCAGTCGTGTCTGACTCAGCGACCCCATGGACTGCAGCCTACCAGGCTCCTCCGTCCATGGGAGTTTCCAGGCAAGAGTACTGGAGTGGGGTGCCATTGCCTTCTCCGATCAGATCTAGGCCCTTAAATCTATTCCTCACTTCCACTGTATAATCATAAGGGATTTGATTTAGGTCATATCTGAATGGTCTAGCAGTTTTACCTGCTTTCTTCAATTTAAGTCTGAATTTGGTAATAAGGAGTTCATGATCTGAGCCACAGTCAGCTCCTGGTCTTGTTTTTGTTGACTGTATAGAGCTTCTCCATCTTTGGCTGCATAGAATATAATCAATCTGATTTCAGTGTTGGCCATCTGGTGATGTCCATGTTTAGAGTCTTCTCTTTTGTAGTTGGAAGAGTGTGTTTGCTATGACCAGTGCATTTTATTGGCAAAACTCTATTAGTCTTTGCCCTGCTTCATTCCGCATTCCAAGGCCAAATTTGCCTGTTACTCCAGGTGTTTCTTGACTTCCTACTTTTGCATTCCAGTCCCCTATAATGAAAAGGACATATCACAGTTATCCAAGTCTATACCCAACCAGTAATGCTGAAGAAGCTGAAGTTGAAAGTTTTTATGAAGACCTACAAGACCTTTTAGAACTAACAGCCGCCCCCCTCCCCCCCCCTCCAAAAAAAAGCCACCAGCAAAGTCCTGGTTATCTCAGAGAGCATGTCTAAATAGAATTAATCAGGCAGATATTCACTTTCACTGGCTGAGCCAGAAAATTTAAGATAGGTTCGTCTTGTACCCTTATTTCCACACTCGTGAAGTGAAGTTGCTCAGTCTTGTCCGACTCTTTGAGACCCCATGGACTGTAGCCTAAGGCTCCTCTGTCAGTGGGATTTTCCAGGCAATAGTACTGGAATGGACTGCCATTTCCTTCTCCAGGGGATCTTCTGAACACAGGGCTCGAACCCGGTCTCCCGCACTGTAGACAGACGCTTTACCGTCTGAGCCACCAGGGAAGTCATAGTAATAAATAGCCTTGGGAAGATTCAGAAATGTTGTGATCTCTCAAGTGATTACATTCCTCTTTGATTTAAATGACAAACATCCTTCTGCTTTGGGTCCAGTGTTTCAGAGAAAAGTACCCTTTGACCCCTCGAAGCAGAAACGATTTGAGTCTGACAGGTGTCTCCGGATAAAAGTCAAGATCGAAAACCAGCAGACGCCTTTCTGCCAAACTCCTCGCCAAGCCTTCTCACCCAGATTCTTAGCCTGCTATGTGACTCCTGAATCTCGGGGCTGGGCGCCTGCAGTCCGCCCAGTCCCCGCCTCCGCCACCGTTCGCCCTACGGGTTGTCTCCGCACGGCTGTCAGTCCTAGTCTTCCCCCAACAGGGCTCGTCGACTGAATTCAAAGGACCGACGGGAAGATATGCTTTTTCAGGGAAACTCATTGCGTCCCGTCAGGCACCTAGAGCACGTTAGACCTCCCCCCAAGATGGCGGCGGCCACAGAGAGGGCCATTGCCGACTGAGCATGCGTTCAACTAAGCCGCGCAGGCTGCCGCCTCCTCTGTCTTTCGTTTTCCTTTCCGTCCCTTCCAACTGAGGCCCCGCCCCCAGCTTTTGAGGGTGGGCGGGGACATAACGTAGGCAGGGGCAGATGAGTGCCTAGCCAGGCGCGTCCGCGGAGTTGTCACAACCGGGTTAGAGACTGCGTACCCGGACCGGCAGTCACCATGATCGCGCTGTTCAGGCGAAGCTGCGGGGTGAGAGGAAGAGCAGGGCTCGGCCTGGGTGGGAAGTGGAGGTTGTGGTGTTCGGGAGGAGGCCGGGCGGGGTGGGAAGTTGTGGTAAGGAAGGAGCCCAGTCATCGGGCGCCTTGGCACCCCGTTACCCCGCTCCTGGTAGGAACCAGGATTCCGGACCCTCGCCTGGCTTTCGCGCCCACCCATTCCTCGCACTGTAGGACGGAATGCTGTCTGGGTTTTCAGTTTCCTGTATCTCCTCGGCAATTGCCCCGTATATAGATTGCGTCCCCTTTTTAGAATATCTCTTTTCTTTCTCTGGCCCGAGAACCTTCCAAAGATTTCCCGCAGGAATCTTGTCATATCCTGAAGTAAACCCGTCTTTTAATTGGCCAGGGCCTAAAAATTACAACCGTGTCTTTGCTAACTAGTTTATTTTCTCTTGGAGGACACTCTTTCTTGGCTCTCAGTCCCTACACTAAGAAGGAAGTCTTCTGTGATGTTTATACTATAAGGTGCAGAATTCAGATAGTCTTTACCTTGGGTGCCTGCCAAGTAACGAGGTAAAAGAAAATGGAGCAGGTGCTCCTTAGGATACTTAATATATTTTAATACCCATTTGGTTTTACAGTATGGAAAACCACGGTGCTTCCAGGTTGTGTACGTAAATAAAGGAGAAAAGAAAATCCCAGAGCAGAATTTTCTGTGAAGCTCGTCTGTTTATTCTAGTGTCTCACAGATTTTAAATTGTCTCAGCTAGTACATACAGTTGGCTATCTTAAATATTATTGCCATTTATATGTTATCTATAATTGAGAAAGTTATGTCTTGTACCAAAATAGTGTCGGGTTTAGAGTAATTCTAATGGATTATTGCCCAGTATTTGTCATTGCTATACAAGTTAATGGGTGCTGAAGGCAGAAACTGAGGGATTTAAAAAATGATTTTAAATGCTGATACCAGGGAAAAGACCTGGATTTCTCAATCTCGGGGCGGGGGGGTGACAATATACAGACTTGACATACTACGAAATAGACACAGAAAAACCTGATCCAGAAAATTTACGCCACTTTGACACTCCCATAAAACTCAGACTCTTAATCCCTAAGAAATGTGCAAAAGGTTTCAATTATAGCTGTGCTGTTATTGAAAAGTTAATGCTTGATTAAAGTTGCTGCCCTTGGAGGTTTTGAATTCCATATTTCTCGCGGAGAACTCAGAGTTAATAACATTTATAGACGGTTTTGCTTCCAAGACATTAACTTACTTTGATCATCTCTACAGTTACCCAGTAAGGTTAACCTCATTTTCCAGGTTTGGAAAGAAGTTAGTAAACAAGTTGGTGGACATTGTTCCCTGGCTGTAACTACCTTTATACTTTGTTTTACGTAACAGATTTTCATGTAGGGTCATATGTAAACTCTTTGTAAATTATTTTAAATACACTAATAATTCCCTATTTAAAATCTCAACAAACCATTTACCTGTATTGTGAGGTCTGATTTTGTACCATGCTGTCTAAACACACATTTAGAAAAGGTTTTTAGTTTGACTTTCGTGCAATTTTTTTTTCTTTATAGAATCTAATAGCAAATTAGGATACTTGAATTGAAAGAGCAGTATAGCAAGGTGGTTGATGGCATGAATTCTTCATCATAAATGTTAAGGTAATAATCCTGGTTCCTAATAGAATGACCTTGGCCAATTTTACTTGACCTTTCTGAGCCCTAGTTTCTTCATATACAAAATAGGAATAAAAATAATTCCTTAATCTTAGGATTGACTCAGATTCAGGTGCATAAATACATGGAATGTGACTGAACAAGAATAGGTTTGGTGGAGAATGAGTACCTGAGAAACCATGTTTTAACTCCGAAATAAAATTAATGAAAATTACAAAGAAAATATGAATTTTTATATTCTGTAACTTAAAAAAAATTGTAGTATAAAATATATTATTGAAAGGGTTATTCAAATTAATACATTTGATAGTCTGTGTTGTCACTTTACATGCAGGTAATTCTGTTTAAAGTTGAATTTGTTATCTACAAAGCGGACAGTTTCTTTTCACAGATTTTGAAAAACATAAGCAAGTTCAGTCCTTCATCTTTTAGTAGATTGTTGAGTTTCTCTTTTCTTTCAGTGTCTAGCTTAGTAAAATTTAGTTCTGTCAAATTCCTTGAACTGTAAATTGTGTAATTTTGGCTCTCCTTAAACATTTACTCAAGAGTTGCAGTATGGTTTCCAGTTTGATAACTTTAATAAATGCAAGTGTTTACTTTTTGTGTATACTGAACTGTTATGAGTATAAAAATAGATTGTAAAGGAACAATATCTGATTATATCCTTTCTATGAATATAAAAATAAGTTGCAAAATAATATCTGATTATATTTTTATATATCTTTTTGAAGAAATATGATTAGATTTCAGAAATTAAGACAAATAGTTGAGTAATGGTTTAAAATAGGGTTAGGAAACTTTTTTTGTAAAGAGAGAGTAAATATTTTTGGCTTTTTGGACCATGTGGTTTCCCAACTCTGCTGTGATAGCAGCAATAGACAATGTGGTCTGACTATATTCCAACAGAATTTTATTTACAAAACTGGTGGGTACCGTAGTGTGCTGACCTTTGGCTCAGAACATTCTAAGAATACTTACAGACAACAGCAGAAAATATATAACATGCTTTAAGGCTAATTTGTTTTGTTCAAGTGAGATGTCTTAGAAAATGGAGTTCTTCAAGGGGAAGATTCCCAGAGACATTCTTCGGAGTCTACCAGGGACAGGGAACCAAAGTTGATAAATGAGGCAACTCTTGAATGTAGAGTGATACTATTTCATTTTTGCCTCCCATTGCAATTCCCCAGTTACAGGGTGTTCTGAAAGGTGAGAATTCTGGAGCAGTGGTTCTAAGTCTACTACTATCCCTGACTCTTACTTGTCTTGGAAATATTCCATTTTAGTAGTGCAAAGTTACTGATTAATTTTATTTGCATTGCATTTTTTAAAATTTCCTTTATGATAGGTGTTAAAACATCTGATAATTGACTTAAAACAAAAATCAAATTATGGTTGAAGGCATTTAAGTAATGACTTAAACTGTGTTCCTGAATATGGTCAAACAAGTTGCTCTGTTTACTTGTAAATACTTATCAGTATTCTACTTGACTGATGTTTAAATTCCCAAATTTGTTGTAATAAAATTATTCTTTACAGGTACTGAGAAGTCTTTCTCGTTTTGACTGGAGATCACAACATACAAAAACTGCCGTACAACATGAGCCAGGATCAGGATTTAGTTTTGGTATATATTTTGTTTTGTGTTTTGACTTTAAACTTGTATTTGTTATACATATGTGAAACTTTTAAAAAAATACTATGTATTTCATTATTTATTTATTATTGGCTGCCACATGGCATATGGGATCTTAGTTCCCTGACTAGGGATTACACCTGTATTCCCTGCAGTGGAAGCTGGAGTCTTAACTATTGGATCAACAGAGAAGTCCATATATGTAATTTTTATATGTAACTATCTGGAATATGTTTGTAAACAAACTTAGTAATGTCTGTCACCATCTGTAGATTGTTCACTGTTAGTCACACCCATCCTTTCTGATCTTGTTTTCTTCTTCAGCTGTAGTACCCTATACATACATCTGTATTAGCAGCGTGTACGTATATATGTATATATATTCCTGCCATTTTTAAGTATATCAGTTCAGTTCAGTCGCTCAGTTGTGTCCGACTCTTTGCCACCCCATGAATCGCAGCACGCCAGGCCTCCCTATCCATCACCAACTCCTGGAGTTCACTCAAACTGATATCCATCGAGTTGGTGATGCCATCCAACCATCTCTTCCTCTGCCATCCCCTTCTCCTCCTGCCCCCAATCCCTCCCAGGATCAGGGTCTTTTCTAGTGAGTCAACTCTTCACATGAGGTGGCCAAAGTATTGGAGTTTCAGCTTCAGCATCAGTCCTTCCAATGAACACCCAGGACTGATCTCCTTTAGGATAGACTGGTTGGATCTCCTTGCAGTCCAAGGGACTCTCAAGAGCTCCAACACCACAGTTCAAAAGCATCAATTCTTTGGCGCTCAGCCTTCTTCACAGTCCAACTCTCACATCCATACATGACCACAGGAGAAACCATAGCCTTGACTAGACAGACCTTTACTGGCAAAGTAATATCTCTGCTTTTCAATATGCTATCTAGGTTGGTTATAACCTTCCTTCCAAGAAGTAAGTGTCTTTTAAGTTCATGGCTGCAATCACCATCTGCAGTGATTTTGGAGCCCCCCAAAATAAAGTCTGACACTGTTTCCACTGTTTCCCCATCTATTTCCCATGAAGTGATGGGACCGGATGCCATGATCTTCGTTTTCTGAATGTTGAGCCTTAAGCCAACTTTTTCAGTCTCTTTCACTTTCATCAAGAGGCTTTTTAGTTCCCCTTTACTTTCTGCCATAAGGGTGGTATCATCTGCATATCTGAGGTATATCGTGATTATCTGGGTTGTGAAGATCTTTTTTGTACAGTTCTTCTGTGTATTCTTGCCACCTCTTCTTAATATCTTCATAGATAACAAGTCCACTGTTTTCATGTGAATAGTCTTCAACTTAGAAAAGAATGCAACAAATACTTCTTAAACACTATTAGATACACATTGCTAGGTTTCTACTAATAAGCCAGAGTCTAGTTTGGCAATCATATATGGAACAGCAGTTTGGTGCTAAATGTGGTTCTTAGTCTTGGGACTGGGGAGCCATGTGGTGTTAGGGGAAAAAAGAATAACATTTGCCTTCCCCTTTTCTTTCAAAAATGAAGATCAGGCAAAGAATTTGAAATAGTAACACCTTTCTTCAACATTCTTGCACCCTAGAGTGCTTCTTGCTTCAGAAGTATTACCGTTTCTCTAGTTTAAAAATCCATTTTCTCAATTCACTTGGTCTCAGAAAAAAGTTAAAAGGCAGCTGAGATAATTAAGTCATACCCTGAAAGAAATAATAAACTCAAAACTCCCTAGGGTTAACAGTTTCAGTTTTTATTTTTTAAGATTGTTAGCATCCATATAAAGTTTTTTCAACAGAATTAAGTGAAAATTTCAAAGCAATGTGAGGATAGCAATTTGTATCTTCTTATTTTCTTATTGAGATATTAACATAGGTTTGGTATCATTGCTATGTAGTTTCAGTTTGTTACATACAGATTCATACCCAATAGTAAGAGACTAGTAGTAGAAATCTGTGGTGATTTGGTGAGTGACAGAGGATGAGATAGACATGTGTTTCAGAGGGAGATTGTGGAGATCAAGTAAAGGAATAGTGATAACACCTGTGACCAGTTGCACCTATCTGTATGACAAGGTTTATTTGAAGATTAAATTATATGACATAGGTAAAATCCTAGCATATAGTGATGGGATCAAAGTACGTTCTCAAACAATACATAATAGATCCCAGCCTTTGCCACTCACAATCTTGATATGTTGTTGTTGTGCAGTCGCGAAGTTGTGTCTGACTGTTTTTGACCCTATGGACTGCAGGATGCCAGGCTTCCCTGTCCTTCACTGTCGCCCAGAGTTTGCTCGAATTCCTGTGCGTTGAGTTGGTAATGCTATCTAACGATTTCATCATCTGCTGTACTCTTCTTTTGCCTTCAATCTCTTCCAGCATCCAGGTCTTTCCCAATGAGTCAGCTCTTTGCATCAAGTGGCCAAAGTACTGAATCTTCAGCATCAGTCCGTCCATTAGCATTCAGGGCTGATTTCCTATAGGATTGACTGGCTTGATCTCCTTGCTCTCCAAAGGACTCTTCAAGAATTTTCTCCAGCACAATTCAAAAGTACCAATTCTCCAGCACTCAACCTTCTGTATGGTCCAACTCTCACATCCATACATGACTACTGGAAAAAGCATAGCTTTGACTAGATGGACCTTTGTTGGGCAAAGTAGTGTCTTTGCTTTTTAATATGCTGCCTAGGTTTGTCATAGCTTTCCTTCCAAGGAGCAGAAAGAAAGGAAGTGAAGTCACTCAGTCGTGTCCTCCTCTTTGCAACCCCATAGACTGTAGCCTACCAGGCTCCTCCATCCATGGGATTTTCCAGGCAAGAGTACTGGAGTGGGTTGCCATTTCCTTCTCCAGAGGATCTTCCTGACCCAGGGATCAAACCCGGATCTCCCACATTGTAGGCAGATGCTTTACCATCTGAGCCACCAGGGAAGCCTTGCTCTAAGGAGCAAGCATCTTTTAATTTCATGGTTATAGTCACTGTCAGCAGTGGAATCCAAGGGAAAAAAAAAAAATCTGTTACTGCTTCTACTCTTTCCCCTTCTATTTGCCACTAAGTGATGGGACTGGATGCCATAATCTTCACTTTTTGAATGCTGAATTTTAAACCAGCTTTTTCACTCTCCTCTTTCACCTTCATCAAGAGACTATTTACTTCCCCTTCACTTTCTACCATTAGAGTGGTATCATCTGCATATCTGTGGTTGTTGATATTTCTCCCGGTGATCTTGATTACAATTTAGGATTCATCCAGCCAGTATTTCAGTCCAGTATTCCACATGATGTACCCTGCATATAAGTGAAATAAACACAGTGACAATATATAGCCTTGATGTACTCCTTTCTCAATTTGGAACCAGTTCATTGTTCCATGTAAGGTTTTAACTATTGCTTCTTGACCTGCATACAGGTTTCTCAGGAGGCAGGTAAGGTAGTCTGGTATTCCTATCTCTTTAAGAATTTTCCACAGTGTGTTGTGATCTACACAGTCAAAGATGTTTGTGTAGTCAATGAAGCAGAAGTAGATATTTTTTGGAATTCTGTTGCTTTCTCTATGATCCAACAAATGTTGGCACTTTGATCTCTGGTTCCTCTGCTTTTTCTAAATCCAGCTTGAATATCTGGAAGCTCTCAGTTCATGTACTGCTGAAGCCTAGCTTGAAGGATTTTGAGCATAACCTTACTAGGATGCAGAATGAATGCAATTGTACGGTAGTTTGAACATTGCCCTTCTTTGGGATTGGAATGAAAACTGACCTTTTCCAGTCCTGTGGCCACTGCTCAATTTTTGAAATTTTGTTGACATATTGAGCGCAGCACTTTAACAGCATCATTTTTAAGAATTTGAAATAGCTCAGCTGGAATTCCATCACCTCAACTAGCTTTGTTGGTGGTAATGCTTCCTGAGGCCTGCTTGACTTCACACTCGAGGATATCTGACTCTAGGTGAGTGACCACACCATTGTGGTTATCTGGGTCATTAAGACCTTTTTGGTATAGTTCTTCTGTTTATTCTTACCACCTCTTCTGTTTCTGTTAGGTCTTTACCATTTTTGTCCTTTATCATGCTTATCCTTGCATGAAATGTTCCCTTAATATATCCAGTTTTCTTGAAGAGATCTCTAGTCTTTCCTATTTTATTGTTTTTCTCTACTTTTCATTGTTCATTTAAGAAGGCTTTCTTATCTCTTCTTGATATTCTCTGGAACTCTGCATTTTATCTGTAAAATGAGAGATTTGATTTTAGGCTATTGAATACCAAATTTCTAATGTCTTTTATATTTTATTTCACACATCCCTATACAAATTATTGCTATAGTCCTAAACATTCTTATTTTTCATTCTTACCTTTCTGTCTTTTCTTTCATTCTTCTTGTCCAAAACATCATATATCGCTCTTAAATTTTACCTATCCTTTAATGTTGGATGCAACTATAATAAAGCTGCATGTTAGTGTGGAATTGAAAAAAATCAGTAGTAATTGGCTTCTGTGCTCGGTCCAGCCACCCTATTTCTTTCATTAATTTAAGAAGCCTTCCCACCACTTCTGTCAGTTGCTTTGGGCTCCTTTGTAAACTTAAGTTATCTGAGTTTAAAGGAGGAGTAAAATTGAAGTTATGGTATTCTTATGATATTTTGTACAAGTTTTATTGGTGTATGGTCACTGGTCGTGTCTTACCTCCCTAATTAGATTGATTCTTGAGGTCAGCATATGTCTTACGTATTAGTTTCATTTCAGTATTAGTAAATATATGATGATTCTGCTTCGGAGTTAAGAATAAGAAAAATTGTTTTTACTTTAATACTGGGAAGAAAAAAACTTGTTTGTATCTGTTACTCATTTGTAAAAGCAAGAAATCTTACCTACCTTTTTGGCATTAATATTGACATAGATTTAATTATATGGTACAGTGAAATCTTGAGTAGTCTGAAAGCACATTGCATTGTAACTTTCTGGCTATCAAAGGTGAAAGTCTCCATTATAATTATAAATATCTACATACTGACTCAGAGAAGGCAATGGCACCCCACTCCAGTACTCTTGCCTGGAAAATCCCATGGACGGAGGAGCCTGGTGGGCTGCAGTCCATGGGGTCGCTAAGGGTCAGACACAACTGAGTGACTTCACTTTCACTTTGCGCTTTCATGCATTGGAGAAGGAAATGGCAACCCCGTCCAGTGTTCTTGCCTGGAGAATCTCAGGGACAGAGGAACCTGGTGGGCTGCTGTCTATGGGGTCTCACAGAGCCGGACACCACTGAAGCGACTTAGCAGCAGGAGCACGTACTGACTTCATTTTCTCAGCTCATTGTCCTATTTAAATATTTAAAAAATAACTTTCCCTTAGAACTGACTGAACAACAGAAAGAATTTCAAGCTACTGCTCGTAAATTTGCCAGGGAAGAAATAATTCCAGTTGCTGCAGAATATGATAAAACCGGCGAGGTAGGTATATGCACTTTTAAGGAGTGAATGTCTTTGACAAATTTTACAAGATTTTAAATATAAGTAGATTTTAAATATAAGTTTTTTCTCTATTATTATTATATTTCTTTCAGTACCCTGTCCCATTAATTAAAAGAGCCTGGGAGCTTGGTTTAATGAATACACACATTCCAGAAAGTTGTGGTAAGCTTTCTCTACATTTTTAATCCTAGCATGCTTATGAACAAGAAAACTCTAAAACTCTATTCAGTCATTCTTTTAAATATTTGTCACCATTAAATGGTTTTGTACCTATGTGCCCCTGTATAGTGGAGAAGGCAATGGCAACCCACTCCAGTACTCTTGCCTGGAAAATCCCGTGGACAGAGGAGCCAGATAGGCTGCAGTCCATGGGGTTGCAAACAGTTGGACACGACTGAGCAACTTCACTTTCATGCATTGGAGAAGGAAATGGCAACCCACTCCAGTGTTCTTGCATGAAGAATCCCAGGGACAGTGGAGCCTGGTGGGCTGCTGTCTATGGGGTCGCACAGAGTCGGACACCATTGAAACGACTTAGCAGTAGCAGCTCCTGTATAGGCTTCAATGTTTGCCAGCTTCTAGAAGCCTTGTACCCAACAATTAGAGGCATTCTTCCTTCTTTATAACTGGTTCCAAAGTGGGGTTTCCCTGGTAGCTCAGATGATAAAGAATCTGCCTGCAATGCTGGAGACTCAAGTTCAATCCGTGGGTCAGGAACATCCCTGGAGAAGGAAATGCAACCCACTCAAATATTCTTGCCTGGAGAATTCACGGACAGAGGAACCTGGCAGGCTACACCCCATGGGGTTGTAAGAATCCAAGTTGACCTAGTGATTAAATCACAGTGTTAACTTAATCCTTGTTAATTCTCTGTCTAGGTTGGTTGAGTTGTTGCTTTTAAATTCTACTTTCAATTTTACATTTAATTGAGACTTCCTTTCACTCCTTTCCTCAAAGTGTCAAACTTTTAGCAAAGTTGAATCAAATTTTTACAAAATCAAGGTGAAGCAGGAAGACAGGTCCACATTACAAATAGTGAGAGCTTTTTGAAATTTTAAAACTAATTTTAGCTTTATATAACATAGTATACCCTGTCACTGTACTGGCCCAAAATCTTTTAGTTTCTTGTGTTATAGATATTATATTTGTAAATTTACTTTTAAGATTAAGTTAACCTAGTTGTTATATTACAAGTCATTTAAATAATTTGCTTTTATTTCTCTTGAGATATGCTATGTATTACAATGGGCTCTTAAAACATTTTGATATTGTAGGAGGTCTTGGACTTGGAACTTTTGATAGCTGTTTAATTACTGAAGAATTGGCTTATGGATGTACAGGGGTTCAGACTGCTATTGAAGGAAATTCTCTAGGGGTAAGTTATTTAGTAAATTAATTGGCTAACTGAGCTGTGGTTAGTGAAAAAGTCCTGCTAGGTTAGGTTAGTTGGCAAAACACAGTTTTCTTCTAAAATAAAAAAAAAAACACCACAAGGTTCTGCAATGAAGCCTGGATTTTTACTCCATGAGTTGATTGTTCTGACCCTGTTGTCATTAGTACTTGGAGTCCTGCCTGTCCTTGTGGGGAAACTGTACACTTGGCTGTGGCTTCAGTGGCAATTCTTAGATAAGGTCATTCAGGAGAAGGTTTGGGATGACTTGCTGCCACTGCTGGCAATGCTGAAGTTTAGTGACTAAGTCTTAGGAGACCTGATCATATGTACCATGTCATTTATTATAAATTTAATTATTTATCTGTGCATTTTACTACAGTAGATGTTTGCATATTACATTACGAACAAGTCCTATATAACTTAGTTTTATGTGCATACTTGGATTAACAGATTTATATCCTTGTGGTGTTAGCTCTCTGACTTAGAGGCAGAATAAAGGCCATTTATTTGGGCTTACACTTGGGGAAAAATAGTTGTCTTGTTTTGAATTATAGTGTTATATTTGAATTTACTAGGAATTCCCTGGAAGTCCAGTGGTTTCAACTCTGAGTTTTCACTGCTCTGAGGGCCTGGGTTCAGTCCCTGGTTGGGAAACTAAAACCCTACAAGCTGTGTAGCGAGGCCAGAAATAAAGAAAGAATTGACATACCTAATTTTAAAATATCTTGCTTTTTTAATGTCACTTTCCTTTGACAGCAAATGCCTGTTATTATTGCTGGAAATGATCAACAACAAAAGAAATATTTGGGGAGAATGACTGAGGAGCCATTAATGTGTGTGAGTATATGCAGCAGCTACTTTATTTCACATTTAAGAAAGGAATAAAAATAGAAGAAGAAAGGAATAAGCATGCTCTTTTTCCTTTTCAGTCTGTATATATACATTGGGCTATATAACATGTTAAGACAAAAGCAACATATTTAAGTACAGTAGTGTTTCTGGATGCCAAAAAGTTTCATAAAATTATTCTCTTGCCTGTTTCCAGAAAAAAGAAACCTACTTAGGATGTTTCTAGGATGCCAGAAAAGTATCATAAGACTCCTCTTACTTATTTCCAGGCAAGAAATATCTACTTAATGGAGCACTCTGGAGCTCTTGAACTGAGTAGTTGTGTGTCAGGAAGTTCAGATCAAATATATAATTCTAGGTGTTTGAACTAATAGTTTATTGAACTAATAAGAAATTAATATGACTGACAAGATAACTGTTGAATGACTGAGTGACTTCAGGAGGAGAGTTATAGATTTTATTTAATTTTCTGAGAGTTACTCAACTAATTTTTAAATTGGATTTTTTTGAAAAAGATATTTTCATACATTTTACACACATACATACTGAGTTTTTATTTTGAAAGTGACTTTACATAAGGATTTTTTCTTTCTTTTGGGTATTAGTCAAACAGATTTCAGTCTAGGGTCTGATTGTGATACTGAAACATAGTAAATCGTTATTAGTTTTGAGCTACTTGTGAGGATCAGTCTGAAAGAATAGAAAGTAATATTTGAAAATATTTTAAATTTATTTCAGGGCCTAAATTTCAGGCAAACTAATAAAAGACATTTATATGTATTTCCTACTTAATTGTCAATTTGTTTCAACAAATGAAAGTTTCTTAGAAGGCTAAATCTCAATATTATCTAAGAATTGTGTGAAACATCCAGGTTCTTTTCTTGTAA
>SJYT01076707.1:0-35912 GCA_006410635.1 Cephalophus harveyi
TGATTCTAGCTTGTGTTTCTTCCAGCCCAGCGTTTCTCATGATGTACTTTGCATATAAAAATTAATTTATTATGTGGTCTTTTTAAGTCAGATAATTTTAAACAGGTTAATAGATGATAGCTTTCATACTAGTTTTAGGAAAGATACAGAATTTTAAAAAATGTATTTTTATTTATTTATTTGGCTGCATCAGGTCTTAGTTGTGATGTGTCTGACTCTGCGACCCTATGGACGTAACCCACCAATGGGGTTCCTCTGTTCATTGGATTCTCCAGGCAAGAATACTGGAGTGGATTGTAATTCCCTTCACCAGGGGGGATCTTCCCAACCCAAGGCTCAAGCCCACATCTTTTACATCTCTTGAATTGACAGGCGGGTTCTTTACCACTAGCGCCACCTGGGAAGCCCTAATTGTGGCATGCAGAACTCTCTATTTAGTTCCCTGACCAGGGATCAAAACCATGCCCCCTGTATTGGGAGAGTGAAGTCCTAGCCACTGGACCACGAGAGAATTCCCCAGAAAATTTTTTAATAGTACTATTTCTTATAACCATCCTTGGAAGGCACCTAGTACATAACATGTTGTGTTAATCTATAATATCATTTGCACATATATACATATATAGATATAAGTCAAAGATGTAAGTATTATTTAGTGTTTCTGATTTTTAAGTGAAAGTCACTTAGTCATGTCTGACTCTTTGCTACTCCATGGACTATACAGTCCATGGAATCCTCCAGGTCAGAATACTGGAGTGGGTAGCCTTTCCCTTCTCCAGTGGTGTTTTAGATAGTTCAGTATTTGGCATTAAAACAAAGTGGTAAAATATACTTTAAAGTGGTGAATAAAGAAGAAATATTAACAAACGTATCCTTGAGAATTTGGGCTTCTTTTTCATTTAGTCACTCATTTTTGTCAAATCGTTTCTTTGTGCAGTCATTGAACCCTAGGGGTAAGAGAAAGATGTATAATCCCTGGATCATTTTCTCAAGGGGTTTACTATCTAGCATCAGCAATAATACAGTTATTCCCAAAGCAATAATACAAAGAATATGTGATATTTCTTTATAAGTGACAAAATGTGATATCAGCCTGTGAATGCATTTTGATTATATGGGTGTGCACAAAGTGCTGAGAATTCGATTGAAACAACACAGTGAAAATAAGTCTCAGACTAAGAAAAGCTAGAAAATCAAACAGTTTTATTCTGCCACCTGCAATATATCAGTTTCTTTATGATACCAAGGACTGTTGGGGTGAGACACCTTGCTTTTACTCACAGATTTCTCCCCTGAAGCAAGCAGAATAGTTAGATTTTGTGTTTTCCAAGAATTTCTGTAAAAAAAAATCAAAAACAAAAACCAGAGGAACCTGGAAATTTTTTTTTTTAAGGGGAGGACTTGCAAATTATTTTAATCAACATCCTGATTTTACAAACAAAAATTAAATATATATATATATATATCTTAAAAGAATAAATGTTTTGCCAATTCAACTAGCAAATAGTTTGACTTGGTCTAAATTAATGTTTTGACTTAAGCAGACAAACCTTAGATAGTGTTAGGTCAGAATTCTCTGTGGTTTGTAAAGGTATTTTAAATGTGCCACAGTATTCTCTCTAATATTTTATCCAAATATCCACTGTAGTCTTTTATTCCAAAGAGAAAAGATTAAAAAATTTAAAAGTAGATGGGTTTAATATGATTTATGTCTCCATAAGTGACAATAACTTTATATGAGAAAGGACATATCCAAGATACTGAGTATGCCACTTTTTCTTTAATAGTTTGTGATTGATAGAAGGAATTCAACTTCTATCTTTAAAATATTGAAAACATTGTTACTAAAGATGAAAGTCTTTACTGCATCCTAAATAAACGTGTGCATTTTACTTGGAATCAAACTAGTATATTTAATTCTCCAGAAATTTGTTCTACAGTGTGAATATTTATTTTCCCACAAAGCGAGTACATTTTAAAAGCAAAATAAATAATTTCTGCTGTACTTCCAGAGCCATGAATGCAGTGTTGATAGGAAGGAACAAGTGAACTGGGTATACTGGAGGTATGAGCTGTTGTGAATCAGAGTGAACTAGGTCCAGGGTGGGTGAGTTGCAGAATACAGTTTATCCACAAGTCCAGGCAAAGTCTTGGCCGAAGAGTGTTGAGCAAATTGATAAAGCTTTAGGGCAAATGATGTGAAGATAAAGGTAAGTTCAAGGGCAGCCTATATAATCTAATCACTCCCCAAAAGTCTCACCTCCTAATATATTATCTCATCAGAGGTTAGGATTTCAACATAAGAATTTAATCGGTGAAGGACACAGACATTCATTCTATAGCAATGTTTAACTTTGACAACTTTCTTGTTTTCTTAATAAGTTCTAATTTTTTAATTGACCACAGGCAATCTGGGACAAGCATTAGTTTACATTTCCCATTGATAAGGTGAGTTCAAGTCTGTATTTATTTAAGACATCTTTGGAAATTCAACTATTTACCAGTTGTTTTGATAAGCACTATGATAAAAGTCAGGCTTATAAAGATAAATAAAGCTTTGTCTTTTCCCTCAAGGAGCTTTAAGTCTTCTCTGGAGGAAGCCCTTAAGTAGACTGTTCCGATCAAATAGTATGTGTGTGTGTGCGTGTTCATTCGCTCAGTTGTGCTCTATTCATTGTGACCCCATGGACTGCAGCCCGCCAGGCTCTTTTGCCCTTGGGATTCTCCAGGCAGGAATACTGCAGGGGGTTGCCATTTCCTTCTCCATCATATAATTATCACCAAACTGTCTTACATGGAAATAATTTGTAAACAAGAAATTATGCTGAAACATTGTTTCATCACAGTATTTGACTTTTCCTCTGTCAATTTTGTAATTATTTCTTCAGTTGTGGAAATGAGAGCATAGATTTATCTCGTTTGCCTTATTGCAAAGGAAAAACTATGAATAAAAATACTTTCTCCAGTTTAACACACTACAGTGAGTTCACATTACAGATGTGTCAAATGTATCATATTACAAATGGACACATTGTCTGAGCCGTCCATACTTCCTTATAATTTATCAGAGAGGAAGTCCTGTATTACATATATTACTTACCTACTTATTTCAATAATTTTAATATACCAAAGTGAAGATACTAAATATTACTACATAATTTCCTTACAACGGTCTTTTCTTTGAATCGGATTTATATCTTAAGTTTTTTGAGTGAATGAGGTCTTGCTGAAATATTACTTATGCTCATTGGCTTGTTCATTGCATTACAGTTTTGCCATTTCTTACATGTACTGAAGTTGTTGTTCTTGCTCTCATTAGAAATGACACAAGTCTCCCAACTTAATTCATCTTGTTATTGAACAAATAATGTTAAAATTGTAATCCAGTTCAAAAATTTATTTTGTATGAAATGTGTTTACTTATCAGATTCTTTTATGAGATCTGACCAGGTCTTTTGAGTGAAAACCAAGCACAGTGATTCGCATTTCCCAAACAGACCTTTAATCTCAATGATTTTGAGTCATATTTGAGGTCACTTTGTTGTTGCAGTTGTACTTAATCTTCCAGCATCTCATCGTTATTGCCAGAAAACTTTGGTGTGCAGCCTGCATGTAATCAGGGACAGACAACTGCAGCAGAGACTACCTTCACTGAATTAAAATGAGACGGTGCAATGCATTATGCAGACGATGCTAGATGAGCATCCTCCGCTTTACACAAAATGCCCAAATAGTCTTCTGTATTTTGCAGTACTGACACATAATATATATATGACATGTCTATAGTAATTCTGTTATACATAAGTCAGTGTTTTTTATTTTTTTTTTTGTATGAGTCTACTGATTGTACTTAATATTCTATTCAAGTTTAGAGAAACAAAACAATATGTGTATATTTGTGTGTGTGCTGTTTAATGTTGTAATAAATTTTTTAAAGTTATGGAATCTATTATCAGAGGTATATAATCTATGTTTTTCACCCAAGTGAGTGCTTAGAATTAGTTTTAGTATTAAAATTTAATAAGCACAAAACAAATTACTGAGAGTACTCACTTAAATTAAAATATAGGTTTTTTTTGGTTATCTTGAAGTCTGGACTTAAAACCATAGTGAAATAAGTAAAAATGTAGCTTCCATATATAGGTAATGTCATAACCCATAAATATAAACTCATACTCTTTGATTTCAAAAAACATAATTTTCATTAACAAAGATGTGCTTTTACACAAATATTTAGAGTTTTCATTTTTATTCTATTTGACTTCTACGCTACCCAGATTTTAATAGTTATATTTTTCTGATGAAACTGTGACAGTGGTCGAGGTACACTTTGACTTACTCACAAGCATTTAATGCAATTCAGAGAACAATAGATTCTTTCTGATGTAAAATTCTTAGTTGTCATGTTGCTGGTGTGCTGTTTGTGACCAGAATGCAGAGCAGTTTTAATCCATACATCCTTTTTTCTATGCTGGGATGCCTGCCAAATCTATGTCTACGATTAACTTTTGAGGTTGTCAGCTCAAAACAAATGTAGGGTCAGGAGAACTTAGGACAGTGGATTTGTATTTAATGCATATGTAACAATAGCACTAGCTTTCAGAATTAGAAAACAAATAATTATCTTCCTTGAGAATAAAACTTTGATGGCATTGCATTTGCTATTTTAAACTATTGTGTTTTTAATTGCAATCTTCAATAAATTTCATGTAAAACTGATGGTATTTTAAAAACATCTGTCAGAAGTTGTTTTACATAATTATTCATGGCACTACAATATCTAAAATATCCCAGTTTTTAGTAGGAGGTAAAAATCAGCAACATTCAAGACCACTTGTTAACTGATTTGCCTTTATTCTTTGGATGATTGGTTAATATTCTAGCCAAATATGATTTAGTGAAAAAAAAAAAACAAAAAACAAACCCTTGGCTTGTAAGCAGAATTAAAATTAAGTATTGAAATCATTTATCTGGGCTTCCATATCTTTATCTATGTGAATGTACTGTACCTTGGATACGTACTTCAGGGTATTTAAATGAATAAGGCTGAGTAGGAATTTAATGTGAGAAAATTCACATTTAATAAGTACAACTAGTTCTGTTCTTCAGACACAAGTTTTGTTAGACACTTTGAATGAAACTTAGGAGCATATATATGAGGGATGGATGTTCATTTTGTAAAAATCACTGATTAAAATGCTAAGCTTCAGAGAAGGTGAATCTCTTTGATCAGGATTATCCAATTGATGAGCAAAAAATCTGGAATTTGGAAACCATGATTGTCTACTTAAAAATCCATATTCATATGAATGCACAGAGCCTTGACTCTATGTACCTATGGATACAACTACAACTCCTCTTTCCTACCATCCTCATCATGATGGAGGGGAGGAAACGAATACTATTGAATATTTGGGGAAAAGCCCATGGGGACATAAATCATGTTTCTTGTGCATATACTATCCCAGACACTGTGCAAAGCATTAGACATATATTATCTCACTTGAGCCTAAGCATAAACTTGTAAGGTAAATATGTTACAGATAATGAAAGCAATGCCAGAAATCTTGTGTGACTTTTCAGAATTTCAAGACAGGGTGGCCTGACTTCAAAGGGCATACTGGAGTGGGTTGCCATTGCCTTCTTGAGTGGCATCTTCCTGACCCAGGGATTGAACCTGGGTCTCCTGTGTTGCAGACAGATTCTTTACTGAGTTACCAGGGAAGCCCATATCTTTGACCATTGCTACAGTAATATCCTACTGCTGTTGTGACAAATTACCACAGAATTAGTGACAAATTATGCAAATGTATTAACTCATGGTTTTAGAGATCAGAAGTCTCACTGGGCTAAAAGTGGGGTGTCAGCAGGGTTGTGTTCTGTCTTGAGGATTGGAGAATCATTGTGCTTTCCTTTTCCATCCCCTAAAGGTCATCTGTAATTCCTTGGCTCATGGTCGCTTCCTCCATTCTCAAAGTCAGCTGTGTAGAATCTTTACATTCCCTTCTCTCAGTCCATCTGTTCTATTACATTTCCATCTGAATTATGCACTTCCCTTTTACCTTTATAAGGACCCCTGCTATTACAGTGAGCTCACTGCATTACTAGTCTCCCCATCTCAAGATTCCTAATCATTTCTACAGTCTCTTTTGCCATGTAAGGGAACATTCACAGGTTCTGGGATTAGGATGTGGACATTTCAGGGTGGTCATTCTTTCTACCCCAAATATACTTTACCAGCTGACTGCTGGGAATGTATTTTCTTTTAGTATGGGTGGTGGTGAGGAAGAGGAAGAGAAGTTAGTGAATGAATTTCTGTCCTCCTCTGTGAAGACCTCAGAAGGTTTGACTCATTATTAATTGATTAGTCACACAAATGGTGGGATTCCCTGTGGCTCATATGGTAAAGAATCTGCCTGCAATGCAGGAAACCCGGGTTCAGTCCCTGGGTTGGGAAGGTCCCCTGGAGAAGGGAATGGCCACCCACACCAGTATTCTTGCCTGGAGAATCCCATGGAGAGAGAAGCCTGGTGGGCTCCAGTCTTTAGGGATGCAAAGAGTCAGATAGGACTGAGAGACTAACACTTTCACTTCGTTTCAGACAAATAGTAGCATGTTTAAATTTAGCAACTAACATTGTTTAAAAGTTAAATAATGTGGAAATAAATTGAGGTAGTGGGCTTTAAGGGCTTCCCTGGTGGCTCAGATGGTAAAGAATCTTCCTGCAGTGCAGGGGTCCCCAGTTCGATTCCTGGGTTGGGAAGTTTCCCTGGAGAAGGGGTAGGCTACCCACTCCAATATTATTGGGCTTTCCTGGTGTCACAGATGGTAAAAAGAATTCACCTGCAATGTGGGAGACCTGGGTCTGACCCCTGGATTGGGAAGATCCCCCGGAGGGGGCCATGGCAACCCACTCCAATATTCTTAACTCAGATGGTAAAGAATCTGCCTGCAGTGCAGGGGTCCCCAGTTCGATTCCTGGGTTGGGGTTTCCCTGGAGAAGGGTTAGGCTACCCACTCCAATATTATTGGGCTTTCCTGGTGTCACAGATGGTAAAAAGAATTCACCTCCAATGTGGGAGACCTGGGTCTGACCCCTGGATTGGGAAGATCCCCCGGAGGGGGCCATGGCAACCCACTCCAATATTCTTGCCTGGAGAATCCTCATGGACAGAGGAGCTTGGTAGGCTGCAGTCCATGGGGTTGCAAAGAGTCAGACATGACAAGCTGTATAAATTGTATGACAAGGAATTCATCATAATATGTTTAATTGATAGTCATGCATTTATGAATTTAAGTCTAAAAAATATACTGACAATGATTAAGGTGAATAAAGTCTTTTCATTTTCAATGTTTCATTTTCTATGGAATTCAAAGCCCCTACATTTTAACTGCATAGAACTTTGTTCTTTGCAAAAAAGTTTCATCCAGTTGATTCCCCATTAATCTTGGCAGTAATGGAACTGATGTTTTAAAAACTGCTTTATCAATAGATTACCTACTTTAAGACCTGGTAACTACCATATGTATTGGTTTTACTGTTTATGTTTTCTGCCATTTCTAATTTTGAATTTGCCATTTTATATTGAGTTGTTTTATAACCTCCTGTAATATTTAAAGATCGGATAGTATATTAATCCTAATAAGCAAAATGCTATCCATGAAACATGGAGAGCTTTAGTAAATTCCCCAGAGTCAACACAACTAATTGCTAACAGAGTTAGGCCTGCTTCCTTTTTCATTGGACACTCAGTCTAGAGTGACTGCCTCTATGTCACCACCTCCCAAATCTAAGACACAGCTTAATGAGCCCTTATTTTTGACTCTACTATGTATGCAGGTTCATTCCTGTCATATGTAATTGCCAATAAAGAGTCTTCTGTTGGTGTGATCTCAATTGTCTTGGTTTTGGCTGAGGAAATGTGCCGCATCTAACACTCTTCAAGTAGGTCTTCAATATGCAAGCAGGCAAGCACGGTTGTTGGAATTGGCAAGCAAACTAGAACCATATGTTCTGTATCATGCCTTTGATAAATTTACAGAATATTTTGCCTTAATATTTATGAACATTTCTTAAATATCCTGTCTCCCTCCCTTTATCTTTTTCTTTTACACAAGCACTCATATGCACACACAATTTCATTATCTTTACTTACAAGTACAAGTTCAAGTACAAGTTCAATGTGGTGATAAATTCTTTCAATGATCAGGTGGATTTTTTTTTCAAAGATATGAATATAGTGAATATATTATAGCAGAAGAACACCAAAGTGAGTGTAGTTTGATAGGTTTAAATATTGATTAGATATTTTTAAACTTAGCAAAGGTTGTTCCTCACCATCTTTGACATAATAACAATGTGATAGTGAATATACTAAGTTAGAAAAATATCTGCTTTGATCCTCTTAAATTAATTTCTCAAAAAATCAGTTCCATTCTGAATAACTCCATAGGTAATGATCCTGAGGAAGTGATTTCTGCATAGTGGCAGAACACTGTAGCCAGTGATTATAGAAAATGAAAAAATGCTAGGGCAGTTAAAATATTTTTTATTGTTTACTAAAAAAATTAAATTACAAATTATGTTTACTTAAGCATAATATATAAATAGCTATTTCACAATTTTAAAGGTTTCCGTGAGATTTTCCTTCTCATGTAGGCTTATCCTTTTCCAAGACAACCACTGGCATTAGTCTATATATTACAAGGTGGCTGTACATTAACACCAGAAAATGTTATTGTAATTGTCTGCAATACCGTCAACAAATAATTCTGTCTACTTTATCTCAGTTGAAAAAGAATAGTATGTGTTGACTACTGCAAATCAAAATAAATTTCTCAGTGTTTCCAATCTGCATTCTTCATTTTGCCTTCGTTCTAAAATATTGATTAGCTCTTACTGTTTTTTAAAAGGAAAATAATTACAGTGAATTATGAATCTATAACAAACTCTTATTTCACTGAAGTGTTCAAGTACTAATTTATTCAAACGATAGACTAGTCAGAGACACAATTGCTACCTTTTGTTGTAAGGTAGGTTAATGATTTTTGGTAACTAGGAAAAAAATTCATCAGTACTTTTGTGAGACCTGAATCTGTTTTTGTTAAAAATGTGTTTAGAAATATGTGCACACACCTTGGCAAAATGCTGTTTGGTTTTGTTTCTGGTAGTAATTCTAATTCGTAAGATCACATGGCTTCTTGTTTTTACCAAAAAAATTCATAATGAAGCCACATTGTGTTCAGGTATGTGAAGTGATAAAGCGTTAAGTGACTATTACTGAGATCGTGATGTCAAAATATATTTATGTCTTTTTTAGGGAATAATATTGATTATAAAACATGCCTTTCAGTGGTAGTCCATTTTTCCCTATCCTTTTGCAGGTTGTTATTCTTCTAAAAGTTACTAATCCAGCTAAGGATTTCCAGAAAGGCAAAGTATTTTATGGATGACATTTAAACTCTTCAAAATAAAAGAGTGAGGCTGAATAATTTATAATTGATTATTCATTTAAAGTTGTTTTTGTTTGATATAATTCTTAGTAAGGAATGCAAGGCATTTATTGTACTTATAGGCTCTATGTTAGACTACATGTTCAGTAAGAGACAACAGATAAGCACTAATTTGCTACTTCCCAGCCTAATTGTTAAGTTTCTGTGATTACCATAAATGAAATCATAATGGAACATTATGGAGATATTCCTTCAATACAGATTTTGTCTATTAACTATTCAAACCTAAAAGTGGATGGGTAGAGAATAATAGGTATGGTTTGAATGGACTGGTACATTTCAACATATCGTTCCTTTATAGATTGTCTATTTAAAGTTGATATTTAATGTTTACTTAAAATTGGAAACTATGGGGTAGAATGACTCAATTTTCTGATAATTTTGACAGTGCAATAGCAGAAACTTCTCTATTTAATAGACTGAATGCCCATTTTAATGATGTGTTAATGCAATAATGTCATTTATTTGGAATAGCCTGTTAAATTAAATCTTCTGCTTTATCTGCTCATAAGATTATGAAAAATGGCAGAAAAAGATATTGAAGATTTTCTCTCCTTTTTTTTAACCTTTGTAGTTTACTTTGAGTTGTTTATAATTATCTTTTGTTCATAATTAAGAATTTTCATGCTGCTCCTTTAAAATTACCAATCAGTATACCCCAAATCTAAATGTTTTAATGGCTTACAGTAATTAATTTTTGTTGAGAATACAGAGATTAAGAAACAAGTTGATCAGCCTCCTAAGATTGGTTTAGTCATTCTCGCCCCCAAAAGAATATATGTAGATCTATAGAAATATTATTTTAGCTGAAATTTTATATACAAGAGAAAACCCATAGGTTAATTAGATATTTTAAATAATTTTATTCTCCAAAGAAGTAAAAACTATAAATGCTCTTTTCTAAGAAAACCCAAATCCTGATTTTCTGCTGTCACTCTTGAAATTTACTGATTTATTTAATCCCATTTTGACTGTAGACTGAATGCACAAGCAGTCTCCATGCTCTGCAGGTTTCAGTTAGGATGGCTCAGCATCGGGAAAACTCCTAACAAGGCAGAACCTCTTTCTTCTATCATAAGATATTCCTTCAATATATATCATCTTGGAATATTAACTAGACTGTTCACCTTTCCAACCACACCACCCAGGGAGGCATTTCTTAGTTGGAGAAACTAAGACCTCTAACTATGAAGTTTATTTATTCCACTAATAATCTCCATAGAGAAATATGTTTCCTTCCCTTATCCTTTACAGCTTCTGATACCTTAGTTAATTAAGAAAGTAGATGTAGCAGGTACATTAATATAAATTTGTTCTTTGACAATAGTGGATTAATAAGTGGTATCTTTTTCAGGGGGAACAGTAAATCTTGTCAAAATCATGAAACTTCAGGGGAAAAAAAGCAGGACTGTATTCAAATGTATGCATATTTTAATATCTTAATAATCACTTTGATTTTCAATGTGTGAAAACATTAAAAATTAAAATGAGACCATTTTCTAGCCATCCCATAACTTGGTGCCTTGGACGTATGCAAATTACTGAAGCTGCCAGAGGGTCACTTGCGTGATTCTCTCTCAAGTGCAGCACTAAACGTTAGGATTGCTTGTTGATATCTAATCCTCAGTTAACATCATAAATCAGGGCTTGTCAGATCAGGGAAGCATATTAACTAGAGTTATTATATTTCAAAACAGTTAGGACTGTTTTTTATTCTGACAGCTTCCTAGAGAGGGGACTCTGATGAGTAGCTGCAGATATTTCACACCCAGTAAGGAGACTACACATTGCCAGTTATCACTGTTAAGGGCAACCTTCGTGAGCACATCGTAATTCTCTCTGCAGTCCTCCATTTTAATTCTTGTCACACCACAAAGTTATTTACTCCCTTTACCAAGCTAACAGCTGCCAGCCAAGTGCATTTTTATAAAGTTATAGAATTTTAGAGAGGGAGACAGGGGGCTATGCAGGATATCATATCTGAATCTTCATTTTCCTGTTGAAGATACTGATGCCTTTTCATTATTGGGGACTTCTTATGCTTTGGCCCAGAGAAAATGTTTAACCTGTTTATTTAAAATTATGCAGCTGGTTTGTCTTGTCCTGGTATCCTATTCTTTCATTCTCCCTGTCTCTCTGTTTCTATCTCCAAGAACTCTTATCTACAGAAAAACAAGTGCTTTTCCCATCTCAATGTTTGGTTTTACATTAAACCAAAGGAAACATCTACTGTAGAAGCAGTACAATATTCTACAGTAACTATATCACAGAATTAATGTAATTTTCTCAGAAAGGACATAAATTTAAGAAAGAGGTATCAATTGAAAATGTATTTTGATAGGATTACTTTTAAAAATGCATAATAGTGAAAGAATACCAACAAAGACCACAAAAAAAACATTATTTTTCTATCAGAATACTGTAAGACTATTATAGCTGAGAGTAAGAGGAGGCTTTTGGAAAATGTTGACAGCAAGAAAAAGTAACTTGGGGAAGCTTTTGTATGGTGTAAATAGATGTTATTACTCATTACATCTTAGAAAAATATTTTAATTAAACAACTGCATGGTTAGCTGATGTCAAAAAGAAGATGGATACACAAATCTTTTTCAGTTATTTGAGAATGATTTTCAGAAGATATAGTTCAGGAGCGCTGAAAGGAAAGTTAGGTTAGGGAAAACAGTTCCATCTTCTAAATAATTTTCATCTTCCTTATCCCTATAGATTACACCACAGAGTGATACCTGAACCTAGGTAAGGAGATTTTATTCTGAAATATTTGAAGCAGTCAAAGCAGAATGGTGTTTCTGTAAAGATGTGAACATTTGAGTTTCTCATAAAGTAGCTCCAACAAACTATAGATTTGTGAGCTTGACTGATTCTATGAAAGACTTCAGAGTATATTAGTTTGTGTGTGTGTGTATGTGTGTGTGTGTGTGTGTGCGTGTGCGTGCATGCACTCAAATATTTAAGCTGCAGGAGGGGAAAGAAGTGATTGTTTCAGTTCAGTCACTCAGTCATGTCTGACTTTGCAACCCCATGGACTGCAGCACGCCAGGCCTCCCTGTCCATCACCAACTCCCGGAATCTACCCAAACTCATGGCCATTGAGTCGGTGATGCCATCCAACCATCTCATCCTCTGTCGTCCCCTTGCCCTCCTACCTTCAATCTTTCCCAGCATCAGGGTCTTTTTAAATGAGTCAGCTCTTTGCGTCAGGTGGCCAAAGTATTGGAGTTTCAGCTTCAACATCAGTCCTTCCAATGAACACTCAGGACTCATCTTTTTTAGGATGGACTGGTTGAATCTCCTTGCAGTACAAGGGACTCTCAAGAGTCTTCTCCAACACCACAGTTCAACAGCATCAATTCTTTGGCACTCAGCTTTCTTTGTAGTCCAACTCTCACATCCATACTTGACCACTGGAAAAACCATAGCCTTGACTAGATGGACCTTTGTTGGCAAAGTAATCTCTCTGCTTTTTAATATGCTGTCTAGGTTGGTCATAACTTTCCTTCCAAGGAGTAAGTGTCTTCTAATTTCATGGCTGCAGTCACCATCTGCAGTGATTTTGGAGCCCCCCCAAAATTAAAATCCGACACTATTTCCACTGTTTCCCCATCTATTTGCCATGAAGTGATGGGACCAGATGCCGTGATCTTCGTTTTCTGAATGTTGAGCTTTAAGCCAACTTTTTCACTCTCCTCTTTCACTTTCATCAAGAGGCTCTTTAGTTGTTCTTCACCTTCTGCCATAAGGGTGGTGTCATCTGCATATCTGAGGTTATTTATGTTTCTTCTGGCAATCTTGATTCTAGCTTGTGCTTCATCCAGTGATTGTTTTGATCTTGTTAAACTTTGCAGTTAATCATTTAGGGGAATTCTTTAAACCCGGTACATCTGCATTTGAGCTCAGCATTTAATACAAACTCACCTTATGGGTAGGGCTTCCCTGGTGGCTCAGAAAGTAAAGAATCTGCCTGCAATGCAGGAAACCTGGGTTTGATCCCTGGGTTGGGAAGATCTCCTGGAGAAGGAAATGGCAACCCCATCCAGTATTCTTGCCAGGAGAATCCCATGGACAGAGGAGCCTAGTGGGCTACAGTCAGTGGGGTCACAAAGAATCAGACATGACTGAGTGACTAACACTTTCAATTTCACTTCACCTTGTGGGTGACATGGAGGAAAATGGACAGAATTCATTTGTAACAGGTTAAAGGACTGTGTCAACTTTCATTAATTTTAAGTACAGTGGAAAACATTTTAGCATATCTCTTCATTTTCCTTAAATAATAGCACACATACAAGGCAAAGTTTATGCTATTTACACAGAATTAATAATCTAAAATTTGGAAGTTTTCTAATGATTGTTCAGCTTGATTCTACATAAATAGAATGTGGTGTGGAATTAATAGACATACATTTCTCTTTCTGGGACAAGCATTTTATATTTATAGGAATTAAATTTAACAAGGAAGTACGATTCATCTTTCTAAATTTAGAAATATTAATATGCAAAAATCTCAGGGATTCTTCTTTTCATGTATCTTAAATTCTTTGAGCTTAAATTTTCCCTCTGCAAATGAAGAAAATGCCAACTGAAAAATGAAGTGTGAATTACTTTTTTCAGACCTGTCATTTCCCATAGCAACTGTTACACAGGGTAGAAGTTAGGCACCTTAAATGGATTAGAGGTTCTACAGTAATGAAGAATAGAGTTGGTTAGGTAAATGAAATGCAAAGCTTTATGAAAATCTTATTTTCTGCAAGAGCTATCCTCGATCAGTAGATTTCAATCACAACATTTCTTTCTTAGAGAACCCATTACATTTTATCTTTTTGAAAGCATTATAAGAAGGCCAGAGAAACAAAATGCAATCCCTGAAATCCAAATATCATTTTTTATGTTTCATTTTATTGTAACCTGTACTGTCAACATAATATGCCCATCACTGATGCTTATTAAATCAGTAGACTTAAAAAGTGGGAGGTGTTCTTTTGTTAAAAGGTATATTGAGGCAGGTTAAAATTTCTAAGAATTTGAGTATACATTAATTTAAACAGGACAGTGGCCAAACCAAAAGTGACTGAGTATTCCATTAACAGAAGCTTGGGGCAGGAATTTTGTAGAGAAGATGGAGAAGCAAAGCAAAGCAATCATTTGATTGACCGTAGTTAGAGCAGTCGCCTTCTTTAGGAAAGCCTCCTTCACTGTCTATGACTGGTTTTTGTTACATTTTATGTTCTTGGATTTGGGTTCCTTGATCCTGGCTTTGTTTTTTGTTTGTTTGCTTTGCTGAAGGCTACCAGGGCATTGGCCTCTTCCCTGGTGGCTCAGTCAGTAAAGACACAGCCTTCAATGCAGGAGACCAGGTTTGATCCCTGAGTTGGGAAGATCCCCTGGAGAAGGAAATGGCAACAAATTCCAGTATGCTTGCCTGGGAAATCCCATCTATAGAGGAGCCTGGTGGGCCATAATCCTTGGTGTCACAAGAGTTGGACACAATTTAGCAAATAAACTGCCCCCACTTCCACAGCACTGGAGCCACCTCAGTCTACTGGCCTCCTCATTTAATTACTTTAACATTTAAAAATGTGAAATTTTAGCTAATTTACAAATATAAATTACATCCATGTAAACATTTGTCTATGAAGACACAGTCAGATATAAAGGGAACTTAAATTATTCCTTTCCCTGTTTCATGCCCTCTGCAGAGGGCTTTGTTAAACTCCATGCCAATATCACAAGCTGTAATTGCATCTATATAGGAAAGAATAGTTCAGTAGTTAAGAACCAGGGCACTGGGACAGTGTAGCTAATATAGAATTCTAGAAACATAGGGTAGGATCTAGGATGAGTTATTTAATTTATCCCATGGGATTATTTTGAGATATAAAATAATGTTGATCAGTTGGATGGTCCCATATCTGGTACCTAGTAAGTAGCTTTTGTTTTAGAGGAAAAAATATTCATGAAGAAACAATATTGTATACAGTGTTAGTAATTTGCCATTTAATTAGATTATATTATTAGATTGTTTTAATTTAAAAGATAAAATATGCATATGAATCTTTGAGAAGATGAAAGCAATCCAAAAAATAAAGGTTATAGAACTTAACAGTGCACTTTTCTGGAGCACACAGTATTTCAGATAGTTGATATCTTGACTATTTTAGTCATAGAAAGAATATTTTTTTCAAATATTTTAAGACTATATATGTGTGTATGTGTGTTTCTTTGTATAAGAGAGAATGGTAGATAGAGGGAAAAAAGAGCATATTTTTATTAATGTTAAATTCACTACAAAACATATATTTTACCTTCCAAAAAATATGAATTTTATTCAGTCTCCTTAAGGTACATTTCATAGCTACTACAATCTTTCAAAATATAATCTTGTGGCAGACTTATGCCAGAAGTAGTTGATCTTCTTTGTCAAAGTTGTGGATATCCTGAATAAAAAAGAGAAAAGGATTTGTAATAGATGGTCCCTGTTCCTCTGCTGGTATATTGATATTTTGGTATTAAATTTAGTATATATAGATTTCCAGTTATGATCATAATGAGGAAGTGCCAGCCCCCTCCATCCACTGTAGGTGTGTGCCTCTTCAATCTCCTGTTAAAAGTTGCAGTCTTTTAAAACACAGTCAAGGGTGAGACAGTAGGAATACCTTAGGATGAGTGTTTCCTTTTTGTAAGATGAATATAGTGATCCTTGCCTTACAGGAATGTTATGGATATTAAGTGACTTATTATAAATCAAAGTCAGTATGTAAGACCTGCCTCTTAGTGAGTAGAAATGAAATATTACTGGAAATGAATGAATCAGTGTTCCTGTCATCAGATATACTTTCTTTGAAAACTGAAATAGATCTGTGTGAAGGGAAATATTAATTGAAGCCCTCAACTTCTTTCAATTTAACATGATAATATATATCACATGATGTCAGCTACGTTGCCTTCTTTTCTGTCTACAGAAGTGTTTGTGTGTGTGTGTGTGTGTGTGTGTGTGTGTGTGTGTTAGCTGCTCAGTCGTGTCCAACTCTATGTGACCCCATGGGCTGCAGCCCATCAGACTTCTCTGTCCGTGGGGATTCTCCAGGCAAGAATACTGGAGTGGATTGCCATGCCCTCCTCCAGGGGATCTTCCCAACCCAGGTACTGAACCTGGGTCTCCTGCATTGCAAGAGGACTCTTACCATCTGAGCCACAAGGGAAGCCATGCAGAAGTGGTGCCTTCTTCCAAAAAAATTGTCTCTGACCTATATTTTATACAAGATACGAGATTTATATCAGATATCTAGTTTTGAAACTTGCTGAATCCTCACTATAGAGATTTAAATTGGAGCAGCACCACTTAACTAGTTGTCTGAGTTTCTTCAAGTTAATTGAGCTCTCATGACTCAGTTCTTTATCTGGAAAAGGAGGATAAGTCTAATGGTTCTTAACTTTTAGGATGGGCACAAAGATTCAGTGTAACACATAAAATTCTCAGAAAAACTTAAATCTCAGTAGATGTTACCTTTGCTTTCTGCATCACTTGTAGCAATGTCTTATGAATTTATTTTATTTGACAGTGAGTTCCCTGAGGGTAAGAAAAATACTCCGTGCCTTTCTATATTTTAACACTACCCTAGTGTCAAGCAGATGGCAGAGAATTAATATTTTGGTGGTTGTTATATTTAATTTTGGAGAAGGAAATGGGACCCCACTCCAGTTTTCTTGCCTGGGAAATCCCCATGAAGAGAGAGGCCTGGCAGCCTGCAGTGCACAGAGTTACAAAGAGGTGGACACAACTGAGTAGGCATGCATACTTAATTTTAAAGGAGAGCCCTTGAATTTGGATGCCTTGTTTATCAGTTCAGTTCAATTCAGGTGCACAGTCATGTCCCACTCTGTGACTCCATGGACTGCAGCACGCCTGGCCTCCCTGTCCGTCACCAACTCCCAGAGCTTGCTCAAGCTCATGTCCATCAAGTCGGTAATGCCATCCAACGATCTCATCCTCTGTCATCCCCTTCTCCTCCCGCCTTCAATCTTTTCCAGCATCAGGGTCTTTTCCAAGGAGTCTTCTTCACATCAGGTGGCCAAAGTATTGGAGTTTCAGTTTCAACATCAGTCCTTCCAATGGATATTCGGACTGATTTCCTTTAGGATGGACTGATTGGATCTCCTTGTAGTCCAAGGGACTCTCAAGGGTCTTCTCCAAAACCAAAGTTCAAAAGTATCATTTCTTAGGCACTCAGGTTTCTTTATGGTCGAACTCTCACACCCATACATGACTACTGGAAAAACTATAGCTTTGACTAGACAGACATTTGTTGGCAAAGTAATGTCTCTGCTTTTTAATATGCTGTCTAGGCTGGCCATAGCTTTTCTTCCAAGGAGCAAGCGTCTTTTAATTTCATGGCTGCAGTCACCATCTGCAATGATTTTTGGAGCCCCCAAAATAAAGTCTGTTACTGTGTCCATTGCTTCCCCATCTATTTGCCGTGAAGTGATGGGATCAGATGCCATGACTTAGTTTTCTGAATGTTGAGCTTTAAGCCAACCTTTTCACTGTCCTCTTTCACTTTCATCAAGAGGCTTTTTAGTTCCTCTTCACTTTCTGCCATAAGGATAGTGTCATCTGCATATCTGAGGTTATTGATATTTCTCCCGGCAATCTGGATTTCAGTTTGTGCTTCATGTAGCCCAGAATTTTGCATGATGTACTCTGCATATAAGTTAAATAAGCAGGGTGACAATAGACAGCCTTGACGTACTCCTTTTCCTATTTGGAGCCAGTCTGTTGTTCCATATCCAGTTCTAACTCTTGCTTCCTGACCTGCATACAGATTTCTCAGGAGGCAGGTAAGGTGGTCTGGTATACCCATCTATTTAAGAATTTTCTAGTTTATTGTGATCCACACAGTCAAAGGCTTTGGCATAGTCAATAAAACAGAAATAGTTATTTTTCTGGAATTCTCTTGCTTTTTCTATGATTCAGTGAATGTTGGCAATTTGATCTCTGGTTTCTCTGCCTTTTCTAAATGCAGCTTGAACATCTGCAAGTTCATAACTCATGTACTGTTGAAACCTGGCTTGGATAATTTTGAGTATAATTTTGCTAGAGTGTGAAGATGAGTACAGTTGTGTACCCTGTTCATAATGCTATTGGATTATCTTTTCACAAATCCAAACATTAAATCTTAAATTTTCTCAAGGGAATTACATATAATTAATTTTGTATTATAAACATGTGTTGGTTGTATGTAAGAAATCATATATATGATTGCATATCAGTTCAGTTCAGTCGCTCAGTCGTGTCCGACTCTTTGCGACCCCATGAATCACAGCACGCCAGGCCTCCCTGTCCATTACCATCTCTCGGAGTTCACTCAGACTCACATCCATCGAGTCAGTGATGCCATCCAGCCATCTCATCCTCGGTCGTCCCCTTCTCCTCCTGCCCCCAATCCCTCCCAGCATCAGAGTCTTTTTTCCAATGAGTCAACTCTTCGCATGAGGTGGCCAAAGTACTGGAGTTTCAGCTTTAGCATCATTCCTTCCAAAGAACACCCAGGGTTGATCTCCTTCAGAATGGACTGGTTGGATCTCCTTGCAGTCCAAGGGACTCTCAGGAGTCTTCTCCAACACCACAGTTCAAAAGCATCAATTCTTCAGCGATCAGCCTTCTTCACAGTCCAACTCTCACATCCATACATGACCACAGGAAAAACCATAGCCTTGACTAGACGGACCTTAGTCGGCAAAGTAATGTCTCTGCTTTTGAAAATGCTATCTAGGTTGGACATAAGCATCATTCCTTCCAAAGAAATCCCAGGGCTGATCTCCTTCAGAATGGACTGGTTGGATCTCCTTGCAGTCCAAGGGACTCTCAAGAGTCTTCTCCAACACCACAGTTCAAAAGCATCAATTCTTCGGCGCTCAGCCTTCTTCACAGTCCAACTCTCACATCCATACATGACCACAGGAAAAACCATAGCCTTGACTAGACGGACCTTAGTCGGCAAAGTAATGTCTCTGCTTTTGAATATACTATCTAGGTTGGTCATAACTTTTCTTCCAAGGAGTAAGCGTCTTCTAATTTCATGGCTGCAGTCACCATCTGCAGTGATTTTGGAGCCCAAAAAAATATTTGCTGCCCTTCAGGAGCTCACCCAGTCTAATCAAAGAAACAAAAACACAAACAAAAAAATAAGTAAAAATATAATTGAGGAAAAGATTGATGTTATAGACAATGGCCCTTATAAGAGACAAAAGAAATTTGTGAACCCTGAGGAAGGTATTAGAGATGCTATAAAGGACATAGAACGTTTGCTTAACTTTAAGAAATCAAAACTGCCTATGCAAAGCCATTCCCATACTGTCTTTAATATCCTTAAAGTTCAGAGATAGTGGAAAACTACAGATGGTTTTGCAGGACAACATCTGTGACTACAGTTGAACTTGGCCTGAATCTTAGCCTTCTGCCCTAATGGCTATGGGAATCCTATCAAAGGGAAAGTTGGAAGAAGCTCCGAGTAAGATCACTGTGACAAGGGCCACAAGGATGCTCTTCAGCCCCCTTATCTTAGACAACTCTCGGAGATAGTTGCTTTTAATCAAAAGATTAATGTTTTTCAGGCCTAGAAAATATTGTGAATTATTTATCGGTAATTTATTCCCTTCATTTTTCTCTGTTCTTTGTGTCTGGAAATCCTGTTATTCAGATGTTAGACAGTCTGGACTGGCTCTACAATTCATCAATCTTTTCTCTAATCATTTATCTCTTTGTGTTTTTATTTGCTCTGCTTTCTTGGGAATTTCCTCATTTTGTCTTCTAGCCCTTCAATTGAGCTTTTCAAACGTGAACATGTTTTTAATTTCCAAAAGCTCTTTTATGCTTGCCCTATGTTTCTATTTTATAGCATCCTATTCTTGTATTTTCTAGATGCACTCTCTTTTCATTTCTTGAGCCTTTTAATGTTTGAAATACATTATCCCTTTTCTATATTGCTTTTGTTGACTACACACTGCATTTGCTGATATTTTTATTTGGGTGCCTCTCTGCCACTTTAGAGCTTTCCCCAGAAGCAAGAGAGTTTTTGGTTGTTCATTCATGTTTAAGAGAGAGATGCTAAAAAAAATCAATTTGGGTCTCTAAGAAGGTGGGAGGGGTTGTCAACCCAACACTTCCCATCAGAAGATTTATCTGGACAGCCTGATGCTCTCCAGTTTCACCATCTGTAGATCTTTCTTTGTTGACTGATTGGATGCCCTGAGAAGAGACTTTCAAACTCCTGCCCGAAGGCCTAACTGCTAATGCTCTGGGAGTCAAGTATGAAGATGAATGGTGGAAGAGGCATGTCTCAAAAATTGGGATCGATAGTTGCGTGTGTGTGCATGCATGCAAGTGCAATGTACGCAGATAAACTGTTTCAGTCAACCCTATGCACCTCTCCACAATCACCTCATTCAGACTGCTATGGCAAATACCATAGATAGGATGGCTTAATCTGCAAACATTTATTTCTCATAATTCTGGAAGCTGGGTAGCCTAAGATCAAGGTGCTGGCAGATCCAGCTCTGGAAAGACCCTCTGCCTTCATTTCCTGCCCTCTCCTTCTCCCTCTTTATGTGCCAGGTCTCAAAAAACATTGATTCACTCACTTGCTTTGTCTAGAAAGTCTGAGCAGGGGAGTAGCAAGCTGACTTGCATTTCTGAAAGATGGCCCTTTTCAATGTGGAGAGTGAAAAGCAGGAGACCTCTGCTCTGGTAAAGTAATGTGGGGCGTGGGCATGAGAAGGAGAGGTGATTGGGAAATACTTTAAAATAATGCTGTCCAGTAGAACTTTCTGCCGTGATGGCAGTATTTCACATTGGCACTGTCTTGTGTGGGAGCTACTTGCTGTATGTAGCTTTTGAGCACTTGGAATACAGCTAGCACAACTAAGGAATTGAATTTATTTTTTTCCCAATTTGTGTGTGTGTGTTAGTTGCTCACTTATGTCCAGCTCTTTGCAACCCCATGGATTGTAGCCCATCAAGCTCCTCTGTCCATGGAATTCTCCAGGCAAGAACACTGGAGTGGGTTGCCATTTCCTTCTCCAGGGGATCATCCCAAACTGAACCCGGGTCTCCTGCATTGCAAATTTTTCCACTTTACTTAACTGAAATAGTCACAGGAGTTTCTTGGAAGTGTAGCTTTAGAAGTAGAACTGTGTGTGCATGCTTGCATAAGTGTGTGTGCATTTAAAAAAACATTTTAAAATACCATTATTAAGGCATAATTGGTAAAAATAAGTAAACTGTATATGTTTAAAGTATACATTTTGATGTTTTGACATTTGCACCTACCTTGAAACCATGACCATAATAAGAAAGTGTGCGCATCCACCCTCTGAAAATTCTACATAAAATTAGCACACCTGAAGAACAGATGCTGCATAAACATGAAAGGACACTAGATTGCATCAGCTGTTTCTTTTTCTGCTTCAAGGATAAAAATGCAGAAAAACAAAACTTCACACCTTTTTTGTCTTTTTGGTGTTTTAGGGTTTTTTTCCTTTCCAATTTCAACATTATATAAAGATTTTTACCGCTGAGGTAAAAGTTATAGAAGGTCTGGGAATAAGAATAGATTCAGATATAGAAATGACTTGGGGCCCCAGAGAAGTCGGAGGAAGTCTCTGCACTGGGGTCTGACTGTGCCTCCAGAAAGAGCTGGCAACCAACTCGAGACATGGAATTCGTGTATGGAATTCAGACTACTTTCAAGAAATGATGGCTCAGATGGTAAAGAATCTACCTCCAATGTAGAAGACCTGGGTTCAACCTTGAGTCAGAAAGATCCTCTGGAGAAGGGAATGGCAAGCCAGTCCAGTATTCTTGCCTGGGAAATCCATGGACAGAGGAGCCTGGTGGGCTACAGTCCATGGGGTTGCAAAGAGTCAGACACGACTGAGCGACTGACACCCACTCACTCAGGCTTCCACTTGGAAAATCCTATTGTCCCTGAGAATTCCACTTGAGATTAAGATTTTCTCAATAAACTTTCTGTGGGTTTCTTTCATTGTATAGATTTTTACCGCTTAAATGCTTGCATTACATAGGATTTCTGTCAGGAACACTGTTGTGCTAATCTAGGGAGGTAGGCCATTTTCAAGATTTCCGGGAAAAAGAAGGAAAATGATTCAAAAAAAGTTAATGGGGGAGCATTTAAAATGTATCAATTCGGGATTTCCCTGGCAGTCCAGCGTTAAGACTCTGAGCTGCCAGTGCAGGGGCCCTGGGTTCAATCCATGGTTGGGGAACCAAGGTCCCGGATGCATGCCCTCTAGCGGGGCCAAAAAAAAAAACACACACACACCTACCTATCAATATTAAGACATGGTCCTCTCTTGTCTTTGCTCTGAGGCTCACAGAGTGTGTCTGTGGGAGCCCCGAGGCCCCGTTCGGGGGCCTCCCACAGGGCATCCATCCGTGAGGATGCTGCACACCGCAGAACACTCTCATCTTCTGAAATATTTTTAAAGCAAATTCTTATTACTCCCCACAAAACAAGTCATGTTGATTTAGGAACTGTCCTTAGAGGCTGATATGGGCCACTTTGTTGAATGATAAAAATGAGATAATTTCTTTCATTAAAAAATAAATTTGTGGGAATTTCCTGGCAGTCCAGTGGTTAGCACTTGGAGTTTTCCCTGCAGTGCCAGGGTTCAATTCCTGGTTAGGGAACTAAATCCTACAAGTCACATGGTGCACAAATAAATAAATAAATTGATTTGTGATAAATCCAGGCATTCTACTTAACATTGATTCATTTTACTTCACCTCATAAACCCCCTCCAAGCCTGGATAGACTAAGAGTGCTTCATGCATGCACCATTGATTTCATTCACAAAATATTGATGACAGTTCTCTCTGTGCCAGGTACTTTTCTAGGAACTGGAGATGCAACATTGAACAACAACAAATCCTACTCTCACCCTAGCTGACATGGGTAAGACGGAAAATTAAAAAGAACAGCAGTAAATATACAGGAGGTAAAGATAAGGACTGTAGGGAAAATAGAATAGAATAGGTGATGGAATTGTCAGAGGAGGGGGAGTTGCTATCATATATAATTTTGTCAAGCAATTCACTGAACAGATCTGATCAGGTTTCTGCAGTTAGTGGGGGAGTTAGCCACGTAGATATCTGCAGAAAAGGCTCCAGGGCAAGCTTTTCTTTGGTGTGTCTGGGATTGGCTGAGGCAGAGCAAGCCAGAGATCGGGAAGAAAGAAGAGGGCCAGATGATGTAAGACACAAGAGGTTTTATCAGAGAGACCTGGAACCCAGATGAGATCAGAAGTTTTTGGCTGATTGCAGGCAGAGCTGTGATGTTCTCTAACAAATGTTTGTAATGGATCACTCTGAGGTTACTGTCATAAAGACTAGACTTGACATGGTGTGGGAAGTCCAGTAATGTCCGTGGCCTAATCCTTGGAAACTTTGAATATGCTATATTACATGGCAATAGAGAATTCAGGTTGCAAATGAAACTAAGGCTGCTAGTCAGCTGGGAAGAAATAGGTAGATTAGAAGTAGATTATCCTGGATTATCTGGGTGTGCTCCCATGTAACCAGAGGGCTCTTCTTTTAAGTGGAAGAGGGAGACAGGAGAGTCAGAATCAAGACTGAGGCAACGTCAAAGATGCAACCGTCATTGCTGGCTTTGAAAATGGAAAGGGCTCATGAGTCAAGAAATCCCGGCAATTCAGAAGCTGGAGAGGGCAAGGAGCCTTCCAACACATTTTAGATTTCTCATCTCCAGAAACATGAGACCATTAAATTTGTATTGTGTGAAGCCACTAAACTTGTGCTAATTTGTTACAACAGCAGTAAGACACTAATAAAGATAGGGTGCGAAGGTGGAAGCAAAGACAGTTTAATCACTGGGCATTTACCATGTGCCAGACACTGGGTTAAGCACTGATGATAAAAAGATAAAGCATACAGTTCCTATCATCAAAAAGCACACAGACGAAAAGAGACACATAAACAAGTAATTACAGAAGAGAGCAAATACTGCATACAGATGCACATGAAAGCCTCACCCCCGACACAACGAGAGAAGCTGTCAGTCCTCTTCTTCTCTTTGGAAGTTAGGAAAGGTTTTTTTTTTTTTTTAATTTTAATTAAAGTTCTAGATGAATGTTGAGGAAGAAAAGATCTAGACATGCCCAATGGTAGAACAAGCACATGTAAAGTCACAAAGATATGAAATGGGGTGGAATAGTCCAGCACTGATGGAGAAGGCAGTGGCACCCCACTCCAGTACTCTTGCCTGGAGAATCCCATGGACGGAGGAGCCTGGTGGGCTGCAGTCCATGGGGTCGCTGAGAGTCAGACACAACTAAGCGACTTCACTTTCACTTTTCACTTTCATGCATTGGAGAAGGAAACCCACTCCAGTGTTCTTGCCTGGAGAATCCCAGGGACGGGGGAGCCTGGTGGGCTGCCATCTATGGGGTCGCACAGAGTCGGACACGGCTGAAGTGATTTAGCAGCAGCAGCAGCGGCAGTCCAGCGCTGTAAGTAGTTTGGAGATGATAAATATGGTGGGGCAGTGGGAAATGAATTGTGAGACATACAGATCATGAAGAGTTTTCCATACTAAGAATTGTAGACAGTGGGATAACTGCAATAATTGCAGGAAATTAATCAGGAAAGATTAATTCTAAAACCATTCCAAGGGCAGTGTGGAGCATGTATTGGATAAAGATGAAGGACAGGATTGGAAAAATAAAGGCTTAAAAGAAGAAAGATCCCAGAGTGGTAGATTCAGTAGGACTCGATGACTGACTGGATGTGGGTCTTGGAGGAGAGGGGATAGTCTAACGTTACTCTAGGATTTTGGTTTGGCTGATATATCAGTTAGGACTAGGTTTGGCTGTGAGTAATAAAGACAAAAAATAGCAAAGTCTAGAGAAAAGTGATGCTTAATTTCTTGTGCCCAGAAGTTGGCAATGTAGGATTAGAACAGCTCTGCTTCCTGAAGCCCTAGAGACTCAGGTTCCTTCCAGCACAAAATTCAGTATTTCTGGGGTGTTAACTCAGCCTTGTGGTCCAGGATGGCAGATCAAGCTCCAGTCATCACATTCACATTCCCAGCAGCAGGATGGAGGAAGGAATAAAGAAAGAAAAGGCAAAGGAAGGATGCTAGCAATATTTTCAAAAGCTGCCACATGGCACATCAGTTTGCATTTTCCTTTGGCCAAAACTTAGCTACAGAGAGATTGGGAAAGTAGCCTTTATTCTGAGTGGCCACTAGTCAGCTAGAAATATGGATTGTATTTCTATGGAAGGAGGGGAGAGTAGACAGTGGGTGGCAACAGCAGCTGTGCTCCGGCTGATCTCTGGTGATGCTGTCACTGAACCAGATAGAGAGTAAAGAAGGAAGAAATGGAGACCAAGAGAAAGAACTTGGCTTGGCTCAGGTTGCATTTCAAGCATTTTGAGACTATAAAATTGGAGCTGTATAATGGTTGTTAAAGAAAATGGGTCTAAAGAGCAGATGCAAGAAATATGCTAGAGATGAATACTTGGAAATCATTGTGATTTAAGAGTAAAGGTGACTGAGAGGTGTGAGGGAGGTTCAAGAGGAAGGGGGCACACGTATACCTATGGCTAATTCATGCTGATAATACAGCAGAGACCAACACAATAGTGTAAGCAATTATCCTCCAATTAAAAATAAATAATTTTTTTAAAAAGAGTAAAGGTGAGTTTACTCAAGTAGAGTCAAAAGAATGTCAGAGGAAAAAGGTCAAGAAGACCTTTGGCAATGTCAATATTTATAGGAAACAGAGGAAAAAGGAGTCTGCAAAGGCACAGAGAGGACCACGAAAAAAGTGATTAATCAGAATCCATAGGAAGAGCGAGTTTCAAAAATGTGGAAAGAGTCAGCAGTGTGAAATCTTAGAAAGGATGATGAAAGGAAGATCAGCTAGAGAAGGAACTGCACAAATTCATAATTAGGAGGCCATCGTAAAGACTGGCAAGCTGGTTTTGGAGGTGTGATGATGGGAGAAGCTACGCTGCAGAGTTAGGAAGCAGATATCTTTTTAAAAGTATAACAACTGTAGACATCTTTTAAAGATGAAAAGTTTAACAAAACAGAAACATCGGGTGATAAGAGAAATTTTACATGGACATGTGTAGAAGATGATTTTATTTAACCTGAATTTTCTTTTGAATAAAATAATGGTGAGTGAAGGGGTAGGGGAAGTGGGTGGCTGTTCTGCAACCCCTGGCCTACAGCCCCGGCAAACCAGCCCCCATGCGTACCCCCAGGCCCCAAAGGCTAGCGCAATAGTCAAAGAGCTCATTTTGGCCTCTAATTTCATTTTATACTTCTTCTCTCTAATTTTACCTCCCTCTACGTCACCAACTCCCACTCCCTCACTAATCTCCCCCACCACAAACACACGACCAAGACAGGGCCTGTGAGAGAAACCCATCCCTCTGACTCTACTAATTAGAACAGAGACGAACAACTAAGTCAAGTTCAGCCATCAGCGTTCCCCTCTCTGGGTTTTGACTTTAAAGAGAAAAAAAAAAAAAACAGATCTTGCCTTTTATTTTATACAACTGGAAGGATATGAATCTAGAACAGTCATATTTTTAACACGTGTTTTTACTCCATCTCGAAAGCCTATATATTGGAGGAAAGACTTATATGATGTAGAAGGGAAATGGGTGGGGGGCGATGTAGGAAGGAGAGGGTACCTGACGTTACTTAGTGCTCATGTTCAAGGAGCTAACCTGACTCCTGGTTACACAGCTTTTCCTCTCTGAGAACCACCTTGAGTCTTGTCAATAATTTCTCCTTTTTGGTTAGGAGAAGTTCAGGAGTGATTTCTCTGACTTAACTGAATATACGAAAAGACTTATATGGTCCCCCAATTCCCACCACCCCAGCAAGCTATGCTCACGTGGAAATAGATGTAATAATCATGGAGGTCTGGGCAGCTGGGCATTCAAAACAAATACAAATGGCTTCACTGTGGTCAAGAGCCCCAGACAAATGAGCCAGACAGTACCCACACAGTACCGTTTAGGAGGAATGGAGGCAACACCTTCTGAAGGTCAAAGATTCAAGTGTTTGGGAAGACAGAGAAGATTGAGATATAGAGGTGTGGGAAGATACAGAAGTATACAAAGATACAGACAGATGTTTGGGAAGAATTACGAGCAAGGAGAAAATACGACCAATGTTCTACTTGAATTAAGAAAACTAAAAGTAAAAAAAACAAAAAACAAAAAAAAACTAAAAGTGAGTTGGTTGAGGACAACTGAATGAATTGCCTTACCACATGAAATAATTCACTGGGGCTTTAGAAACTGCTTTGGAGAAATACAGATGGTTGAGATGAGTCAGTGACAGAACTCTTGTGGTGCAGTGGCTAAGACTGTGCTCCCAGTGCCAGGGAACCTAGGTTCGATCCTTGGTCAGGGAGCTAGATCCCACATGCTGCAACTAAAACCTAAGGCAAGCAAATAAATATTTTTTAAAAGATTAGTATCAACCAGTTGCAATAAACCTTATGTAGATCCTGATTCTAAGAATTAAGAAAAAAAAAGGAAGAAAGAAATGACTCAGTGACATAAACTATGATACCAAAGTATTTAGCAATGGTAATTACCATCAAACATTAACAGTTCATTTTACTTAAGTATTTTTGGACACTTATTAGGGACTCAGAGAGTAAAGCGTTTGCCTGCAATGCGGAAGACCTGGGTTCAATCCCTGGGTCAGGAAGATTCCCTTGGAGAATGAAATGGCAACCCACTCTGGTACTCTTGAGTGGAAAATCCCATGGATGGAGAAGCCTGTAGGCTACAGTCTATGGGGTCGCAAAGACATGACTGAGCGACTTCACTTTCACTTTAGAGACTCAGAAGAATACAAAAGAAATAGGAGGCAAAGCTCTAGCCTCAAATGCCCCAGTGCTGTGGAGAGAACAAGGCTTGACATACATGAAACACAAGGGTTTAAAAGGACATAATCAAAGGCAGAATATATGCTATTTTACCTCAAAGTTTCAGTAACACAGAAGCAACAGAAGGCTTCTGCATCTCCACTTACGAGGATTCCAGTTCCTAAACTGGATCAGACTAGATGGGAAAATGTAAAACCTTCAGTATTACCAGCATTTTTTTGCCCACTGCAAACTCAATCTATCCAAACCAGCAACACTCAGAATAAAATTAATTTTGGCCCGTTGATAAGCACTGCTGCTGCTAAGTCGCTTCAGTCGTGTCCGACTCTGTGCGACCCCAGAGACGGCAGCCCACCAGGCTCCCCCGTCCCTGGGATTCTCCAGGCAAGAACACTGGAGTGGGTTGCCATTTCCTTCTCCAGTGCAGGAAAGTGAAAAGTGAAAGTGAAGTCGCTCAGTTGTGTCTGACTCTTCGCGACCGCGTGGACTGCAGCCCACCAGGCTCCTCCGCCATGGGATTTTCCAGGCAAGAGTGCTGGAGTGGGGCTCCATTGCCTTCTCCGTGATAAGCACTAGAGGGCTCTAAAATGACTTCCCCGGTGGCTCAGATGTTAAAGCATCTGCCTACAGTGCAGGAGACCCGGGTTCAATCCCTGGAAGATCTCCTGGAGAAGGAAATGGCACCCCACTCCAGTATTCTTGCCTGGAAAATCCCATGGACAGAGGAGCCTGGTCGGCGACAGTCCATGGGGTCACAAAGAGTCAGACACGACTTTCACTTTCACTTTCAGAGGACTTTAAACATCATCATGTTCCCTCTTGGCATTCTGATATGAAATGGGAAACAGAGAATGTCCTGTGACGTTGAATTACCTTTTACCCACACAGCATGGACTTGAAGTCATGTGGATAAAAATGACAGCAAATAGAGCAACAGGAGAATAAATATTAAACTATTACAACTTTGTGTGTGTGCTAAGTCACTTCAGTCACGTCCCAGTCTTTGCGACCCTGTGGACCATAGCCCACCAGGCTCCTCTGCCTATGGGATTCTCAATGCAAGAATCCTGGAGTGGGTTACCATTTCCTCCTCCAGGGGATTTTCCTGATCCAGGGATTGAACCCGAGTCTCTTACATCTCCTGAAAATTGGCAGCTGGGTTCTTTACCACTAGCGCCACCTGGGAAACACAACTTTGTGTTTTATTGAAGAAAAAAAAAAAAAAAAGTGATGTTTGCTTTAAACTTCATAAACAGTACTTCCATACACTTTTAATTCTTCATATAATACTCAGAAACTAAAAGTGAAAGTAAAATTAGGATAACATAAATCATTTTTTAACAAGGTAAACTCAACCACAATTGAATGTTTGAATGGAAAAAAATTCCATTAAATGATTCCTGCTACTGTTACTGCTGCTAAGTCATTTCAGTCGTGTCCGACTCTGTGCAACCCCATAGACGGCAGCCCACCAGGCTCTCCCATCCCTGGGATTCTTCAGGCAAGAACACTGGAAGTGAAAGTCGCTCAGTCGTGTCCGACTCTTTGCAACCCCACAGACTGTACAGTCCATGGGATTCTCCAGGCCAGAATACTAGAGTGGGTAGCCTATTCCTTCTCCAGGGGATCTTCCCGACCCAGGAATCGAACCGGTGTCTCCTGCATTGCAGGCAGATTCTTTATCAGCTGAGCTATCAGGGAAATCCTTAAGAACACTGGAATAGGAACTATTTTTATTATCCACATGTCTTTAGGGAAGAAGGAAACTGTTTAATCATACAATTGCTCAGATTTTACTGCAATGCACATTTCAGTTCTCTGTATCTTTATACAGTTGCATATTTTTTTAAAGATAGAGCTTTAAAAGAAAAAATAAAAAAGCAGTCCAGAAAAAAAGAAAATACAATCCAGAAATATTTTCTATGTCAGAGCTTACTTTCACACACATGGAATGAAAAAATTTAATTGAAATACATCAAAACTTGCTCATTATTTTATATATCCATGCACATTTTGGATGTTTCATATTTTCCTGGGCATCAACATGGGTTCCAAAGAAAACTCTACTGGATTACATTTTGTCTACACAGATAAAAGAAGGAGAATTGCACTCTTCTAAATTGGTGATAGCTTTTCACTCAAATTCAAGATTAAAGAAGTTTAAGTTCTTGCAATTATAGCTCTTGGACCACATCAATGAGTCTTCACAGACTTACCTTCGCTAGAAATTGTACAACTGAAGAGATGAAAAAACAATGACATCCTCTTTAATTAGAGCTTTGCTAGATCCATTCTCTGTATATTATAGACATCCTTCAACTTGATTCTAAGACATTTAAGGCATCTGAGGAAAAAAAGGTGAACAGATCTCATAACAACTTTAAGTATGCCTCTCATTAGTTACTATTTTCATGGGGCCACAGAACTTCCTGTGGTTAATGGTTAACACCATCTGGTGGCCTGCAGGACAGGTGGCAAAGGCAGTCTCAAAGGAGACTTGAGAGGCCACCTTAATTCATTTCTCTGCCTTTAGGCAGAAGAGGAGAAATATGAGATGCTATCAAATTTTTGAAGACTCTCTAGAAAGCAGATTCTAGGACATAAAAACAATAACTCCCAAAAATGTCAGCGTCTAGCAACCTGCATCATCAACTCTCGGTGTCACTGTCAAGATATTTTAAATCTGTGAGCCTTGGAAAATAGAGGCATGGCACAACTAATCTCTGGATGTCAACACGTTTACCAATGTGACTCCCCAGAAAATACACATCTCATATCTGCCCAGTACAAAAAAAAAAAAAAAAAAAAAAAGCTCAAAGCCCTCATCATTTCTGAAGGGGTTCTAAGCCAGAATGACTTCCTTTCCCTTGAAAATGAAATATTGATTTGGAGAGTAAAACTACCAGTCCCATTTCTATTTACCAGAACTAGTCAAGATTCGAGATTTTCAAATGTTATTGTTCTCTTTGTTTCTTCTCTTTGAAATTTGCTTCTACACTAGGAACATGAAAGTGAATATGTGCTTTAAGGGCTTAAAAAGAAACACACCCTTTAAATGTTAATCATGTTTATAATTATTTAGCACCTGCTCAGATAAAGACAAGAATAGCGCCAAACAAAAAGTGTTGCTTATTTTCATTGATCTTAGGATCCTGGAGAAGAAGGTGGGATTTTAGAGGGGAGAAAAATAATTCCCTGAGAGAATGACAAGGAGAAACTATGAAAAACCCTGGCAGTTGCAAGTCAAAATTATCCCAAGCCAATGACTGTATTCTTTTTCTTTGATCATATCAAATCTCAATTCATGTTACAAATTACATCATGCCATGGAGTTTGTTTCTCTATCAATCCCAATCCACACCTGAGAGCCTTTGGTGACATCATGTTCTCAACCAGATGTGCCTTGAAGAAAAATTTAAGGAAACAGAATGTAAGATGATTGCAGACCTGCAAGTCAGGATATAAAAAATAGATCTGTGACTATTCCAAAACAGATGTTTATGGTGAGAAAAACGGCCCATGCATTTCCATGGAAAAAGTAGCAGAAGGGAAAGAGGTAGAATAAAATGTACATGTTATAAGAGACAAAGAGAAGACAAAGAGAAGAATGGAAATAAAAGCAAAGGGAGGAGATGGCAGCGTCAACTTGTGTGCAATGAGATACATCCTGCCTTTCAGGGAAGCCAAATGCACGTGTGTCCATGAGTAGTACATGTCTGTGTGTGTGTGTGTGTGTGTGTGTCTGTGTGTCTGTGTGTGTGGGTGTGTATGTGTGCAGAGTATGAAGGAGAGAGCTTGTGATCTGAAATTTGGATTCAAAGCACCTGTATTTTGAACCCAGATTTAGCCTTCTCTGATGACATGACCATAGGTACCAGAGGTAGATGTGTTTGTTAGGGCTGCCAAAATGAAGCACCACAGACTGGGCGGCCAAACCAACCAGGGATGGCATTTTCTTACAGCTCTGAAGGCTAGAAGTCCAAGATCAAAGTGTCATCAGATATGGTACATATACACAATGGAATACTACTCAGCTTTAAAAGGAGCAAAATTGTGGCATTTGCAGAGATGTGGATGGACCTAGAGATTGTCATAGAGGGTAAAGTAAGTCAGAAAGAGAAAAACAAACACCGTATTTTAACACTTACAGGTGCAACCTAGAAAAATGGTACAGATGAACTTATTCGCAAAGAGGAAATCGAGACACAGATGGAGAGAACAAACTACGGACCCCAAGCGGGGAAAGACGGTGGGATGAATTGGGAGATTGGGATTGACATAGATACGCTGCTGATGTGCTGTGCTATGCTTCGTCGCTCAGTTGTGTCCAACTCTTTGTGACCCCATGGACTGTAGCCCACCAGGCTCTTCTGTCTATGGGGATTCTCCAGGCAAGAATACTGGAGTGGGTTGCAATGCCCTCCTCCAGGGGATCATCCCAACCCAGGGATGAAACCCAGGTCTCCCTCATGGCAGGAGGATTCTTTATTGTCTGAGCCACCAGGGAAGTCCAAGAATACTGGAGTGGGTAGCCAATCCCTTCTCCAGGGGATCTACCTGACCCAAGAATTGAACTGGGGTCTCCTGCATTGCAGGCAGATTTTTTACCAGCTGAGCTACCAGGGAAGGCCCTATATATATACTGCTGCTGCTGCTGCTGCTGCTAAGTAGCTTCAGTCGTGTCTGACTCTGTGCAACCCCATAGATGGCAGCCTACCAGGCTCCCCCGTCCCTGGGATTCTCCAGGCAAGAACACTGGAGTGGGTTGCCATTTCCTTCTCCAATGCATGAAAGTGAAAAGTGAAACGGAAGTCACTCAGTCGTGTCCGACTCTTTGCAACCACGTGGACTGGAGCCTACCAGGCTCCTCAACCCATGGGATTTTCCAGGCAAGAGTACTGGAGTGGGGTGCCATTGCCTTCTCCATATATATACACTACTGTGTATAAAATAGGTAACTAATGAGAACCTACTGTATAGCACAAGGAACTCTACTCAATTCTCTGTGGTAACCTAACTGGAAAGAAAATGCAAAAAAGAGCGGATATGTGTATGCATAAAGGTAATTGACTTTGCCGTAGGGCAGAAACTAAAACTACATTGTAAAGCAACTCAGCTCAGTTCAGTTCAGTTGCTCAGTCGTGTCCGACTCTTTGTGACCCCATGAATCACAGCACACTAAGCTTCCCTGTCCATCACCAACTCCCGGAGTTCACCCAAACTCATGTGCATCGAGTCGGTGATGCCATCCAGCCATCTCATCCTCGGTCATCCCCTTCTCCTCCTGCCCCCAATCCTTCCCAGCATCAGAGTCTTATTTCCAATGAGTCAACTCTTCACATGAGGTGGCCAAAGTACTGGAGTTTCAGCTTTAGCATCATTCCTTCCAAAGAAATCCCAGGGCTGATCTCCTTCAGAATGGACTGGTTGGATCTCCTTGCAGTCCAAGGGACCCTCAAGAGTCTTCTCCAACACCACAGTTTAAAAGCATCAATTCTTCGGCGCTCAGCTTTCTTCACAGTCCAACTCTCACATCCATACATGACCACTGGAAAAACCATAGCCTTGACTAGACAGACCTTTGTTGGCAAAGTAATATCTCTGCTTTTTAAAATGCTATCTAGGTTGGTCATGACTTTCCTTCCAAGGGGTACAGTGAAAGTGAAGTCGTTCAGTTGTGTCTGACTCTTTGCGACTCCATAGGCTGTAGCCTACCAGATTCCTCCGTCCATGGGATTTTCCAAGCAAGAATACTGGAGTGGGTTGCCATTTCCTTCTCCAGGGGATCTTCCTGACCCAGGGATTGAATCTAGGTCTCCCGCATTGTAGGCAGACGCTTTACCGTCTGAGCCACGAGGTAAGTTCTCCAAAGGGTAAGCATCTTTTAATTTCATGGCTGCAATTACCATCTGTAGTGATTTTGAAACCCAAAAATATAAAGTCTGACACTGTTTCCACTGTTTCCCATCAATTTCCCATGAAGTGATGGGACCCGATGCAATGATCTTCGTTTTCTGAATGTTGAGCTTTAAGCCAACTTTTTCGCTCTCCTCTTTCACTTTCATCAAGAGGCTTTTTAGTTCCTCTTCACTTTCTGCCATAAGGGTGGTGTCATCTGCATCTCTGAGGTTATTGATATTTCTCCCGGCAATCTTGATTCCAGCTTGTGCTTCTTTCAGCCCAGCATTTCTCTTGATGTACTCTGCATAGAAGTTAAATAAGCAGGGTACAACAACTAAATCCCAATAAAAATCAATTTTTCAAAAAGTGTCATCAGAGTTGGTTTCTTTTGAGGTATTTAAATGATGATTATTCTTCTCCCTGTGTCTCCCCGTGTCTTCCCTCTGCACCTGTTTGTGTCCTGATTTCCTTTTATAAAGACATTAGTCATATTGGACTAGAGCCTACCCTAGTGACTTCATCTTAATTTAATTACCTCATTAAAGGCCGTATCTCCAAATACAGTCACATTCTGAGGTATTGAGGATTAAGATGTCTACATAACATTATGTAACCTTTTCAAGGTCTTTTTTTAAAAAAAATGAAAAGGATTATAATAAGAAGTGGGCTTCCCAGGTGGCAGTAGTGGTGAAGAACCTGCCTGACATGAGATGGGGGTTCCATCCACGGTCAGGAAGATCCTCTGGAGGAGGGCACAGCAACCCACTCCAGTATTCTTGCCTGGAGAATCCCATGGCCAGAGGAGCCTGGCAGGATACAGTCCATGGGGTCGCAGAGTCAGGCATAACTGAAGCCACTTAGCAAACATAACAAGAAGTAACTCAAAATGCTATTGTAATGACTAAATGAAGTAATATACTTTAAAGGTCAAATGTTCAACAGCAAGAAAATGGCTAATTACATAAAGTTCAAATAATTGACTATTGTGTGAAAAATTAGAAAAAAATTTTTAATCAGATAAGAGAATACCTCTTATATTAAGTACTTTAAAAAGCACAATTCTTGGACTTTCCTGGTGGTGCAGTGCATAATAATCCACCTGCCAATATGGGGATCACAAGTTCGATCCCTGGTCCAGGAAGATTCTACATGCCACAGAGCAACCAAGCTCGTGGGCCACAACTTTTGAGCCTGCACTCTAAAGCCGAGGAGCCACAACAATGGAGGCTGCGTGCCGTAACTACTGAAGTCTGTGTAACTAGAGCCAGTGCACTGGACCAAAAGAAGCCATGATAATAAGAAGTTTTATTACCTTATTATGCAACACAGAGTAGCCCTCACTCACCGCAACCAGAGAAAGCCCACTTGCAGCAACGAAGACCCAGTGCAACCAAAATATAAATTAATTAAAAAGCACAATTCTCCCTAATATGTGTGTTCAGTTCAGTTCAGTCGCTCAGTCGTGTCCGACTCTTTGCGACCCCATGAATCGCAGCACGCCAGGCCTCCCTGTTCATTACCATCTC
>SJYT01076707.1:37082-54758 GCA_006410635.1 Cephalophus harveyi
AGTGATCACATCATCATGATTATCTGGGTCGTGAAGATCTTTTTTGTACAGTTCTTCTGTGTATTCTTGCCACCTCTTCTTAATATCTTCTGCTTCTGTTAGGTCCATACCATTTCTGTCCTTTATCGAGCCCATCCTTGCATGAAATGTTCCCTTGGTATCTCTAATTTTCTTGAAGAGATCTCTAGTCTTTCCCATTCTGTTGTTTTCCTCTATTTCTTTGCATTGATCGCTGAAGAAGGCTTTCTTATCTCTTCTTGCTATTCTTTGGAACTCTGCATTCAGGTGCTTATATCTTTCCTTTTCTCCTTTGCTTTTCGCCTCTCTTCTTTTCACAGCTATTTGTAAGGCCTCCCCAGACAGCCATTTTGCTTTTTTGCATTTCTTTTCCATGGGGATGGTCTTGATCCCTGTCTCCCGTACAATGTCACGAACCTCATTCCATAGTTCATCAGGCACTCTATCTATCAGATCTAGGCCCTTAAATCTATTTCTCACTTCCACAGTATAATCATAAGGGATTTGATTTAAGTCATACCTGAATGGTCTAGTGGTTTTCCCTACTTTCTTCAATTTGAGTCTGAATTTGGTAATAAGGAGTTCATGATCTGAGCCACAGTCAGCTCCCGGTCTTGTTTTTGTTGACTGTATAGAGCTTCTCCATCTTTGGCTGCATAGAATATAATCAACTGATTTCGGTGTTGACCATCTGGTGATGTCCATATATTTAGTTTATAACAAAAAAAAATTTTGTTGAAGGACAATATGCTGTTATGGCTAACTTTGAGTGGTGAAATTATTCAGAGACGATCTTTGTTCTTTTTGTGTTAATCTGTATTTTCTAAGTCAACTACAATGCACATGCGTGCATGCTAAGTGGCTTCAGTTATGTCCGACTCTTTGCGACCCCGTGGACTATAGCCTGCCAAGCTCCTCTGTCCATGGGATTCTTTATGCAGGGATACAGGAGTGGGTTGCCATACCCTCCTCCAGGGCTACAATGTGCATGAAGTGAAGTGAAGTCAAGTCGCTCAGTCGTGTCCGACTCTTTGAGACCCCATGGACTGTAGCCTACCAGGCTCCTCCCTTCATGGGATTCTCCAGGCAAGAGTACTGGAGTGGGGTGCCAATTCCTTCTCCAGGGGATCTTCCCAACCCAGGGATCGAACCTGGGTCTCCTGCATTCCAGGCAGATGCTTTAACCTCTGAGCCACCAGGGAAGCCCATACATTTATTTAATTTTATTTTGCAACAGGATAAGACTTGACTTTAATTTTAAAAGTGAAATATAGTATAAGGCCCCAGTCCTCTTCATTCTCAGCTCCTGCTACATGAGTGACTAATCTCACCTCTTTTGCCTGTGTCTTCTGATATTTATCTCCATGTTTCTAACACGGGTTTAAACTTTATCTCTTGATATCCCCATTTTTGTTTCTATTGATTTTCTGCTATGGACAATGAGGAATTAGGCCTCTTACACTTACAACTTCCAATTCTCCAAACATTGCCTATCTCCTATAATCCTAATCTAGTTTTATTACATTGTTATTAATTAAATATCCAGGGTTCACATTTTATGACCAATAAAACTAACCTTTTTTCTCAGTTCTAAAAATTTGTTGACATGTTATCACTTGTCTTCACCTTTCCCCAAACCAGCTTTTAAGGTGGAAAAGGAAAAGTTTGTATCTGAATTACAACCATTCTTGAAAAAAATAAGCTTGAGGGTAATTTAGCATATAATTTACTGACATATGTAAATATATAAATTTTGTAGTGTGCCTATACACATCCACGCTTAAATCTTGGCTTTGTCATTTACTAGCTGAGTGACTTTGGAAAAGATACTTAAACTTTCTGATGCTCAATTTTTTTGTTTTTTTGTTTTTTCATTTGATAAATAGTAACAACACTAGCTGTCCTGCATGATTGGAGTTTGAAATGAAAATGATGTGTTTAAAATGACTATAGTGTGTTAAGAATGTATGAATGGCTCAAACCAGATAATCAGTATATGGTTGATTTTATTAACAGTCATGTCCGATTCTTTGCAACCCCATAGACTGTAGCTCACCAGGCTCTTCCGTCCATGGAATTCTCCAGGCAAGAACAGCCATTCTGCTGGCATGTGACTAGTCAATCCCTTCTTCAGGGGATCTTCCCAACCCAGGGATTGAACCCGTGTTTCTCTCATTGCAGGCAGATTCTTTACCATGTGAGTCACCAGGGAAGACCATAATTTAAGTTACTTTGTATGAAAATATGATGTAAAAATCTATACTATCATGTTTCAAGTCAAACAATACAAAAGGAGATCAGGAAACTACAAAGAAATTCTTCTGCCTATTTCCTGGTGGCTATAAGACTTAATTTGTTGAGTGAAACTGAACATTTAATTTTAAAGTGTAGGTAATTTGGAGGTATAAATAGTTAGCATTGCCCCTAGTATAGTCCAGATGGTCTTATCAGGTCGTATCAAGTTTCTTGTACATTAAGAAACTGAGTTTAATGAGCCAACAGCACCCTGAAGCAGGCTGGCAATAAACTCAACAAACGTAATGGCAGCCTTCCAAGTGTGTGAAGGGCCGCCTTCAGCCCAATCAGTCTCCTCCCCTCTTGTGGCAAAGAAAGGAATCTTGACTCCAGAGCCTCACCTACCTTCAGCAGACAGAGGGGTGGCCCTTGGAAGGGCTGTTGTAAAAATGCTTTTGAGACCAAATGCCTTAAAGAAGCAGAGAGACTTGGGTATCTTTTTCTTTCCATTTGAGGACAAAATATCCAACAAAGCGTCTTTCCTCCCTTGTGAATGGAAATAAAGAGTAGACAGTTGTGGGCAGATGGAGAGAAAAGCTTGGCAGTGGGCAGAGGAGAAGTTTTGTGAGAAAAGAAGAAGAGAAGGAAGGGAGAGAGGGAGACAGGGTGGGTAAGGAAATGCCTCTCTTGAGTCTCAATGTCTGGTCCATCTCCCTCAAGGATGGATGTCTCGTCCCTCCCACAGTGCCACTCCCACCAGAACAAGCAAGGAGGTCCTTCCTCCAAGTTCTATTAAAGGTCCAAAAAAGTCCACTATGCTCAGCAGGAAATTATTCTTTTAACTCTAACACAATTAGCCTTGTCTATTCCACTAGACTGCACTCCTTAAGGGCATAGAATATAGCTAATTGTCTTTGCACCAACAATGCTTACCCTGGCACAGAGTAGGCACTCAGTAAACAAATAATTTCCTATTAAAACATTTTAGGGATCACATGCTCTTTTTCTTCCCATAAAGTTCATTATCTTGGGCTGGAAAAAATTAGCTTAAATGTTAATAATAAAATTTTTTATTTGGTCCTACATAATAAAAAAATGAAGCCCATGTTCTATAAAATATTTGGATCTTCTGCTAATGAATAGATGTCTGCTGGTGGATAGAGAGATGTCCTTAGCTGAGATTGACTTTTTGAAGCATTAACAGGAATTCCGACCCTTAGGGAGGCAGGTGAATTCAGGAGTATGACTATTGTGGAATGTCATTCAGGAAGTCATTGAACTCTTATAAATAATGAAAACATTGACCAAAGTAAAAATCAAGATACCTCTTTGAGTTCCAGAGTGTTGATGATACAGAAGGCAAATGACAATAAAGCAAAATTTACTTTTGCTTGTTTCTCCTTTAAGGAGAGGAGAGACTGAAAGTATTGTTAAATAAGTAAATGTTGACTTGGAAAGTTCTGTTTTAGAAAAGAATTGTTAGTTCATTCTCTAAAAGTCTGAGTCTGTTTTGTAAATAAGTTCATTTGCATTATTTTTTAAGATTTTGCATATAAGCGACATCATATGGTATTTGTCTTTCTCTGTCTGACTTACTTCACTTAGTGTGATAATCTCCAGGTCCATCTCTGTTGCTTCTTATGATATTATTTCACTTTTTTTAGCAACCGAGTTATAGTCCATACACCACATCTTCCTTATCCACTCCTCTGCTGGTGGACATTTAGGTTGCTTCCATGTCTTGGCTGTTGTGAATAGGGCTGCAGGGAACACTGGCATGCATGGACCTTTTTAGCACTGTACTTCCCAGAACATAGCTCTATCTCTCTTTGCTCTGTTCATCTCTGTCTCTCTCTCTCTCTCCCATACACACACACACACACACACACACACACACACATCTCTTCTACAAAGAAATAAATTCTCCACGGAAGATTTTGGGGGCAGAATAGAATGCATTTTGCTCAGACCAACAAAACCAACAAGGGTCAATCACCAGGCTCTGGATCTGCTGTCTCACTAAGTCCTTCATGTAGATAAATGCTAGAAAAATATTCTCCAGGTAAAGGTTTTGCCTTGGTGGCTATAAACTGTGACCCTCACCAAACTAGTCATCACACACCAGTGAGCACTAGGAGAACTAAAATATTACAGTCGAGGGAACTTTGAAGATACGCTCATTCAGTCACCGTGATGAAGTGATGAAAAAACTAAGGTCTTGCAGATGAAATGAGACCAGAACTTAGGTCTTCTTACCCTGAGGGACAGTGCTCTTCCTCAATACACCATGCTTTCTTTCTCCTGAATTCAATGAAATCAGGAACTACGTATTATTGAGAAAGCTGAGTTAGGAAGAACACATCTATATGAAAATTCTCGTCCTCTGATACCAGTACCCTGTGATTTCCCTGGATGGAGCTCGTTTCTCTTTTCCCATCTTCCCAACCCAGTGATTATAACTTTTTTTCTCTGAAATGCTGTGATGCCTGTGAACACTCACCTGCAGGGACTTTAGAATTCAGAACAAAATCCTTGTTGAACAGGAAAGGAGATCGAGGGAACATTGCCTCTTCGTGTGGAGAAATTTTATGGCATTTCTCCCAAGTGTGTAGTATGTGTGTGGTTGTATTTTATGAAATTTTTATGAGAGCACTTCATTTCAGTTCTATTCCTTTTATGGTGGGCCTGTTCCTATTATTTTTCTGTAACCAAGATTTTATTTTTAAATATGAAATTGTGATTATGAGAAAAGGTTCTTTATTCCCAGAGCTGCACTCATGTATACATAACTTCTTCTGACTTATGTGGAAGCAACTCCCACATCAGAGCTTCAGTCCTGGGCCCATAATTTGCAAGCATCAAATGGAGCCTCATATTGCAATGCAAATTATAGTGCCCAGGGATCTGCAGTATAATCACGCAGTTACAAGGAAGGTAAAGAGGAGAGGAAATTACCATAATGGGCCACAGAATCTACACATGATGATGCTCAGAGGCCTAGATGGCAGATTTCACCACCATTCGAAAGATATGCTTGCTTTCCTCTGAAAATGTGTTCTCCTTGGTAGAAAGATGCTGTTGACTCTATCTTGGAGAAACTTGATCTTCAGCTTTTTTTTGGTAGTGATGGATTGAGCTGAATTATTCATATTCTCTCATCTGAACTGTGAAATGGCCAACTAGGAGTGGAAATCATTTTAGAAGCTAAACCTCAATGGATGAGTAAGTTGAAATATGGAAACATGGAATGTGAGAGAGAAGAGCATTTTATTAATAAGAGGAGGAAAAAGGATGGGCAAACCTGTAGAGACAGAAAGACCTGCCTGGATGAATGAATAAATAAGATGAGGTACATACATACAGTAGAATGTTACTCAGCCATAAAAAGGAATGAAATCGAGTCATTTGTAGTGATGTGGATGAACCTCAAATCTGTCATACAGAGTGAAGTAAGTCAGAAAAACAAATATTGTATATTAACGCATATGTATGGAATCTAGACAAATGATACTGATGAACCTATTTGCAGAGCAGGAATAGAGATGCAGGCATAGAGAATGGACTTGTGGTCACAGCAGGGGAAGGAGACGGGGCACGAATTGGGAGATTAGGATTGACATATATAGACTACTATGTGTAAAATAGAGAGCTACTGGGAAGCTGCTGTAGCGCACAGGGAGCCCAGCTTGGTACTCTGTGATGACCTACATGGGTGGGATGGGGTGGAGGGGATGGGAGGGAAGTATATGGGAGGAGGGAGGAGGTGTATGGTTATAGCTTATTCACATTGTCATATAGCAGAAACTAACACCCCATGGTAAAGCAATCATATGCCAGTCAAAATTTTTTTAAAAAAAGAAAGATTTGTCTGAGGACTAGCACAGTCTCACTTGGCTAAAGTGTGGGAGGAGACATTTCAGCACACTGCCACTTGAACTGAAGCACTCATTGCCCAGTGAAGCTTAGAGCCTGGACTGCTGAACCCTGATAAGGGCTTCATCTGAGCGGAAACTTTCTCTGATACCCTAAACATCTAACCTTGAGTCACGATTCCAGAAAGCCCTCTGTCAGGAATTGAAGAGACCTAGAACTCTTCCATTTTGACTCCCAGGATCTCCCCAGTTGGGAGCAATCACAATTTCTGCTAGGGTGATACCTAATAGAATATTGAACATAGGTGAGTCTTCCTCACATCACTTAGAAACTAGCGAAGAATAATCAAATATTTCTTATAAGAAATATTTGTTATTAAGTTCGTTAAATTCTTTTTTTTTCCAATTATTCACCAAACAATTATTGAGCACCTACTAAACATGGAGATAGAAAAATAAATAAGACACACTCCCTTCAAATCTCCTCTTCTTGGAAGTGCTGGAGATGGCAATCAGATATACAATTTTAAGGAACTATGGAAATATAAATGCTAGCAGAATGTGAATGAATCATGGGGGCCAGAAGAAGAGTAATGACCCCACCTAGGTGGATGCAAGTCAGTGATGGAATGCCCACAGTGAATCATACGGGTAGATAGTATTTGACCAAGAAAATGCGGGCTGGAGTGAGAAAGAAACAGGGGGAGGGTATTCCAAGAAGGAGGGATGGCAGCAGAATAGCAGAAGCTATAAGGGCAGGATGTGGGTGGTGAGCTTCAGGCAGACTGGAGTTGCTAGAACATCAGGCACTAAGCAGGAAGAAGTGTTTCCTGTGGCTGCTGTGACACATTGCCACAAACACGGGGGCTTAAAACCACGTAGACGTGTTCGCTTTACAGCTTTGGAGGTCAGAAGTCCACATTCAGTATCACAGGGCTAATGTCTAGATGTTGGCAGGGCTGATCCCTTCCAGAAGCTCTAAGAGAAACCTGCTTCCTCATCTTTTTCATCTTCTGTGCTGGTCTGCATTCCTTGGCTTGTGGCTCCACCTTCATCCACATCAGAGTGAATGACCCCAGTCTCTGCGTTTGTCATCATGTTACCTTTATCCTGTGATTCTTCTCTCCCAGTCCCTGCTTCCCCATTGACCTTCTCACCTCCCCGTGTGAGGACCATTGTGAGTAGATTAGGTCCACCCAGATAATTTTAGGACAATCTCCCCATTTCAAGATGCAATGTAATCACAGCTGCAAAGTCCCTTTGTGTAAGGTAATGCTGACAGTTTCCAGGCATTAGGATGTGAACATACTTGGGAGGCTATGATTCAGTCTATCCCACAGGGAAAGGTGGGAAATGAGATTTAGGAACCAAATGGGAATCCAGAGAAAGAGGGTGTTGTAAGCCACATGAGAAGCTTGACTATAATCCCGTAGCTGGCGAGGAGTCATAAGCAGGGCGGACATAACACAGTGTAGAAGCTGGACTGTGGGAGACTCACTGGAAGTGGAAAAACTACCAGGGAAGCTACAGTGAGAGTTAATGAGAAACACCACTTATGCCTAAATACTAGACAAAGTGCTTCCCATCCCCACATAATCCTATGGAAAAAAAAAAAAGATAAATGGACTTCATGTTCAAATTTTCATAAATCCTTATTAGGGAGTTCTTTCAATTACTTTAGTTGGAACAACAAACCAGTACTTGATGATATGATTAATGATCAAACTGGGACACTTTTGAGATGGCCCCTTTGAAAATTACACAGGGATAACAGGACTGTCCTCAGCCAAACTGGACATATGGTAGCCCTATGTTTGGAGAAGCCACACTGGCCTGAAATGGTTTGAATCAATGCTGGTCCAGGGTGTTAGAGAAGTCTCCTGACTTATTCAGTCAGAAAAAGGCAAAGGCAATTAATCAAACTGAAGTAATAGTAATTTTTCCTGGGATTATGACCTCACAATCACAAGTGTTACATGGTGTTATAAACAAGGGTTTGAAAGATTGCTTCTAAATGAATATATTAAGGGATTACATACTGAAGATTACAATGCACAGTTGGAAAAAACCCTGCTGTTTGATGGGTTCTTGTGACTTTAGGAAATGTTTCCAGAGACAGGATCACATTTGGATTCTAAAAGTGCTATGTCTCAAACACCACAGAATTGACCATGATATGCTCTAGAAAACTATTTCTACAGGTGGTTCCAGCCATGAAAGAAACCCTGATGTCAAAATTGCACTTGAGAAGTTTGAATAAAACTCCTTCAGGAAATATGAGTGAGGATGTTAATTTCTAAGTTAATATCTAATATCTTGAGTACTATTTTAAATATGTATATGTAGTTAAATTAATAATTTAAATATAGACATTTGACTATTGATTCAATTTGTCACTTCAAAACAAAAATGATTGAGTTTGAGATAAGGTTATCGTCCAACTGGAAAAGCCAGGGGGCTCTGTTTGAAATGCTGGCGCCTTCTATTCTGACATATGCAGTATTTTGAAAGTAAACCTATAGGATTTGATGGGATGCTGGGTGAAAGAGAAGGGTAGTCAGTTGGGTAGGAGGTGGTATCACCAACTGAACTCATCTATAGCAGAGACATATGCTTACTGGGGTAGGATGCATGTTGATACTGGAGAGGCTAAATGACCGTAGAATTTTATGTTTGTGGAAGTTAATGAAATTGATCCAGAATGTGTGGCACAGTACAATCAAGTGGCCTTGGGATTTCTAATAGCACCCATCTAAAGGGACTCCTGGACTTTCCAGGTGGCGCTAGTGGTAAAGAACCTGCCTGCCAATGCAGGAGATATCAGATATGCAGGTTTGAGCCCTGGGTTGGAAAGATCCCCTGGAGGAGGGCATGGCAACCCACTCTAGTATTCTTGACTGGTGAATCCCATGGACAGAGGAGCCTGGAAGGCTACAATCTATAGGACTCCTGAAGACATGAGCTAAGACTACACTGTAGTCAAACCTGGTACAACCAGGATGGGGAGCTGGTAGGCTGGGGCAGGGTGAGACCAAAAGGAGTCAGAGGCCAATCTGTAGGGTTGAGGCTGACTCAGGGACGTATGACTGTGTTTCTTGGCTCTCAAAACTGAAATGTGAAGAAAGAAAGGGGAGGCAAACACACACACAAATGAAAGACAGAGAGCAAGTTTAACTCTTGTCACAGACAAAAATGTCTGTCCTCCCAAAATTCATATGCTGAAGCCCTAACTCCTAAGGTAATGACATTAGGAAGTGGGGTATTGGGAAGGTGATGAGGTTTAAATGAGTTCATGAGGCTTAAATGAGTTTGTGGGGGTGGAGCCCCTATGATGGGATGGGGGTATTCTTATAAGAGGACTCACCAGAGCCTCCTCTCTGCCATGTGAGAATATAATGAGAAAGCAGGTGCATGCTAAGTCGCTTCAGTTGCATCCTACTCTTTGCGACCCTATGGACTGTAGGCTGCCAGGCTCCTCTGCCCATGTGATTTTCCAGGCAGTGATACTGGAGTGGGTTACCATGCCCTTCTCCAGGGGATCTTCCTGACCCAGGGATCGATCCAGCATCTCTTACGTCTCCTGCATTGGTAGGCGAGTTCTTCACCACTAGCAAAGCCCCAGAGAGAAGACAAAGGTGGCCAATTGCAAGCCAGAAACAAAGCCTCACCAAGAAATGAATCCGCCAGCACCTCAACCTCGGACTTTCCAACCTCCAGAATCCTAAGAAACAAATATGTTATCTCAGCCACCCAGTCGATGGTATTTTATTATAGCAGCCAGGACCGACTAAGGTGATTATGACTCAGGAATTAACTGCCTCGAGGGATTGTCTTTCTGCCTTTTCAGTGTGTTGGGGCATCCTGGGTGCTAAAGAATGGAGACAGGAACTTGGGGTTGCCAGGAGCAAATATGAGTCTATCTCCCATAGCCTCAGCACTGCCCCCCCCCACCATCTCTGAGGTTCACTGTGATAGAAGGTGAGGATCAGGACCCAACAGCTCCCCACTACCCAGAGTTAGGGGAGAACCTGCTTCTTGCTCTGACGGCTGATCGGAACCAAGACCTGGTTATGGAATGACTCTCCTTGAGCCCTGCCCTGAGTTCACTGTCCCTCCAGAAAAGCACAAGCCTCCTCTCTTTCCACAAACATCTGTTCTGTGGGGCCTCCAAGTGGGAGGGTGGGCGCGAGTGGCTGCCTGGCTCCGAAAGTGCCCATTATGAGCAGCGGATCATCTTGCATTGCATTAAGCATGTGATTACAGCCAGATGCTGCGGTGATGGGCATACAACAACTCCCTATAATAACCATAATTAGGATCCTGGTGTTTCTTTAGCTCCACGTACTCTGAACTTCTTAAGTCAGAAGAAATTTGCAAGAATTGCTTATTAGAGGCTGCAATCAAATTGGAGAAGGAGAACTTTATAAAGGGGGGAAATTCCTCCCTGACATTTGGGCCCAAACACAGCACTGCCCTGACGGTAGTGTGGTTCTGGAGCCCAGAATGAGCCAGCTCTGGCTCCACAAGCCTACTCTCATTTCTCTGCTCCCCTGCGCTTTGCTCTGCCTGGTTCTTTCTCAGCTGCTGTTGGCTGGTGAGGAAAACAAGCACCTGCCTGCCCGTCAGCACCCACGTCCCCTGCTGTGGGGGCTTGCCGAGAGCGGGTGCCTCCCTGCCCACCAGGGTGAGATTCTTGGAATACCCGGGGAGAGGGGGTCGTTCGGCGCTAAAATTGGCCGTTTGCTGTGATGACTAACGGCCACCTGGGCCTGCCATTCTCGTGGACTCATCTATTTGCAGAACACAGAGCTGTTTAGGAGATATTTGTGCATGCGCAAAGTCTGTACTTATAGGAGCACACTGACAAGAGTTGGAAATCCAGTCTGTGAAGAAACACATTGTCTTCGTTTTCTAGGGCTGCCACGAAAATGCCACATGATGGGTGGCTACCACAGCAAACATTTCTTGTCTCTCAATTCCAGAGGCTAAAAGCCCGAGACCAAGGTTTCTGCAGGAGCAGTTACTTCTCACGGCTGTGAGGGAGGGATTGGCTCCAGGCCGCCTTGCTTGGCTTGCAGGTGAACGTCTTCTCCCTGGGTTGTCTTCACATTATTTTCCCTCTACATACGTGTCCTTCTCATGTGGTTTTGTTTTTAAGGACACCAGCCAGATTGGATCAGGGGCTCGCTCTTCACCAGTCTGCTCAGTCGATCAGTTGTGTCTGACTCTTGCGAGCCCACGGACTGTAACCCACCAGGCTCCCCTGTCCATGGGATTTTTTAGGCAAGAATACTGGAGTGGGCTGCCATTTCCTCCTCTGGGACCAAGGGACCAAACCCAAGTCTCTTGCAGTTCCTACATTGGTAAGCGTGTTCTTGGAAAGTCCCACCCTTCACCAGTATGACCTCATTTTAATTAATTATATCTGCAAGTAAGGTCACATTCTGAGGAGCTGGAGGTTAGAACACCAGCACCTGGTTGAACTGGGGGGATTTCCCTGGTGGCCCAGTGGTTAAGACTTTGCCTTCTAATGCAAGGGGTGTGGGTTTGATGCTTGGTCAGGGAGCTAAGGTCCTACATGCCTCACAGCCAAAAACTCAAAACATAAAACAATATTGTAACAAATTCAATAAAGACTTTTTAAATGGTTCATATAAAAAAAATTTTTTTTAATGTGAGTTTGGGGGAGGACACAATTCAACTCATAACATGTATCACGAGCCTCACCATGTGCTCAGCACTGTGCTGAATTCAGGGGACACACTTGAACAAGAAAGGCAATTTCTACCCTCCAAGAACTTGGTGGGAAAACAGATTAAAGGAAAAAAATTACACAGTAGACAAAGTGATCAGCTTTGCAATAGGGCCCTAGGAGAGGCCGTGGGAAATCACTGGAGGAGCTCCGGCCTGGCTTTGAAGACTGGGGAAGGCTGCTCCCCGAGGAGAAGCTGAGGCTGAGTCTGAGTCTGGAAGATGGTAACAGTTTGCCAGGGGAAGGCAGGGCAGAGCAGAGAGGTGTGCCAGGTGGAGGTGATTAAAGAGCCGAGGCCCAGGGAAACTTCCCTGGTGGTCCAGTGGCTAAGACTCCATAATCCCAATGCAGGGGTTCAATCCCTGGTCAAGTAACTAAATCTCACATGCTGCAACTTAAGACCCAGTACAGCCAAATGAATAAACAAAAGCAAATAAATATTTTTTAAAAAACAGAGCCAAAGCCCACACGGGAGAAGGACTGTGGCCTGCAGAGAGAACTGAAAGAAACTCAGCAGGGTTGAAGTATAGCATGTGAGGGTGGATCTTGGGCGTTAAAGGGAAGAGGAAAAGGAGGACTGAGATGATGCTGGAAGGGAAATGATATGGGACCTTGCAAGCCCACAGAGGATACTTGGATATAGACCTGAGGGTACTTGGGAGTCAGTGAAGCTATTTAGGGAAAGAGACAATCAGACTTAAGATTAAAAAAAAAAAAAAAACACTAGCCATGGTCTGGAAAGCAAGAGAGCAGGAAAGGAAACCACTTAACAGGGAGGTTTCTGTGGTCCAGGAGACAGGTGACCATAGCTCGAATGAGGATAGTGACAAGAGATGGAGCCCACGGGATTTTGATGCTCACCCATCCTTCACATCCCAGCCTGGGCTCTTCGGATCTCACAGAGCCACCACTCTCTCCTACTTGCCACTTCACTTGTTTGTGTGAAGGCTTGATACCAATGTCTCCTCCATTATTTTATTTTGCAAACATGCGGTATTGACCATGTACCAGGCACTCAATACATTAGAAATTATAATTCATTTAAGTGTCAAAAAGTAACCGTGAAGCAGATGCTTTTATGGTCCCCATTTTACACAGGGAGACAGAAGGACTTTGCCCAAGGTCAGTCACACAGCTAATGGTGGCATTGCCAGCCCATGACCTCTGGCTTCAGAGTCTGCACTCTTTTATTTATTTTTTATTTTTTAAAATTTTAATTGGAGGCTAATTACTTTACAATATTGTAGTGGTTTTTGCCATACATTCACATGAATCAGCCATGGGTATACATGTGTTCCCCATCCTGACCCTCCCTCCCACCTACCTCCTCATTCCATCCCTCAGGGTCATCCCAGTGCACCAGCCCTGAGCACTCTGCCTCATGAATCGAACCTGGACTGGTGATCTGTTTCACATATGATAATATACATGTTTCAATGCTATTCTCTCAAATCATCCCACCCTCACCTTCTCCCACAAAGTCCAACATCTGTTCTTTACATCTGTGTCTCTTTTGCTGTCTCGCATATAGGGTCATCGTTACCATCTTTCTAAATTCCATATATATGTGTTAATATACTGTATTGGTGTTTTTCTTTCTGACTTACATCACTCTGTATAATAGGCTCCAGTTTCATCTACCTCATTAGGACTGATTCAAATGCATTTTTTTTAATATCTGAGTAATATTCCATTGTGTATATGTACCACAGCTTTCTTATCCATTCGTTTGCCTATGGACATCTAGGTTGCTTCCATGTCCTGGCTATTGTAAACAGTGCTGCAATGAACAATGGGGTACACGTGTCTCTTTCAGTTCTGGTTTCCTCGATGTGTATACCCAGCAGTGAGATTGCTGGATGTGCTAGCTGGTTTTACAAAAGGCAGAGGAACAAGAGATCAAATTGCTAACATCTGCTGGATCATCAAAAAAGCAAGAGAGCTCCAGAAAAACATCTATTTCTGCTTTATTGACTATGTCAAAGCCTTTGACTGTGTGGATCACAATAAACTCTGGAAAATTCTGAAAGAGATGGGAACACTAGACCACCTTGCCTGCCTCTTAAGAAACCTATATGCAGGTCAGGAAGCAACAGTTAGAACTGGACATGGAACAATGACTAGTTCCAAATAGGAAAAGGAGTACGTCAAGGGTGTATATTGTCACCCTGCTTATTTAACTTATATGCAGAGTACATCATGAGAAACGCTGGACTGGAGGAAACACAAGCTGGAATCAAGATTGCCAGGAGAAATATCAATCACCTCAGATATGCAGATGACACCACCCTTATGGCAGAAAGTGAAGAGGAGCTAAAAAGCCTCTTGATGAAAGTGAAAGAGGAGAGCGAAAAAGTTGGCTTAAAGCTCAACATTCAGAAAACGAAGATCATGGCATCCGGTCCCATCACTTCATGGGAAATAGATGGGGAAACAGTGGAAACAGTGTCAGACTTTATTTTTTGGGGCTCCAAAATCACTGCCGATGGTGACTACAGCCATGAAATTAAAAGATGCTTACTCCTTGGAATAAAAGTTATGACCAACCTAGATAGCATATTCAAAAGCAGAGAAATTACTTAGCCGACTAAGGTCCGTCTAGACAGTCAAGGCTATGGTTTTTCCTGTGGTCATGTGTGGGTGTGAGAGTTGGACTGTGAAGAAGGCTGAGCACCGAAGAATTGATGCTTTTGAACTGTGGTGTTGGAGAAGACTCTTGAGAGTCCCTTGGACTGCAAGGAGATCCAACCAGTCCATCCTAAAGGAGATCAGTCCTGAGTGTTCATTGGAAGGACTGATGTTGAAGCTGAAACTCCAGTACTTTGGCCACCTCATGTGAAGAACTGACTCATTGGAAAAGATCGTGAGGAGGAGGAGAAGGGGATGACAGAGGATGAGATGGCTGGATGGCATCATTGGCTCGATACACATGAGTCTGGGTGAACTCCAGGAGTGGTGATGGATAGGGAAGCCTGGTGTGTGGCGATTCATGGGGTCACAAAGAGTCAGACATGACTGAGTGACTGAACTGAACTGAACTGAACTGATAGCAGTTTTATTTCCAACTTTTTAAGGAATCTCCACACTGTTCTCCATAGTGGCTGTACTAGTTTGCATTCCCACCAACAGTGTAAGAGGGTTACCTTTTCTCCACACCCTCTCCAGCTTTTATTGCTTGTAGACTTTTGGATCGCAGCCATTCTGACCGGCGTGAGATGGTACCTCATTGTGATTTTGATTTGCGTTTCTCTGATAATGAGTGATGTTGAGCATCTTTTCATGTGTTTGTTAGCCATTTGTATGTCTTTGGAGAAATGTCTGTTTAGTTCTTTGGCCCATTTTTTGATTGGGTCGCTTATTTTTCTGGAATTGAGCTGGAATTTTCTGGAATCTCAAAAACTGTTTATTTTTAAGATTAATTCTTTGTCAGTTGCTTCATTTGCTATTATTTTCTCCCATTCTGAAGGCTGTCTTTTCACCTTGCTTATAGTTTCCATCATTGTGCAAATGCTTTTAAGTTTAATTAGGTCTCATTTGTTTATTTTTGCTTTTATTTCCATTACTCTGGGAGGTGGGTCATAGAGAATCCTGCTATGATTTATGTCAGAGAGCAGAGTCTACACTCTTTTAAAAAAAATTTTATTGAAGTATAGTTGTTTTTCAATATTGTGTTAGTTTCTGCTGTGGGGAAAGTGAATCAGCTAAACATATACATATATCCTCTCTTTTTTGGAATTTCCTTTCCATTTAGGTCACCACCCCTGGAGAAGGAAATGTCAACCCACTCCATATTCTTGCCTGGAGAATTCTATAGACAGAGGAGCTTGGCAGGCTATACAGTCCATGGGGTCACTAAGAGTCAGACACCACTAAACAACGATCATTCACTCATTAGGTCAACACAGAGCATTGAGTAGAGTTCTCTGCGCTTTACAGTAGGTTCTCATTAGTTATTCATTTATACATAGTATCAATAGTGTATGTATGTCTCCCATATCTCCCAATAGAGTTCACACTCTTAAACATGACCCTACCCTCTCCTCTGGTGCCTCAGATGGTAAAGAATATGCCTGCAATACAGGAGACCTGGGTTCGATCCCTGGGTCAGGAAGATTCCCCTGGAGGAAGGCCCACTCCAGTCTTCTTGCCTGGAGAATCCCATGGACAGAGAAGCCTGGTGGGCTACAGTCCATGGGATCACAAAGAGCTGGACATGACTGAGAGACTAAGCACACACACGCCCTCTCCTCTACAAGCAAAAGATCGCTTCATCATCCCACCCAGCAGAGTGCCAGGTATGCAGCAGACCCTCAATAAGTACTGCTGAGTGAATGTTGGTGATGATCAGATGTGCACGGTATGTAACAGAGGTTGGGGACAGGTGTAAGGTGATTTCCAGAACTTTCAGCTTGCGTGGGAGGTGAGGCTATTCCTTGAGTTGAGGATCACAATGGCAGGAGCTGTTACGAGGGCTGCAGAGGGGAAGAACAGGGACATTCTGATGGGACACATCACTTCCAACACCCCGATCATCTGAAGCCTCCCCCTCGCCCCCAATAGTTTCACATCACTCACTGCCCTGGTGAGGATAACATTCATCTGAAACTTTTTCTGCCTTACCCCATAACAGCTGAATAACAGCTATTAGCTTTGGACTCTAGGCATTTTTATGAGCTCTTAGTTCCAAGGCTTGAGGTTTGGCAAAAGGAGCATATTATTCACACACAAAACAACTGCATTAAAATAGCATTAAGAGTCTGGCTTATACTGACGAAACCTAGGAAATTCAGAATTATGGGGAAAAGCCTGTCCTGAGTTCACCCCCACCACTAGGCTGGTGTTACTCCTTCTGCATTGAAGGCAGAGAGAAAGGTCGCCACTGGGCAGAAGAGGCCACACTGGAGAAAGAGAAGGCAGCCCAGGTTAGGGGGATGGTGGAGGAGAAGGAGGTGCAGGAAGGGCAGTTACAGCAAGGGCAAGGGTACCAGGGCCAGGCCCGCTCCTGGAGCCTGCATGACAATGCAAGTAAGAAGCACCAGCCCCAATCCCAGGGCCAGGAAAATGCCAGTACCACCCTCTGTCTCCTCTGGGCTGCAGACCACCTTCCTACAAGTTGTGACATTCACATCTTTGCCCCTCAGGACAAGCCTCAGATTTCCACTCCTCTACTGAACTTGGACATGGGGGATCTCACAGGCAGGTACACTGTTGCCCACTTCATTCTCATCTTTTGAAGGAATTGAGGAGAAAGAAGCTCAGTAATGGGTAAACAAAAAGTGATGGCTGTATTTCAACACAGAAACATGGTTAGTTATAACTTTGGAAGACTATTCTGTTAAGTATATTTGAGAATTTAAATAATCTTGATTTGGGGTTGCATTGAGTTCTGGCAAAATGTGGTCCACTGGAGAAGGGAATGCAAACCACTTCATTATTCTTGCCTTGAGAACCCNATGGCTGTATTTCAACACAGAAACATGGTTAGTTATAACTTTGGAAGACTATTCTGTTAAGTATATTTGAGAATTTAAATAATCTTGATTTGGGGTTGCATTGAGTTCTGGCAAAATGTGGTCCACTGGAGAAGGGAATGCAAACCACTTCATTATTCTTGCCTTGAGAACCCCATGAATGGTATGAAAAGGCAAAAAGATAGGACACTGAAAGATGAACTCCCCAGGTCAGTAGGTACCCAATATGCTACTGGACATCAGTGGAGGAATAACTCCAGAAAGAATGAAGAGACAGAGCCAAAGCAAAAACAACATCCAGTTGTGGATGTGACTGGTGATAGAAGCA
>SJYT01076718.1:0-10042 GCA_006410635.1 Cephalophus harveyi
TGATGTACTCTGCATAGAAGTTAAATAAGCAGGGTGACAATATACAGCCTTGACGTACTCCTTTTCCTATTTGGAACCAGTCTGTTGTTCCATGTCCAGTTCTAACTGTTGCTTCCTGACCTGCATACAGATGGATGGCACATAGACTACAAATAGATAATTCCTCTGCAATTTAAACTCCAGTACTTTGGCTACCTCATGCGAAGAGTTGACTCATTGGAAAAGACTCTGATGCTAGGAGGGATTGGGGGCAGGAGGAGAAGGGGATGACAGAAGATGAGATGGCTGGATGGCATCACTGACTCGATGGATGTGAGTTTGAGTGAATTCCGGGAATTGGTGATGGATAGGGAGGCCTGGCGTGCTCCAATTCATGGGGTCGCAGAGAGTCGGACACAACTGAGTGACTGAACTGAACTGAAAGCTTAGGTCTAGCTGAAAAGATCAAAGTATGTTTAAGGTTGAGAAAAAGTAGGTTAGAAGATAGGTTTTGTGGTACAGTCTCCTGTGATCTCCCTACACACCTTTGTATAATCCTTTCCCATATAGTAGCAGGCTTGATCTGTATGGACTATGGTAGGACCAATAAGCCCCCTCCTCTACCAGCAAAGCCCGAAGATGTGCATGGCCTAATCTCCAGAACCTGCATATATGTTATCTTATATGACAGAAGGGACTTTGTTTATGTGATTTGTGAATGAGTTAAGGATTTTGAGATGGGGAATATCTGGGTGGACCCAGCGTAATCACAGGGCCCTATAAGAGTGAGGCAGTAGACTCAGTGTTTCAAAGATGATACACGGATGGAAACAGAGATCAGAGAGGAGAGAGGATTCTACCTTACTTACTGGCTTGGGAGGAAGATGAAAAGACCACAAGCCAAGGAATGTGGGTGGCCTCTAGAAGCTGGAAAAAAATGGACCGTCCTCTAGTGCCTTCAAAAGGAATGCAGTCCTGCCAACTCATCTTATTCAGTACATAATATGTGTTAGGGTCTATGTGAAATTCTGAGAGTACAACAGTACCTTTATATACATATAAACATACTACTGGAGAAGGCAATGGTATGTTTATATGTATAAACATATAATAATAAAGCCTTCCTCATACCATTTCTGTCCTTTATCGAGCCCATCCTTGCATGAAATGTTCCCTTGGTATCTCTGATTTTCTTGAAGAGATCTCAAGTCTTTCCCATTCTGTTGTTTTCCCCCTTCTTTGCATTGATGGCTAAGGACGGCTTTCTTATCTCTCCTTGCTATTCTTTGGAACTCTGCATTCAGATGCTTACTTTTCTCCTTTGCTTTTCCCTTCTCTTCTTTTCACAGCTATTTGTAAGGCCTCCTCAGACAGCCATTTTGCTTTTTTGCATTTCTTTTTCTTGGGTATGGTCTTGATTCCTGTCTCCTGTACAATGTGTTGAATCTCTGTCCATAGTTCATCAGGCACTCTATCAGATCTTTTCCCTTAAATCTATTTCTCACTTCTACTGTATAATCATAAGGGATTTGATTTAGGTCATACCTGAATGGTCTAGTGGTTTTCCCTACTTTCTTCAATTTGAGTCTGAATTTGGTAATAAGGAGTTCATGATCTGAGCCACGGGAACGTTTCATGCAAGGATGGGCTCAATAAAGGACAGAAATGGTATGGACCTAACAGAAGCAGAAGATATTAAGAAGAGGTGGCAAGAATACACAGAAGAACTGTACAAAAAAGATCTTCACGACCCGGATAATCACGATGGTGTGATCACTCATCTAGAGCCAGACATCCTGGAATGTGAAGTCAAGTGGGCCTTAGAAAGCATCACCACGAACAAAGTTAGTGGAGGTGATGGAATTCCAGTTGAGCTGTTTCAAATCCTGAAAGATGATGCTGTGAAAGTGTTGACCATCTGGTGATGTCCATGTGTAGAGTCTTCTCTTGTGTTGTTGGAAGAGGGTGTTTACTATGATCAGTGTGTTCTCTTGGCAAAACTCTACTAGCCTTTGCCCTGCTTCATTCTGTACTCCAAGGCCAAATTTGCCGGTTACTCCAGGTGTTTCTTGACTTCCTACTTTTGCATTCCAGTCCCCTATAATGAAAAGGACATCTTTTTTGGGTGTTAGTTCTAAAAGATCTTCTAGGTCTTCATAGAACCGTTCAACTTCAGCTTCTTTAGCATTACTGGTTGGGGCATAGTCTTGGATTACCATGATATGGAATGGAATGGTTTACCTTAGAAACAAACAGAGATCATTTGTTGTTTTTGACATTGCATCCAAGTACTGCATTTCGGACTCTTGTTGACATGATGGCTACTCCAATTCTTCTAAGGAATTTCTGCCTGCAGTAGTAGATATAATGGTCATCTGAGTTAAATTCACCCATTCCGGTCCTCTTAGTTCTCTGATTCCTAGAATGTTGACATTCACTCTTGCCATCTCCTGTTTGACCACTTTCAATTTGCCTTGATTCATGGACCTAACATTCCAGGTTCCTATGCAATATTGCTGTTTACAGCATTGGACCTTGATTCTATCACCAGTCCCATCCACAACTGGGTATTGTTTTTGCTTTGGCTCCATCCCTTCATTCTCTCTGGAGTTATTTCTTCACTGATCTCTAGTAGCATATTGGGCACTTACCAACCTGGAGATTCCTCTTTCAGTATCCTATCATTTTGCCTTTTCATACCCATAATGACATACAAAGCCAGAGCCAATTGGATTACCTGTGCAGTGGTGTGCATGGGATGTGTGTGTGTGTATTTATGTAAAACAGTTTCTGGTAATGGTGCCTGTAGTGATCTATATAATGCAAATCATGTTCCCTATTTAGTAGATCCCAGTGGAGCCGATCGACTCAATAGAAACTTTTGCTGTTGTAGAAATTCCTGTTCAGATGAAGGACAGAAGACCTGAGGAGCTTGGATCTGGTTTTGGAGTTAAGGGTGACATTAAAATGGATCTGGTGCTATCAACTAGTTTCAAGTTATCCAGCTGGAACTTTAGTTAAAAGAATTTTCATACAGTTGCCAACAAAGTTCCTCCATGGTGTTCTGAACCAGAATATTTTGTAGTCAGCCATCTGAGCTGTCTATTCAGGATTTCAGATAGTTTCCTGAGGGCTATGTGCAGTGTTATTAGTTATTATCTGCAGTAAAAACCCCTGAATGAGAAAGGTAAAAGTGAGAAATATGTAATAGTCTCAGGTCCACAACAATGATGGAATCCTACTGGGGAGGCATTGTGAAGACTTCTTAGCATGGCAATGAAAGAAGTTTGTTGATTAAATCCTTCTAGAAGGAATTCCCTTGTCTGCTATCCATTGTTTTCCCAGGGAATGTCTCCTTCTGAGAATACCTTCTTGGAGTTTCGTCCTCGTCCATTTCCTCTAAGTCATATCTGAAGTGGAAATGAGGGATTATAACCTTCTCTGGAGAGGCGCAGTTTTCATAGCTTGTGGTCTACTTATAAAAACTTGGGGCCATGGATGTTTTAAGACTCTAACAAAGGCTTTTTCAGGCCAGGCTTTTTGTATCTTTGGGTATACAATTTCTTAAACTCATTAAAGCTTAACTATCTGCTTCTAGTTAATTCCATGTACAAATAACTACAGTCAAAGCTTTTTCCTAGACATAGATCTTAAATCATTTTTTTTTGTTGTTGTTTCCTTGCAATTAATACTCTTTCCCTACCCTTCTTTCCTGTCTTTCAACTTGAGGCTATCTGAGACTATAGGCTTGAGTAGGGTGATATGTATTTTAAGTGTACAGTTCGATGAGTTTGATAAACATATACACTCATGCAACTACCACCAGAACCCAGATAAAGAACATTTCTGTCACCTGTAAAGGTTCCCTTGTGTTCCTTTCTAGTCAGTCCTACCCCATTTTCTTCCTCCTGGTTCTAGGAAACCACTGTTCTGCTTTTTGCTATATGTTAGATTTGTCTTCTGAGTTTTATGTAAAATGGAATCATACAGTAAGTACTCCTGGTGTCTGGCTTCTGCTCAGCATGATGTTTTTGGGATTCCTCCCTGCTGCTGCATGTTTTACGTCATTCTTTTAAATTGGTGAATAGTATTTCATTGTGTGGTTCTGCCATATTTTGTTGATTCATTTAGCTGTTGATGGAACTTTTGTTTTCTCCAATTTGGGGTGGTAACAGATAAAGCTGCCACAAATATTTATGTATGAGTTTTCTATGTTCATATGTTTTCATTTCATTTGGAAAAATACTTAAGAGTGAAATTACTGGACTACTCGTAATAGCTGAGACATGGAAGTAATCTAAATGTCCATCAACAGCTGAATACATTAAGATGTGGGACATATATACTATGGAATACCACCCAGCCATAAAAAAGAATGAAATAATGCCCACCCCACCTCCCTCCCCATCCCATCCCTCAGGGTCATCCCAATGCACCACCCCAGAGCACCCTGTCTCATTTTCAGCAACATGGATGGACTTAGAGAGTATCATACTAATTGAAGTAAGTCAAAAATAGAAAGACAATACCATATGATATCACTTTTATGTGGAATCTAAATATGATACAAACGGACCTATCTATGAAACATAAATAGACTTAAGGAACATAGAGAACAGACTTGTGGTTGCCAAGGGGGAGGAGTTGTGGGAGGGATGGAGTGGGAGGTTGGGGTTAGCGGATATAAGCTGTTATGTACCAGATGGATTAGCAACAAGGTCATACTGTACAACACAGAAAGCTATAATCAGTATCCTATGATAAACCATAATGGAAAAGAATATTAAAGAAAAATGTTAATATGTATAACAGAATCACTTTGCTATGCAGCAGAAATTAGCACAGCATTGTAAATCAACAATAGTTCAACATAAAGAGTGGAATTACTGGGTAAGTGTATGTTTAATATTTTTAAGAAACCACTAAGCTGTTCTGCAAATTGGTTTTACAAATTTTATTCCCAGCAGCAATGTGAGTGCTTTAGTTGCTCCCCATACTCACCAACACTTGGTATTGTTAGTTTTATTTTAATTGTTGTCATTGTAATGTCTATGCAGTGGTATTGATTTGCCTTTTCACTGAGCATCATTTCATGTCCTGATAGACTATTTGTAAATTTTCTTTTGTGAAGTCTTTGCCTATTTTATTTTTTAAAATTATTTATTTTAATTGGAGGCTAATTACTTTACAATATTGTGGTGGTTTTTGCCATACATTGACATGAGTCAGTCATGGGTGTACATGTGTTCCCCATCCTGAACCCCCCACCCCACCTCCCTCCCCATCCCATCCCTACTGTCCCCGACCTCGGACGTGGGGCAGCTCCTCCCGGCCGCGCGTAGCGCGCCGGCCCGGCTCTCGCAGCCGACCGCGCGTAGCGCGCCGGCCCGGCTCTCGCAGCCGACCGCGCGTAGCGCGCCGGCCCGGCTCTCGCAGCCGACCGCGCGTAGCGCGCCGGCCCGGCTCTCTCCCTCAGGGTCATCCCAATGCACCACCCCAGAGCACCCTGTCTCATGCATCAAACCTGGACTGGCGATCTGTTTTATGTATGATAATATACATGATTCAGTGCTATTCCCTGAAATCATCTCACCCTCGCCTTCTCCCACAGAGTCCAAAAGACTGTTCTTTACATTTGTGTCTCTTTTGCTGTCTCGCATATAGGGTCATCGTTACCATCTTTCTAAATTCCATATATATGCATTAATATACTGTATTGGTATTTTTCTTAATGACTTACTTCACTCTGTATTATAGGCTCCAGTTTCATCTACCTCATTAGAACTGATTCAAATGCATTCTTTATAATGGTTGAGTAATACTCCATTGTGTATGGACTGCAAGGAGATCCAACCAGTCCATTCTGAAGGAGATCAACCCTGGGATTTCTTTGGAAGGAATGATGCTAAAGCTGAAACTCCAGTACTTTGGCCACCTCATGCAAAGAGTTGACTCATTGGAAAAGACTTTGATGCTGGGAGGGATTGGGGGCAGGAGGAGAAGGGGACGACAGAGGATGAGATGGCTGGATGGCATCACTGACTTGATGGAAGCGAGTCTGAGTGAACTTTGGGAGTTGGTGATAGACAGGGAGGCCTGGCGTGCTGCAATTCATGGGGTCGCAAAGAGTCAGACACGATTGAGCGACTGAACTGAACTGAACTGATATGTACCACAGCTTTCTTATCCATTCGTCTGCTGATGGACATCTAGGTTGTTTCCATGTCCTGGCTATTATAAACAGTGCTGCGATGAACATTGGGGTACACGTGTCTCTTTCAATTCTGGTTTCCTTGGTGTGTATGTCCAGCAGTGGGATTAAAGATCTGAACGTAAGACCAGAAATAAACAAATGGGACCTAATTAAACTTAAAAGCTTTTAAGTTTAATTAGGTCCCATTTGTTTATTTTTGCTTTTATTTCCATTACTCTGGGAGGTGGGTCATAGAGGATTCTGCTGTGATTTATGTTGGAGAGTGTTTTGCCTCTGTTTTCCTCTAGGAGTTTTATAGTTTCTGGTCTTACGTTCAGATCTTTAATCCATTTTGAGTTTATTTTTGTGTGTGGCATTAGAAAGTGTTCTACTTTTGTTCCTTTACAAGTGGTTGACCAGTTTTTCCAGCACCACTTGTTAAAGAGATTCTTTTCTCCATTGTATATTCTTGCCTTCTTTGTCAAAGATGAAGTGTCCATAGGTGTGTGGATTTATCTCTGGGCTTTCTATTTTGTTTCATTGATCTATATTTCTGTCTTTGTGCCAGTACCATACTTTCTTGATGATGAGGCTTTTTAGTATAGTCTGAAGTCAGGCCGGTTGATCCCTCAAGTTCCATTCTTCTTTCTTAAGATTGCTTTGGCTATTCGAAGTTTTTTGTATTTCCATACAAATTGTGAAACTATTTGTTCTAGTTCAGTGAAAAATACCGTTAGTAGCTTGATAGGGATTGCACTGACTCTATAGATTGCTTTGGGTAATATGCTCATGTGCACTATATTGATTCTTCCTATCCACGAGCATGGTATATTTCTCCATCTATTTGTGTCCTCTTTGATTTCTTTCATCAGTGTTTTATAGTTTTCTATATATAGGTCTTTTGTTTCTTTAGGTAGATTTATTCCTAAGTATTTTGTTTTCATTGCAATCGTGAATAGAATGTTTCCTTAATTTCTCTTTCTGTTTTCTCATTGTAAATGTATAGGAATGCAAGGGATTTCTGCGTGTTAATTTTATATCCTGCAACTTTACTATATTCATTGATTAGCTCTAGTAGTTTTCTGGTGGAGTCTTTAAAGTTTTCTATGTAGAGGATCATGTCATCTGCAAACAGTGAGTTTTATGTCTTCTTTTCCAATCTGGATTCCTTTTATTTCTTTTTCTTCTCTGATTGCTGTGGCCAAAACTTCCAAAACTATGTTGAATAGCAGTGGTGAGAGTGGGCACCCTTGTCTTATTCCTGATTTTAGGGAAAATGCTTTCAATTTTTCACCATTGAGGATAATGTTTGCTGTGGGTTTATCATATATGGCTTTTATTATGTTGAGGTATGTTCCTTCTATTTCTGCTTTCTGGAGGGTTTTTATCATAAATGGATTTTGAATTTTGTCAAAGGGTTTCTCTGCATCTATTGAGATAATCGTATGGTTTTTATCTTTCAGTTTGTTAATGTGGTGTATCACATTGCTTGATTTGCAAATATTGAAGAATCTTTACTGCCCTGGGATAAAGCACACTTGGTCATGATGTATGATCTTTTTAATATGGTGTTGGATTCTGTTTGCTAGAATTTTGTTAAGGATTTTTACATTTATGTTCATCAGTGATATTGGCCTGTAGTTTTCTTTTTTGTGGCATCTTTGTTTGGCTTTGGTATTAGGGTGATGGTGGTCTCATAGAATGAGTTTGGAAGTTTACCTTCCCCTGCAATTTTCTGAAAGAGTTTGAGTAGGATAGGTGTTAGCTCTTCTCTAAATTTTTGGTAGAATTCAGCTGTGAAGCCATCTAGTCCTGGGCTTTTGTTTGCTGGCAGATTCTGATTACAGTTTTGATTTCTGTGTTTGTGATGGGTCTGTTAAGTTTTTTTTATTTCTTCCTGGTTCGGTTTTGGAAAGTTATACTTTTCTAAGAATTTTTCCTGGAATGCTCATCCTGGAATTAGCATTTGTCCATTTTATTGGCCTATAGGTGTGATAGTAGTCTCTTACGATCCTTTGTATTTCTGGGTTGTCTGTTGTGATTTCTCCATTTGCATTTCTAATTTTGTTGATTTGATTCTTATCCCTTTTCTTCTTGATGAGTCTGGCTAATGGTTTGCCTATTTTATTTTTCTTCTCAAAGAACCAGCTTTTAGATTTGTTGATTTTTGCTATGTTTTCCTTTGTTTCTTTTTCATTTATTTCTGCTCTAATTTTTGCAATTTCTTTCCCTCTACTGACCCTGGGGTTCTTCATTTCTTCTTTTTCTAGTTGCTTTAGATGTAGAATTGGGTTATTTATTTGATTTTTCTCTTGTTTCTTGAGGCAAGCTTGTATTGCTCTGAACCTTCCCCATAGCACTGGTTTTACTGAATCCCATAGGTTTGGGGTTGTTGTGTTTACATTTTCATTCGTATCTATGCATATTTTTATTTCTTTTTTGATTTCTCCTGTGATTTGTTGGTTATTCAGAAGTGTGTTGTTTAGCCTCCATATGTTTGTATTTTTAATATTTTTTTTCCTGTTCAGTTCAGTCACTCAGTCATGTCCGACTCTTTGTGACCCCGTGAATTGCAGCACACCAGGCCTCCCTGTCCATCACCATCTCCCAGAGTTCACTCAAACCGACATCCATTGAGTCGGTGATGCCATCCAGCCATCTCATCCTCGGTTGTCCCCTTCTCCTCCTGCCCCCAATCCCTCCCAGCATCAGAGTCTTTTCCAATGAGTCAACTCTTTGCATGATGTTGCCAAAGTACTGGAGCTTCAGCTTTAGCATCATTCCCTCCAAAGAACACACAGGTCTGATCTCCTTCAGAATGGACTGGTTGGATCTCCTTGCAGTCCAAGAACTCTCAAGATTCTTCTCCAACACCACAGTTCAAAAGCATCAATTCTTCGGTGCTCAGCTTTCTTCACAGTCCAGCTCTCACATCCATACATGACCACTGTAGCTAAAATCTAATCTTACTGCATCATGATCAGAAAAGATGCTTGGAATGATTTCAATTTTTTTAAAATTTACCACGGCTAAATTTATGGCCCAGGATGTGATCTGTCCTGGAAAAGGTTCCGTATGCGCTTGAGAAAAAGGTGAAATTCGTTGTTTTGAGGTGAAATGTCCTGTAGATATCAAGTAGGCCTAACTGGTCCATTGTATCATTTAAAATTTGTGTTTCCTTGCTAATTTTCTGTTTAGTTGATCTATCCATAGATGTGTGCTGGAGTCCAGCTCCAGCAGCCAGGGATTCAACCTGAAGAGATGAACGGTGCCGGCGAGAGAAATGAGGCAGCCTCTCAGTTTTCTTGGACTGCCTGTTTATTTCAAGTTTAAGATTCTCTTTTATACTTTTACAAAAACATTAGGCCAGAGGTTTGACATTTTCAGTTCCCCCCTCCCAGATTTATTATCTCCATAAATCATTGTTGCTGTTCAAACAGAGTTCCTGCTTCAGTGATTCTCTGGGAATCAGCCTTATCATCTATTACCTACCTCCTCTAATGTGTCCTATAGTTAACTTGTGATTACATTGTAACTCATGCTACATTCCTCAGTTTACTACTTATCTTTCTAAATCCTGTTTGCCAATAACATCCTGAGCTCACTGTCTCTTAAAAAGGCTTCTAGCTATAGTGTCTCTAAAAATTCCTAACTTCTATAAGCTATAGTAAAATATGCTAACTTTACAACATTCCTTAAATCTTTAACTTCTAACTATTATAATTATTTCTAAGCCCTAAATTCAGTAAACTTCTTTGCCATAAACATTCTCTTCACAAATAGGCTTCAGATAGTAATCCCTCCCATTGCCTCAAGCTAGGGCCTATGTGCTTATCCTGGAACACTCTTTTGTAAAAGTCCTTGAACAAA
>SJYT01076721.1:13960-32380 GCA_006410635.1 Cephalophus harveyi
TTTTCTGGAACTCTCTTGCTTTTTCCATGATCCAGCGGATGTTGGCAATTTGATCTCTGGTTCCTCTGCCTTTTCTAAAGCCAGCTTGAACATCAGGGAGTTCACGGTTCACGTATTGCTGAAGCCTGGCTTGGAGGATTTTGAGCATTACTTTACTAGCATGTGAGATGAGTGCAATTGTCCGGTAATTGGAGCACTCTTTTGCATTGCCTTTCTTTGGAGTTGGAATGAAAACTGACCTTTTCCAGTCCTGTGGCCACTGCTGAGTTTTCCAAATTTGCTGGCATATTGAGTGCAGCACTTTCACAGCATCATCTTTCAGGATTTGAAACAGCTCAACTGGAATTCCATCACCTCCACTAGCTTTGTTCGTAGTGATGCTTTCTAAGGCCCACTTGACTTCACATTCCAAGATGTCTGGCTCTAGATTAGTGATCACATCATCATGATTATCTGTAGTCATCAAAGCAGTTATTTGACAGGAAAGAGAATAAATATCTTGTTGTATCACCTTGACTCAAACTTCACACAGAAAAAATAAATCCCTAATACCTTACCCATACTCTTTACCATTCATCCTGAGCCCATGCAGATGCAGGGCTTTGCCACCTCCTATCAAGCAATGATAAGCATTGACTGAAAGGGCCCATTGCCTCCACTTGGCCTCTTGTCAACTCATCTTCACTACCATCATCAAAGAGCATTGTTCGAGAAATAATCAAAGTACACAGACAAATTTCCACCTAGAGAGACTGATTTCAGTGGGAATAGGTTTGGCACCAGTGGCTCAGATCTGAAAACTGTCTCTCGTGGAGGAGCCAGGTCAGTGGTCTGATGAGAATGTGGTGGTTCCTCTTGTGTCAGATGTTTACAGGGTTCCTGCCCCATCACACCAAGGGCATAGGTTACATTGTCACTAAAGACAATGATCCAGACCTCCAGCCACAGCATCCGCCTTCCTAGTCTCAGAATGGGAGACATCCAGACCTCCAGCCACAGCATCCGCCTTCCTAGTCTCAGAATGGGAGACATCCAGACCTCCAGCCACAGCATCCACCTTCCTAGTCTCAGAATGGAAGACATCCAGACCTCCAGCCACAGCATCCACCTTCCTAGTCTCAGAATGGAAGACATCCAGACCTCCAGCCACAGCATCTGCCTTCCTAGTCTCAGAATGGAAGACACGAACATTTATATTTATACTAACATTATACTTACTTTATGATATATTTATATTTATTAATACTTACAGTTATAACACAAATGTCATATAATATATAGAATACTAAAATAAAATCCACTTCTGGAACTTTTCATCACCCAAACACAAACAAAGAAATTTTTCTAAATCCCATTTCTTGTCCTCCAAAGTTAAATACTATCTGGACTCTAAAATCAATGCCATTAATTCTTGGTAGAATTTATATACAGCAGAACAAATTGATTCTAAAATAGGATCAGTTCAGTTCAGTCACTCAGTCTGTCCAACTCTTTGCAACCCCATGGACCACAGCACTCCAGGCCTCCCTGCCCATCTCCAACTCCTGGAGCTTACACAATATCATGTCTATTGAGTCAGTGATGCCATCAAACCACCTCATCTGCTGTCATCCCCTTCTCCTCCTGCCCCCAATCCCTCCCAGCATTAGGGTCTTTTCCAATGAGTCAGCTCTTCACATGAGGTGGACAAAGTACTGGAGCTTCAACTTCAACATCAGTCCTTCCAATGAATACTCAGGACTGATCTCCTTTAGATCCTTTAGGGCTGGTTGGATCTCCTTGCAGTCCAAGGGACTCTCAAGAGTCTTCTCCAACACCACAGTTCAAAAGCATCAATTCTTCGGTGCTCAGCTTTCTTTATAGTCCAACTCTCACATCCATACATGACTACTGGAAAAACCATAGTCTTGACTAGATGGACCTTTGTTGGTAAAGTAATATCTCTGCTTTTTATGCTGTCTAGGTTGGTCATGGCACCCCACTCCAGTACTCTTGCCTGGAAAAATCCCATGGGCGGAGGAGCCTGGTAGGATGCAGTCCATGAGGTCGCTAAGAGTCAGACATGACTGAGCGACTTCACTTTCACTTCTCACTTACATGCATTGGAGAAGAAAATGGCAACCCACTCCACTGTTCTTGCCTGGAGAATCCCAGGGATGGGGGAGCCTGGTGGGCTGCCATCTATGGGATCACACAGAGTCGGACACGACTGAAGTGACTTAGCAGCAGCAGCAGGTTGGTCATAACTTTCCTTCCAAGGAGAAAGTGTCTTTTAATTTCATGGCTGCAGTCACCATCTGCAGTGATTTTAGAGCTCAAAAACTAAAGTCTGACACTGTTTCCACTGTTTCCCCATCTATTCAGCATGAAGTGATGGGACCAGATGCCATGATCTTAGTTTACTGAATGTTGAGCTTTAAGACAACTTTTTCACTCTCCTCTTTCACTTTCATCAAGAAACTCTTTAGTCCTTCTTCACTTTCTGCCATAAATAATTAGGGTATGTTTTCATGTTTAAAGCAATGGAAATAAGTGAACTAGAACATGGAAAGATTGGGAAAGGTGATCAAGGTCCCTGAAGAGGGCATCTTGACATAGAGCTGGAGAGGTGATACACCCCTGAGACAGGAGAGCGAAAGTGTATTGCTGACCCTGCCAGGTAAAAGCAAACTCCCTCACTACTCTCTTGTGTCAGTCATCAGGGCCCCTGCGACAATTAACACAAAGTTGGCAACTTATAGCGATAGGAATCTACTCTCTTGTGGATCACGAGGATAGATGTCCAAAATCAAGTATTCAGCAGTTCCTGCTGCCTTTTAAATTTCTTTAAAAAAAATTCTTCCTGCCTTTTCCTAGGTTTGGGAGACTCCCGGTGTCCTTGCACTCCTTCCCCTATTGCTGTATTGCTCTAACCTCTGCTCAGTCTTTACACGCCCTTTGTCTTTATGTCTCTGTGTCCTTTCCTCCTCTTATAAGGAAATCCGTCATTGGATTTATAGTCCACCTAACCCAGCAAGACCTCATCAAAACACATTCATTTTGAAAGACCCTATTTTCAAATAAGATCAATTTCTGATTTTTGGGTGGACGTTTTTTTGGAGGGAGACACTATTCACCTTATCATAGTGATGTTCTCTATGCTTCAGGGGAATTTACATTCTACAGTTTCTGAGTTTAGTATTCTATCTATACCCAATAATCTCATTTAGGTAATATATTGAACCAAATCTAACATATGACTACAATTTTTCTGTTTGCTTATCAGTTACTGAGACAGTATGATAAACCATGATTTGGATGTTTGCATTTCTTTTTAATTCTGTCAAATTTTCCTTTATATACTTAATCATTTTTAGTTTCATACAAATTTAAAATTTTCACATCATCCACTTGAATATTGAGTATTGAAAATTGAATATTTCATTATGAGTCAGTCAGTGTTAGTCATTCAGTCACATACAACTCTTTGTGACTCTGTGGACTGTAGCCTGCCAAGCTCCTCTGTCCATGGAATTTTCCAGGCAAGAATGTTGGAGTAGGTTGCCATTTCCTTCTCCGATTTCATTATGATCTGTCCTTTTAATGAAAAAGACACATGTACCCCAATGTTCATCACAGCATTATTTACAACAACGAGGACATTTTGGGGGGCTCCACAATCACTGCAGATGGTGACTGCAGCCATGAAATTAGGCTTCCCTGGTGGCTCAGAGGTTAAAGCATCTGCCTCCGATGCGGGAGACCTGGGTTCGATCCCTGGGTCGGGAAGATCCCCTGGAGAAGGAAATGGTAACCCACTCCAGTATTCTTGCCTAGAGAATCCCATGGACAGAGAAGCCTGGTAGGCTACAGTCCACGGGGTTGCAAAGAGTCGGACACGACTGAGCGACTTCACTTCACTTACTGCTTGAAAGAAAAGTTATGACCAACCTAGATAGTATATTCAAAAGCAGAGACATTACTTTGCCAATAAAGGTCTATATAGTCAAAGCTATGGTTTTTTCAGTGGTCATGTATGGATGTGAGAGTTGGACTATGAAGGCTGAGCACCGAAGAATTGTTGCTTTTGAACTGTGGTGTTGGAGAAGACTCTTGAGAGTCCTTTGGACTGCAAGGAGATCCAACCAATCCATTCTGAAAGAGATCAGCCCTGGGATTTCTTTGAAAGGAATGATGCTGAAGCTGAAACTCCAATACTTTGGCCACCTCATGCAAAGAGTTGACTCATTGGAAAAGACTCTGATGCTGGGAGGGATTGGGGGCAGGAGGAGAAGGGGACGACCGAAGATGAGATGGCTGGATGGCATCACCGACTTGATGGATGTTAGTTTGGGTGAACTCCGGGAGTTAGTGATGGACAGGGAGGCCTGGCGTGCTGCAATTCATGGGATTGCAAAGAGTCAGACACGACTGAACGACTGAACTGAACTGAGAACATGGATGTAATCTAGATGTCCATTGACAGATGAATGGAGAAAGACACTATGGTACATGTATACAATGGAATATTATTCAGTCATAAAAAGGAATGCATCTGAGTCAGGGATAATGAGATGGATGAACCTAGAGCCTATTATGCAAAGTGAAGTCAGTCAGATAGGGAAAACCAAGTATCATATATTAATCCATATATATATAATCTAGAAAGATGACATTGATTAACATATTTGCAGGGCAGCAATGAAAACGCAGATGAGGAGAACAATCTTATGGACATGAGGTGGGGGAAGGAGAGTATGGGACAAAGGGAGATAGTATCATGGAAATATATACACTACCATGTGTAAAATAGACAACTAGTGGGAATTTGCCCCGTGACTCAGGGAACTTGAACCAGGACTCTATGACCACCCAGAGGGGTGGAATGGAGTGGGAGATAGGAGGGAGTTTCGAGAAGAAGGGGACATATGTATACCTATAGCAGACTTATGTTAATGTATGGCAGAAACCAACACAATATTGTAAAGCAATTATCTTCAATTAAGAATAAATTAAAAATGTTTAATGGATTTAAAAATGTCTTTTTATGAGCAAAATTGTCTCCTGAAATCTACTTTGTCTAATAATTATTGAAATATAACAGCTTTGGCTTTTTCAGGATATTTATGATATTACACTTTTCAGCTTTTGCTTTCACACTTCCTATATTTTAATATTAATCATATATCACCTTTATACTTTGTTTTGGGGTTTCTGTCCAGGATTAAAATATTTTGTTTTAATAGATATACTTACTCAACCTGCATTGAGGGAAGGGCCACATTATAAATGAGAAAGCGTTTTGCAGCTTCTGCAGACACGGAGTCCTGCCCATCACTCTTTATCACACCAACATACAAGGATGAAGCAGAGGAGGGAGGGCTGCAGGCCAGGAGGGCACACCTGCGGTCCTGAGGAAACCTTTCCAAGATGGCCCCTGGTCCTTCTAAAATGACTTGCTTCTTGTCCAGTGGACCACAGTGCTCCCACGGGGATTTCTGGCTTCCTGCCCCTCCTGGTCTGGACAGAGATGTATCAGAGGAAGATTGGCCAAAGGACTGCATCTTCCTGGGATCCAGGGAATTGGGAGTCCCAGTGCACTCCCAGGCCAGGTCTCACCTAATTGGCCAATTGAGGATGAGAGTCCCAGCAGTGCCCAGTCGAGAGCATCTTCCCCAGCAGAGGGGCCAAAAGACGCAGATGCCATGAATACTATCCAGCTGAGGGGCAAGACGGAGGATCAGGTGAGTTGAGCCAGTCTTCCACTGCCACCAAGAGCCAAGCACTTCCTGCAGCAGGAGCACATGGCCTGCCTGTCCCTGTGACCTCAGGGGCTCTCTTCTGCACCCTCCCCACTCTCACTTCCCTGCACAGGAGGCCAGAGTGGAACAGGGTGGAGGAGGGTGCTCAGCACCACATCATTTTCATCAGCCCAGACCTGGGCCAGGAGTCCTCCCGGGGAGCACAGGGTCCTGGGTGGGTCATGCCCCTCCTGACATCACAGGAGCAGTGTGATCATCATTCAACAGATTGTGGTCAGCATCACTGACAGGTGAGTCCTGGGAGCCTGGACCTGGACACATCACCACCTATAGCCCCAAGGGCTGGGCAGGGCCAGTCAAGGCAGAAGTTCTGGACTTTAACAACAGTAGAAATAGTTAAGGGGTCTTGTATCACCATAGGTTTAAATTCAGTGGCCTGAGATCTTGCATTTCTGGCCAGCTTTAGGTGATGCTCTTGCTATCAGACCTCAGACCACACTTGATAAGCTACAGCTTACAAGGAATAGACGCAGAACACAGTCTTTAAAAACAGAGGCTTGTAGACGACACTGGGTTCTTCTGCTTCCCCCATTAAGGCATTTATCAGGCTCAACTCACAGGCAGGTTTACTGGGGCCAGCACTACAGTCAAACCGAGTTATCTCAACAACCAAAGGAATGTGTGAGTTTGTTTTTTTAAAAAACCAAGAGCTTGACTTCCCAGATGAAGATGTCGATCTCTGCTCATGTGCTTCCCCAGGCATCCTAAGGGTCTCTGTTTGAATGACCTAGGGCCACTGAGGTGGATGAATGGTCTTGGGAAACAGAATAGAAACAGGAAGCTGGGAAACCTAGTGGACACAGGAGCAAGACAGCCAGCCCGGGGTGCAGGGGGAAGACAGTCACGCTGGTCACAGAGGCTCTGCTGTGCATATGAGCAGGGGGTGGGCAGAGACGGAGGCAGAGCCTTGGCCTTGGTGAGTGTGAGTGTGTGCATAGGTCAGGGCTGGTAGCACAGGGGTGGGCAGCCACAGAGTGTACAGTGGCGACCAACTTCACTTTTAGCACCGGCTCCAAACCAATATTACAGTGGACCCACCTAGACATCCCAGGTCACACTGTCCCCTCTGCTTTTGTGTGACGGCTAGAGTCAAGTCCCCCAGGAGAGGGAAGCTGGACAGCCTACACTGTAATCAACCTGTCCTTTTTGGGGGAAGTATGGACTCTCTCAGACTACCTCCCAAGAGACTACCTCCCCTGCTTAGGGGAGCTTGGGGTAATCTCTCCTCCACAGATACCACTGATCACCCAACCACTGCCTGTATACCCCCACTCCCAGGGAACTCACTCCCTCCAAAGAGAGCCAGCTCCATGATACTGAAGATCTGACCTCTACAAAATGTGGGGTCCACTCTGAATAATCTGCTTGCCTGCCAAGGAAGCACGATGGCTCAGCGTCCAACTTTCTTTGTCATTCCTCCATCTTTGGGCAAGATTCCCCTCAACCACCCTTGTGGCCATCACACAGCTGGTCCCCGTGTCCGATGAAAGTGTGGTGGTCAGCCCTGCTCAAGGCAGACAAGGGAGGTCTGGGCTGTGACAAGGACAGGAAGCAGCACCCAGCAGAAGGGCCCAGTCATTGAGCAGATGTGACTGTGTTGGTGGCTCCCACCGCTCCAAGCAATCACCCCACGGGGTGGGCAGAGGAGCCAGGGGCACGGAAGTAATGACGGGGGAGGAAATGCCATGTCCTGAATGTGTCACAGCCCCTGTCCTGCTGTTCTCAGACCATGCAGCTGGGCTCTCTTCTGCCCATGAACTGCCCAACATCTGGGCTGCGCAAGAAAGAACCCTTAGATTCTCAAGGATGTGGAGAACTCTGCTGTTGGTTGCCATCATGGTCTTATCAGAGATGAAGATGCTGAGATAGGTCTCAGGGTCTGCAGGAGAGACAGATGTAGCTCCACTTTAGCTTGGTGAGGGCTGGTCCCTGATCTGCTCCCAGACTGGCCTGGAGTTAGAACCATCACTGGGTCAGTTCCTGATAGTATCAGCTGCTTAATGATTTCTGAAATTAAAAATGTGTAAAATAGGGCTGGAAGGTACAGGATTAGATACTTGAGCAGGTGCGGGAATGGCACAGCTCAGGACCATCCCCATGGGAAGGGAGAGCATGTCCTGCAAAACAAGGACAAGGACATGGAAGCCATCCTTACGCTGGAGACTCTCAGCTCAGCAGGACCCCTGGAGCCATCTCACAGAGTGAGTGTTTCAAGCATACTTAGGAATTAGTAAATCAGAGGAAATGTTTACATTTCAGGTCGACCTGGGCTCATCTGGAGAACTGTGTAGCTGGTGGTCTCTTAGTCAGTGAACAGTAAGGTGCTGAAGGGTCCCTGTTATCCAAGAGAAAATGACCTGGTGACCTAGACTGACTTCCGCTTGCTGTCTCCACTTGCTCTCTGCTGTCCAACTCTTGTTGCCCAGCGCGGGGCCATGCAACCCCCAAAAAATGGAAACCTCTCAGAGATGTCTCTCCAGGAGTTTGTGCTAGAGGGATTTGAGGGAGGTCTGCACACCCAGGCCCTGCTCTTTGCTCTGTTCCTGGCCCTGTATGTGGTGGCCGTGCTGGGGAACCTCACCATGATGGTGGTCATCACCCTGGATGCCCGTCTGCACTCCCCGATGTACTTCTTCCTCAAGAACCTCTCCTTCCTGGACCTGTGCTACTCGTCTGTCATCGCCCCCAAGGCCCTGGCCACCTTCCTGTCCTCCTCCAAGCTCATCGCCTTTGAGGGATGTGCCACCCAGTTCTTCTTCTTCTCCATGATGGGCACCACTGAGGCATTTCTCCTGGCCATGATGGCCTATGACCGCTTTGTGGCCATCTGCAGTCCCTGCGCTACCCCATCTCCATGTGCCCCTCGGTCTGTGCCCGCCTGATTCTGGGCTCCTACTGTGGAGGTTGCTTCAACTCCATCCTGCAGACCAGCTTCACATTCAGCCTCCTGTTCTGCAGCTCCAACCACATCGACCACTTCTTCTGTGATGTGATTCCTCTGCTACAGCTTACTTGTGCCAACACAGCCATCAACAAGCTGGTCATGTTTGGAATCTGTGGTCTCATCATCGTGGGCACCACACGCGTGGTCCTCACCTCCTATGGCTACATCACAGTGACCATCCTCAGAATGCGCTCAGGAGGAGGGAGACACAAGCTCTTCTCCACCTGTGGCTCCCACATGACAGCCGTGTCCCTCTTTTATGGGACTGTCTTTGTCATGTATGCCCAGCCAGGAGCTGTGGCGTCAATGGAGCAGGGCAAGGTGGTCTCCGTCTTCTACACCCTGGTCATCCCGATGCTCAACCCCCTCATCTACAGCCTGAGAAACAAGGACGTGAAGGATGCCCTGCAGAGACTGGGCCAGAAGCACACAGCCACGTGACGGAGGGTGGAGAGAGACCCCATGTCCTGAGGGCTGGACATGAGGGCTCTGGGGGAGACAGAGGTTTGGTTGGAAGTATTCATTCTTCTTTCATCCAAGTGATTCTTTCATTCATTTCATTCAATGCTGTGGAAGCACATCATGGACCCCACATGCCCCAGTGTGAGATGAAGAGATCAGATAAGGCACCAGAAAAATGATGGTGAATGATGAGGCAAGACCCTAATCTTAAAGTTTGAATAACACAACTGTCAGAGCAGTGAACAGAATATTGAAACAGAATTTATGTCCCAATTTCAGAAACTTACAGTGAAGGTATGTAAGTAGATAAACTCTCAGGCCATTCCTATCTCTCCTTCCCTAAATCTACTGTAAACATGAGATTGGTAATCTCCCCTGAACCACCTAGAAGGGGAACCTGAGGACACAGCCTGGCCCCTTTCTTGATGATAGGCTGGGTCACCACAGCCAATTAGGGGGAGTTAGGAAGACCATGCTTCCCCTCAATCCTGCAGCGGGCTGTTCCTCCCCTCCCCCTTCTGTTCACTGATGCCACCACCCAACAGGGCAGCAGGGAGCACCTGTGCTCCTGCTTCAGACACTCCTAGTGCTCCCTGCCTTGAGCTTCTCCCCTCAGACAGCAGCAGGGAGTCAACGTGGATGTCTCATACCCAAAGATCCAGTGACCTTCTGCCACACAGCCAGACTACTTCTGACCACAGAAAATGGTGCTTTGTCAGCTCAAACATCTCTAAGGTCCTGATGGCTGCCCTAGAGACAGGAGATGGAGAGAGAAGAGGCCCTTTCTTGGCAGAGAGCACAGCTCCCTGCTCTCTGTCCCACACTCCCTGGGCGATCCTGGACCCTCTGTCTTGACCTGCCCACTCAGAGCCCCACCCTCATGCTCCATGGACCCAATACACGGCTGGATTCAGAGCCCAGTGGAGAGAGAAGAGGCCCTTTCTTGGCAGAGAGCACAGCTCCCTGCTCTCTGTCCCACACTCCCTGGGCGATCCTGGACCCTCTGTCTTGACCTGCCCACTCAGAGCCCCACCCTCATGCTCCATGGACCCAATACACGGCTGGATTCAGAGCCCAGTGGCCTCGTATGCCTCCCTGTGGTGGGGTCATCCACTCCATCGTCACCATGAGGAGGTGGCCCTGTGGAGACAGCGGTGCTCTCTGCCCTGGATGGTCACTAGGGATGTGTCCTGCCTCTCTAACCACAACTCTCCATCTCCTTGTCTGCCTGCTCGGGAGGACTGTGGGGAGAGGCTGACAGCCAACTTATCTGATTGCTGCTCACAGTTGCTCAGTCGGAAGCTACTCCAAGGTGTCTGCTTGATTCTTGTCCCATTTGTCTCATCTCTGAGCACGCTGACATCTTTTACTGTGTTCCTCTGATATAATGCATTTCTTTCTCTGAGAAGTCCCCGCAGTGTTCTGCTCCATGTCTGGCACGCCTTGGTATCTTCTCATGCTACACGACTGTTCCATCTTCCACATTCTGCCCCTCGTTCTCCACTAGTCCTCCTCCTGTTCCTCCTAGTCTTTCCCCTCCGCCTCCTTCTTTCTCTTCTTACACTTCTCTTCCTCCTTCTCCTTTTTTTTTTCTTTCTCCTTCTCCTCCTTCTTCTCCCTTCTCTCTCTTATTCTTCTTTCATTCTGTGGATTTTCAAAAGGATGTTCCTGGATTTATAATATCTTAATCTTAATTCCTGGACTTATAATATCTTAGGGCCTTCCCTGGTGACTCAGCTGGGAAAGAATCTGCCTGCAATGCAGGAGACCCCAGTTCAATTGCTGGAAGATCCCCTGGAGAAGAGATAAGTTACCAACTTTGATATTCTTGGGCTTCCCTTGGGCCTCAGATGGTAAAGGATCTGCCTGCAATGAGGGAGACCTGGGTTTGATCCCTGGGTTGAGAAGATTCCCTGGAGGAAGGCATTGCAATCCACTCTAGTATTCTTGCCTGGGAAATCCCAAGGATAGAGAAGCCTGGTGGGCTACAGTCCACGGGGTCACAAAGATTCGGCATGACTAAGTGACTAAGAACAGCACATAGAATCTGAATCCAAGATGAGAAAAAGGAAACACATCTTTTCTCTTACAGAATCACCATGAGGAGGTGGCCCTGTGGAGACAGCGGTGCTCTCTGCCCTGGATGGTCACTAGGGATGTGTCCTGCCTCTCTAACCACAACTCTCCATCTCCTTGTCTGCCTGCTCGGGAGGACTGTGGGGAGAGGCTGACAGCCAACTTATCTGATTGCTGCTCACAGTTGCTCAGTCGGAAGCTACTCCAAGGTGTCTGCTTGATTCTTGTCCCATTTGTCTCATCTCTGAGCACGCTGACATCTATTACTGTGTTCCTCTGATATAATGCATTTCTTTCTCTGAGAAGTCCCCGCAGTGTTCTGCTCCATGTCTGGCACGCCTTAGTATCTTCTCATGCTACCCGACTGTTCCATCTTCCACATTCTGCCCCTCATTCTCTGCTAGTCCTCCTCCTCTTCCTCCTAGTCTTTCCCCTCCTCCTCCTTCTTTCTCTTCTTACACTTTTCTTCCTCCTTCTTTTTTTTTTCTTTCTCCTTCTCCTCCTTCTTCTCCCTTCTCTCTCTTATTCTTCTTTCATTCTGTGGATTTTCAAAAGGATGTTCCTGGATTTATAATATCTTAATCTTAATTCCTGGACTTATAATATCTTAGGGCCTTCCCTGGTGACTCAGCTGGGAAAGAATCTGCCTGCAATGCAGGAGACCCCAGTTCAATTCCTGGAAGATCCCCTGGAGAAGAGATAAGTTACCAACTTTGATATTCTTGGGCTTCCCTTGGGCCTCAGATGGTAAAGGATCTGCCTGCAATGAGGGAGACCTGGGTTTGATCCCTGGGTTGAGAAGATTCCCTGGAGGAAGGCATTGCAATCCACTCTAGTATTCTTGCCTGGGAAATCCCAAGGATAGAGAAGCCTGGTGGGCTACAGTCCACGGGGTCACAAAGATTCGGCATGACTAAGTGACTAAGAACAGCACATAGAATCTGAATCCAAGATGAGAAAAAGGAAACACATCTTTTCTCTTACAGAATAGTACAATTATGATCGATATGTAAATTTAATTATACATATGATAAGGGATTAGTGGTTCTAGTAGAAGAGCATTAATTCTGACTTTGGAATAAATTTAAGGAAGTTCATCAGATAGTCCATGGAGTAGAAATTCTCCAGTAGTCTGGGAAACCTGACTTTTAAAAGCCCTGCACATCTCCATTTGTCTGTGTCACCCAGATTTCAGACTGTAATGAACATCTCTTTACAATTTTAGCAGCAGTTTATTTGGTTTGCTCACACTATACATGCATTGCATCCTGTGCCACATTGCAGGTTCTCAGCACATGTCTCCTGGCTGATTATAATTTGAGTTCAGTGCTAACTAGCCATTGTACTCCATAATATGCCTGACATAGCTCTAGTTATCTTAATTAAGTGTAGAATAAACATCTTAAATTTGAAGACCATGTTGTAGTTTGAATTCTGTTTCCTTACTTTTTTAAAAGATTAACAATTTTTATTGTGTTTAAAATAACATTTCTGTTGTAACCAATTGTAAGTGTGCAGCTTGTTGGTGGTGTTCAGTTGCTAAGTCACGTCCTACTCTGTGACCCTGTGAACTGCAGCACATCAGACTTGAGGCTTCCCTGTCCGGCACTGTCTCCCTGAGCTGGCCCACACTCATGCCCATTGAGCTGCTGGTGCCATCCAGCCATCCAATCATCATAGGTGCACAGTTTACAATTGCTCAATATATTCACCTTGTTGTGTAACAGATCTCCAGAAATTTTTCATCCCACGGAACTGAACTGCATACCCCTTCAGCAACAACTCCTTATTTTCCCCTTACCTCCACCACTGATAGCCAACGTTTACTTTCTATCTCTATGAAAGAGGCTACTTTAAATTCCACAGGTAAGTAAAACACAGAATATGCCTTTTTCTCTCTGGTTATTTCACTTGGCATAATTTTTTCAAAGTTCATTCATATTGCTGTAAATGAACATATCTTCATTTTTTAAAGGTCGAGTAACATTCCATCATGTATATACACCACATTTTGCTTATCTATTCATCTATCATTTTATCTATTCAACACCTAGGTTACTTCTACCTTTCCCCTATTGTCAAGAAGGCTGCTATTGCTGTCCAAATATCTCTTATAGATACTGCTTTCCAAGTTCACACATGCAATTACTGGATCATATAGTAAATGTTTTTTAATCTGGGAGAAAATCTCCAAAGTACTTTCCATAGTAGTTGTATCAATTTACATTCCCATCAACAGTGCAAAAATCTTCCAATTTCTCCACTTCCTAGTCAGCCCATCTTCTTTTCTTTGTTTGTTTTTAAGAGTACCCATTCTAATACCTGTGAAGTAGTTATCACATTGCTGTTTTTTATTTTAATGTCACAGAAAATCAGTAAGGAAACAGTGCTTTTAAATGACTTATTATACCAGATAGAATGAATTGCTATCTACAGAATATTTTATCCCCAAACAGCAGAATACACATTCTTCAAAGTGCATGTGGCATATCCTCTAGGGCAGATCACATGCAAGGCCACTGAATAAGTCTCAAGAACTTCAAGAATATTGAAACCATAACACACCTTTTTTCTGACCACAAAGGTATGAAACTAGAAACCAACTACAAGAAAATAAAACTGCCAAACATGCCACAAACACAGAGATTTAAACAATATGTTCCTAAACCACCTATAGGTCAGTGAAATAATCAAAGAAGAAATTTTAAAAATATCTGGAGTCAAAGAAAAAGGAAAACACACCAATCAAAATCTATGTGATGCAGCTGAAACAGTTCTAAGAGTAAAGTTTATAGCAATACAATCTAATTCATAAAATAANAAACTCACTGTGTAAGTCCAGCATTACCCTGATACAAAAGCCAGATAAGGTCACAACAGGAAAATGAAACTACCAACTATTATCTCTAATGAGCATAGATGCAAAAATTCTCAACAAATTACTATAAACTGAATTCAGCAATTAAAATGATCAGTCATATACCATATTCAAATTGGATTTATTCCTGGGGTACACACAAATAAAACAAAGTGATACAAGACACTAACAAGTTGAAGAATACAAATTGGATGATCATCTCAGGCCCTCAGCTAGAACAGTGAAAGTATTTTGCTGACCTTGCCAGGTAAAAGCAGACTGCTTCACCACCGTCCTGTGTCAGACCCACCATAACAAATTAGCATGAAGCGTGACTTATGACAGGCATCCATTCTCTAACAGACCAGCAGGGATGCTGCCCGTGAAAGCTATAGGAAAATGACAACATTCTTGGCATTCCCTCCCCTCTCCCTGGATCACCCCAGTCTCAGCCCAGTCTTCCCGTGCCCTTTGTCCTTGTGTCTTTGTGTCTTTGTGTCCTTTTCTCTTCATATAAAAACACCAGTCTTTGGATTTCTGTTAGTCGCTCGGTGTGGTGTTTGACTTTTTGTGACCCCATGGACTGCAGCCTGCCAGGCTCCTCTGTCCATGGGATTCTCCAGGCAAGAATCTTGGAGTGGGTAGCCATTCCCTTCTCCAGGGGATCTTCCTGACCCAGGGAACAAACCTGGGTCTCCTGCATTGCAGGAAGATTCTTTACAGTCTGAGCCACCAGGGAAGTCTTTTGGATTTAGGGTCCTTCTAATCCAGTATGGCCTCTTCCTAACTAATTCATTTGGAAAGACCCTATTTCCAAAGAGGGTAATAGTCTGAGTTACCAGGACTTCTCAGGTGGTGAAGAATCCACCTGCAAAGCAGGGGACCCCAGTTCAATTCCTGGGTCAGGAAGATCCCCTGGAGAAGGGATAGGCCACCCACTCCAGTATTCATGGGCTTCCCTGCTGGCTCAAATGGTAAAGAATCCAGCTGCAATGCAGGAGACCTGGGTGAGATCCCTGGGCTGGGAAGATCCCCTGGAGAAGGGAAAGGCTACCCACTCCAATATTCTGGTCTGGAGAATTCCATGGACTATATAGTTGATGGGGCCACAAACAGCTGGACACAACTGAGCGACTTCACCATCCTCTTAGTATAGTGGTTGAGTATCCCTGCTCGTCATGTGACAGACCGTGGCTTAATTCCCTGATGGGGAAACAACATGCCCTTTGGGCTTCCCAGGTAGCTCAGCTGGTAAAGAATATGCCTACAAGGCAGGAGACTCCAGTTCAATTGCTGGGCTGGGAAGATCCCCTGGAGAAGGGATAGTCTAGCCACTCCAGTATTTTGGGGCTTCCCTGGTGGCTCAGATGGTAAAGAATCTGCCTGCAATGCAGGAAACCTGGGTTCAGTCCCTGGGTTGGGAAGATCCCCTGGAGAAGAAAATGGCAACCCACTCCAGTATTCTTGCCTGGAAAATCCTATGGACAGGGGAGCCTGGTGGTCTGCCATCCATGGGGTCGCACAGAGTCAGACACGAGTGAGTGACCAGCACGTTCATAGGCATGACCTGCCTGCCAAGTGTGCAAATGTCAGGGTGGATGACGATGAGCCGTGGTGAGGGGAAGGAAATTCAAGTCTTTGTGAGCCATTGGAAGAAAATAAGTTGTACATATCTGGAAGAAATAGACGGTATTAATAAAAATAAATAAATACAAAGCAAGCTGCCTATGCCATAATAACCCGTGATGTGGTTGTAGGACCCTAACCCACAGAAATATTAGCAGGAGCCCAGAATGAACGTAGGTTGAGGCGTCCTTTGGGAGGGGAAGGAGAGTGAGGGAACAGCCGTCAGGACAGGAAACCCGTGACGCCGGCTGCGCCCACACAGGGGAACACCGCGGAGAAGTTCAGAACCGACCCGGAAAGACCCCCTTGCTAGGCTGTCTGTTAAGTGAAGGCCCCAACTGCGAGCCAAGGACAGCATGGCCTGATTCACGCAAAGACCCTAAAGAAAGGTAAACCCGTGACGCCGGCTGCGCCCACACAGGGGAACACCGCGGAGAAGTTCAGAACCGACCCGGAAAGACCCCCTTGCTAGGCTGTCTGTTAAGTGAAGGCCCCAACTGCGAGCCAAGGACAGCATGGCCTGATTCACGCAAAGACCCTAAAGAAAGGCTTCCCGCGCGCAGACGCACCTTGGGCAGACACACACCCAACTGCTAAGAGAGGCAGGCTTTCCTGGGCCAAAGAAAGACGCACTTCCTGTTTACCGCTGTGCGCTCAACTGCTCGGTCGTGTCTGACTCTTGCGGCCCCATGGACTGTAGCCGCCAGGCTCCTCTGTCCGTGGGATTTTCCACACAAGAATAGTGGAATGGGTTGCCATTTCTTTCTCCAGGGGATGTTCCTGACCCGGGGATGGAACGCACATGTCCTGCATTGACAGGTGGGTTCTTTACCACTAGCGCCACCTGGGAAGCACCCTTGTACTGTATCACATCTTAATTTTTGAATTTCATCAAGCATGTGTTTATTCTGAAATTTCACACACAGACACACACACACACACACAAGGAGAATTTTAGACATGCCAGCAACAACAAAACAAAGAACAGAGGAGATTCGGAGTCCATTTCCACGTCCCATTTTTCAAGGGGGAAAGGATGTGCCCACATTTCAGGCCTATGAGGCAGTCTGTGTCTGAAGTAGAGAGGGCCGTGTGCTGGCCTGGGCACAGATTGCCCACCTGCCCCCCTTCCTCACACTTCCGGCCTCCAAGGATGGGCAGGAGTGAGGGCTGAGGGCCAGGAGGTCACACCTGCCCCTGGGGAGACCCATCCAAGGAGGGGCACGGGGTCCCTCTAACTTGTCTGTGTTCCTCTCCTGTTGGCCCCCCACTGCTTGCTGAAGGCTTCAGGCTTCCTGTCCATCCTGCCTTGGGTCGAGAGGGGTCAGGGCAAGATTGGCCTCGGGAGTGCAGCTCCTGGGACCTGGGGGTTGGGAGTCCCAGTGCACTCAGAGCCCAAGCCTCACCTAATTGGCCATCAGAGGCCTGGAGTCCCAGCCCTGCCGGTAGAGAACCCCTTGCCCCACTGAGTGGCCCAGAGGTGTGGGCAGTGCATGGAAGCAGGTGAGCTTCCTCCAGGGTCCAGCAGTTCCCACTCCAGAATCCGGGGCACCAGTCCGATGCTCCCTGAGACCCCAGGCATCCCCCCACCTAGGTAACCCCTCATTCTCCGTTCACTACACAGGAAGGCAGAGCTGACAGGGCAGTAGACAGGGGTCCTGGTGCCGCCTGATTTTCATCAGCACAGACCTGGGTCGAGAGCTCAGGAGGCCTTGGGAGAGCAGTTCCTGGCTGTGTGGGGCTGGGCAACCACAGCCCTCACCTGGACAAGGTAAGGTCAGGGCAGCCACCCTCAGGGGGCAGGAGAGGGGGAGACCATGTGGGTAAGGGGGCAGGGCCATGTATACGGTAAGCACTCAGGTCTGCTCTCGGCAGGGGAACTGCCTGGCCAGCCCTGGACTCATCTTGCGGATAACGCCCCAGTCCAGGCTCAGAGGCAGTGATGCTGAGACGGGAACCTAGGTGTGCAGGGGAGAGAAACAGGAAGCACCCTCATTAGCCCAGGGAGACCCGGCCCCTGCTCTGCTCCCGGCCTGTCCAAGACCTGGTGGGCAGAGGTGCCCAGGACACCTTTCTGAGATTCATGACGAGTACACGAAGGGGCAGAGAGTGCAGGATTAGATACGTGAGATAAAGCGGAAAGCTGGCAGCGTCGCTGAAAAGACAGGCGGCTGCAGTGCCCTTCCTGCACTCCAGACTCAGCTCTGCAACCATCCTGGCACCCCACCAGCCCCGCGGTGACTATTCAGTCCCCTCAGGCTGAGTGCTCCCTGCATATCTGTGAATTAGCGAATCAGAGAAAGTGTTGCCTTTTCAGGTCAGGCTGAGCTCCTCTGGAGGACTGGGCGCTGAAGGGTCCCTGTGCTTCAAGAGGGTATAGCTTTGGGACCCTCGCCTCCTCCCTCTCCCTGCCTCCCACCTGCTCTCTGCCTCGTGTCCCCCAGCTCAGGGCCATGCCACCCCACAGAAATGGAACCCTCTCAGTGGTGCCTCTGCAAGAGTTTGTGCTGGATGGGTTTGGGGGTGGCCCACAGACCCAGGCCCTGCTCTTTGCTCTGTTCCTGGCCCTGTATGTGGTGGCCGTCCTGGGGAACCTCACCATGATCGTGGTCATCACCCTGGATGCCCGTCTGCACTCCCCGATGTACTTCTTC
>SJYT01076746.1:0-21210 GCA_006410635.1 Cephalophus harveyi
AGAGTTAGGTTATTTATTTGATTTTTTTCTTGTTTCTTGAGGTATGCCTGTATTGCTATGAACCTTCCCCTTAGCACTGCCTATTTTTACAGTGTTCCACAGATTTTGGGTTGTTGTGTTTTCATTTTCATTCATTTCTATGCATTTTTTTTTTCTTTTTTGATTTCTTCTGTGATTTGCTGGTTATTCAGCAGTGTTTTGTTCCACCTCCATATGTTGGAATTTTTAAATACTTTTTCTCCTGTAATTGAGATCTAATCTTACTGCATTGTGGTCAGAAAAGATGCTTGGAATGATTTCAATTTTTTTGAATTTACCAAGGCTAGATTTATGGCCCAGGATGTGATCTATCCTGGAGAAGGTTCTGTGTGTGCTTGAGAAAAAGTTGAAATTCATTGTTTTGGGGTGAAATGTCCTATAGATATCAATTAGGTCTAACTGGTCTATTGTATCATTTAAAGTTTGTGTTTCCTTGTTAATTTTCTGTTTAGTTGATCTATCCATAGGTGTGAGTGGGGTATTAAAGTCTCCCACTATTATAGTGTTATTGTCAATTTCCCTTTTAATACTTGTTAGCATTTGTCTTACATACTGTGGTGCTCCTATGTTGGGTGCATATATATTTATAATTGTTATATTTTCTTGGATTGATCTTCTTCTTTGATCATTATGTAGTGTCTTTCTTTGTCTCTTTTCACAGCCTTTATTTTAAAGTCTATTTTATCTGAATATTGCTACTCCTGCTTTCTTTTGGTCTCTATTTACGTGGAATATCTTTCTCCAGCCCTTCACTTTCAGTCTGTATGTGTCCCCTGTTTTGAGGTGGGTCTCTTGTAGACAACATATATAGGGGTCTTGTTTTTGTATCCATTCAGCCAGTATTTGCCTTTTGGTTGGGGCATTCAACCCATTTACGTTTAAGGTAATTATTGATAAGTATGATCCTGTTGCCATTTACTTTATTGTTTTGGGTTCGGGTTTATATGCCCTTTTNATAGGGGTCTTGTTTTTGTATCCATTCAGCCAGTCTTTGCCTTTTGGTTGGGGCATTCAACCCATTTACGTTTAAGGTAATTATTGATAAGTATGCTCCCGTTGCCATTTACTTTATTGTTTTAGGTTTAAGTTTATATACCCTTTTTGTGTTTCCTTTCTAGAGAAGATCCTTTAGCATTTGTTGGAGAGCTGCTTTGGTGGTGTTGAATTCTGTCAGCTTTTGCTTCTCTGTAAAGCTTTTGATTTCTCCTTCATATTTGAATGAGGTCCTTGCTGGGTACAGTAATCTGGGCTGTTGGTTATTTTCTTTCATCACTTTGAGTATGTCTGCCATTTCCTTCTGGCCTGAAGAGTTTCTATTGAAAGATCAGCTGTTATTCTTATGGGAATCTCCTTGTGTGTTATTTGTTGTTTTTCCCTTGCTGCTCTTAATATTTGTTCTTTATTTTTGACCTTTGTTAATTAGATTAATATGTGTCTTGGGGTGTTTCGCCTTGGGTTTATCCTGTTTGGGACTCTCTGGGTTTCTTGGACTTGGGTGATTATTTCTTTATCCATTTTAGGGAAGTTTTCAACTGTTATCTCCTCAAGTGTTTTCTCATGGTCTTTCTTTTCGGACTCCTATGATTCGAATGTTTGGGCATTTAATATTGTCCTGGAGGTCTCTGAGATTGTCCTCATTTCTTTTATTTCGTTTTTCATTTTTCCTCTCTGATTCATTTATTTCTACCATTCTATCTTCTACTTCACTAATCTTATTTTCTGCCTCCGTTATTCTACTATTTATTGCTTCCAGAGTGTTTTTGATATCATTTACTGCATTATTCATTATATACTGACTCTTTTTTATTTCTTCTAGGTCCTTGTTAAACCTTTCTTGCATCTTCTCAATCCTTGTCTCCAGGCTATTTATCTGTGATTCCATTTTAATTTCAAGATTTTGGATCATTTTCACTATTATTATTCAGAATTCTTTATCACATAATGTCCATATCTCTTCCTCTTTTGTTTGGTTTTGTGGGCATTTATCTTGTTCCTTTACCTGCTGGGTATTCCTCTGTCTCTTAATCTTGTTTCATTGCTGAGTTTGGGGTGGTCTTTCTGTATTTTGGAAGTCTGTGGAGTTCTCTTTATTGTGGAGTTTCCTCACTGTGGGTGGGGTTGTATGGGTGGCTTGTCAAAGTTTCCTGGTTAGGGAAGCTTGTGTTGGTGTTCTGGTGGGTGGAGCTGGATTTCTTCTCTCTGGAGCACAATGAAGTGTCCAGTCATGAGTTATGAGATGTCAGTGGGTTTGGAGTAACTTTGAGCTATCTGTATATTGAAGCTCAGGGCTGTGTTCCTGTGTTGCTGGAGAATTTGCATGGTATGTCTTTCTCTGGAACTTGTTGGCCCTTGGGTAGTGTTTGGTTTCAGTGTAGGTATGGATGTATTTGATGAGCTCCTGTCGATTAATGTTCCCTGGAGTCAGGAGTTCTCTTGTGTTCTCAGAATTTGTACTTAAGCCTCCTGCTTCTGGTTTTCAGTCTTATTTTTACAGCAGTCTCAAGACTTCTCCATCTATACAGCACTGTTGATAAAACATCTAGGTTAAAGATGAAAAGTTTCTCCACAGTGAGGAACACTCAAAGAGGTTCACAGAGTTACATGGAAGAGAGAAGAGAGAGGAGGGAGTTAGAGGTGACCTGAATGAGATGAGGTGGAATCAAAAGAAGAGAGAGCAAGCTAGCCAGTAATCACTTCCTTATGTGCACTCCACAGTCTGGACTGCTCAGAAAATGTTCATGAATTATACAGAGAAGAGAAGAGGGAGGAAGGAGACAGAGGTGGCCAGGAGAATAAAGGGAGGAATCAAAAGGAGAGAGACAGATCCAGCCAGGATTCAGTTCCTTAAGTGTTCTTCACCATCTGGAACACACAAAGAGATTCACACAGTTGGGTAGAGAAGGGGGAGGGAGGAGATAGAGGCGACCTGGTGGAGAAAAAGGAGAGTCCAAAGTGGGAGAGAGCAGTCAAGCCAGTAATCTCACTCCTGAGTAAGAATGAGTACTGAAGATTGGGTTCTTAAAGGTACAAAATTGATAACAAATACCAAAAAGCAAAGATTCAAAATCTAGAGTAGAGGTTGGATTTTCAAGAATACAATATTAAGGAAAAGAAAAAAAAAAGTCACAAAAATTATTTATATATATATGAAACGAATCACCAGTCCAGGTTCGATGCATGATACTGGATGCTTGGGGCTGGTGCACTGAGACAACCCCAGAGGGATGGTACGGGGAGGGAGGAGGGAGGGGTTCCAGGATGGGGAACACGTGTATACCTGTGGCAGATTCATGTTGATGTATGGCAAAACCAATACAATATTGTAAAGTAATTAACCTCCAATTAAAATAAATAAATTTATATTTTAAAAAATCATAAAAAAAACAAAAAAATAGGGTCACTTTTTTTTTTGAAAAGTAATAGTAGGTTATAAAAATGAAAATTAAAGGAGTAATAGAGGACTTAAAAATTAAAAAGAATTTAAAAAAAGGATGATAGTAAAAATAGTAAAAATATATCTAGGTGGTAAATAGTAAAAATATATCTATTTCTCTGGTGGTGTTGTGGGCAGTGTGGGGTCAGTTCATTTTTGCATATTCCTTGGTCTTTGGTGTTGTGGGCAGTGTGGGGTCAGTTCATTTTTGGATATTCCTTGGTCTGGCTTATATTTCTCAAGATCTATAGGCCCCTTCCTATGTAGTGGGTACTAACTACAGGGTTTTAATCTATTGCACCTGTTACTTTCAAGGTGGTTCCCTCTGTTTTAGCTTCTTCTGTTTGCTGGTCTCTTCAGTGTCTGATTTCCACCCTGACACAAGGGGGCGGTGGTGGACACTTTTTTAGGCTCACTTGTTCAGTCGCGCTGTGGGGAGGGAGGGACGCTGCAAACAAACAACACTGGTATGTGCTCGCAGGGTCTCAGCCACACTGGACCTGTCCACGCTCACGGCACGTGTGCCCTCCCTGCTCACACTGCTCAGTCTCTAGGTTGCTCTGCCAGAAACCATCTGAGGCCGGCCCTGGGCTGCATGCACCTCCCAGGTCTAAGCCGCTCAGGTTCAGGCACTCAGGTAGTCCTCAGAGGCGCAGACTCAGGGTCTGCATTTTGTGCCCTTCCCAGGTCCCAGCAGCTCAGGTGATAAGGTGTTTGGTGAGCACGGTTGCTGTGACTTATCGCCTCTCCCATCCCTGCTGCTCGGTTTTCTGGGTGTATAACCAGCACACTTTCTCAGGCGTATGTTGACCGTCCAGAACCCCAAGAAGTCTTAGTTAGCAAAGAAGCCTGCTTGCAGTTTGGGAGATAGTCTTTCTGGAGCTGCGATTGCCCCCTTCCGGCTCTGACTGCCTGTCACCGGAGGGGGATGGTCTGCAGCCAGCTAGCTCTGTTCAGTCCTTTGTTCTGTGAGAGGGCCTGTCGGTGTCTTAGGTTAGGGCTTTTTGGTAGTAGCTATCCCCCCGTCTGGTTTGTTAGCCCAAGTTAGTTCCCTCAGATTGCCCTTGGGGCATTCAGGCCTGGTCCTTACTCTAAGCAATGCAGCCCGGGCCTCCCTGCCCAGCCCCCGCCTGCTAGTGGCGGGTACAGACATCTGCGCTGCTTCTCTGCTGGGGGAGTTACTGTTGGGCACATAATCTGTGGGTTTTAATTATTTATTTATTTTTCCTCCCAGTTATGTTGCCCTCTGTGGTTCCAAGGCTTGCCACAGACTCGGCAGTGAGAGTGTTCCTGGTGTTTGGAAACTTCTATCTTCTTAAGACTCCCTGGATGGAGCTCCGTCCCTACCTCTTTTGTCTCTTTTTTTGTCTTTTATATTTTTTCCTACCTCATTTTGAAGACACTGGGCTGCTTTTCTGGGTGCCTGATGTCCTCTGCCAGCATTCAGAAGTTGTTTTGTGGAATTTACTCAGCGTTGAAATGTTTTTTTGATGAATTTGTGGGGGAGAAAGTGGTCTCCCCATCCTATTCCTCCACCATCTTAGGACTGCCCCACTATAGTCTTTAAATATGGATCAGAGCAAGTAAGGTTGATGAGAGATGATAGCACATTCCAGTGGGATGACAAGAAGACATGAAGCATTGTGTGGCCTATTCAGGACCTTAAGAAGACATGCAGATGGAAATGGAGTATGTGGAATAGATTATGGAGAGAAAAGTTGAAGAAGGAAAGGACTCTGCCAGTCAATCAGAAGACTTTAAACTTTTAAAGTAAGACAATAATGTGATTTTATTTGGATTTAGACATGGCACTTTGTTGGCAGCATGGAAAGTGAGTGTGTGTTGTAATGTTTGCATTCCCCCCAAATCTATATGATATTAGAGGGTGGGGTCTTTGGGAGGTGGCTAGGTCATAAGGGTGGAACCCTCATGAATGAGATTATTGCCTCATCAAAGAGGGTCCAGAGAGATACTTTGTCTTCTCTACCATATGGAGACATAGTGAAAAGTTGCCATCTATGATCCAGGAAGAGGCCTTTATCAGACACTAGATCTGCTGGTGGCTTTTGGACTAACTAGCTTCTAGGACTGTGAAAAATAAATGTTTGCTGTTTATAAGTACCCAGTCTATGGGATTTTGTTACAGCAGCTGGAGTTGAGAGTAGGCAATGGTATAGGATATGGGGTTGGCAAAAGAAGATAGGAAACAAATTAGAAAGTTGTGGCAATATTTCAATATATACAAGATGAGAAACTGAATTAAAGCAATGGTAGTGGGAAGCAAAGGGTATGCTTTTAAGATTTTTAGAAAACAGAATTGAAAACAATGTCATCTTGGGGGAGGCTATTTGGAGTAGATTTCATAGCTGGGGCCCTATAAGAGGTGGGAGTTAGGGTAGATAATATCCCTGGAATTCTTTAACATAATGGTCCCCTAGTCATTGCTTTAAAGGACTTGTGTCTAAATCCCAGGTTCCCAAGGTTTATTTTTGCAAATTTGCATTATCAGTTAAGATTGGGTTCAGCTGTACATAATAGGAAATATCAAACAAATATGACTTAAGAGTGGAGTTTATCTCTCATGCAAAAGATATTCAGGGCCAGGTATTTTCTACATCATATGGCTTTCATTCTCAAGGTCACCTGATTGTCCAAAATAGCTGCTGGAATAATAATCACATCTACAGTCCAGGCTGGCAGCAGGAGAAAGTAGTACAGGTAAAATGGACTCAGTTTCAGCTGAGTCAGCTTCCTTAAGCAGCTTTCCTGCTTTCTTCCTACTTTTCATTATCCAGATCTTTTCAGCTTTACCACACTCAGATGCAAGAAGGCAGTCTTATAGCTTGGTTCATTGCCATCTCAAATGATAAGATTATTTTACAGTGAAAAAAGGTAGAAATGTTTATCAGATGACATCCAACAATCTCTGTCACAGAGGTTTGTGTTCCCACCTTCTTTTCCCAGAGATGCTGTTATCCAGAATTCTTTATCTTTTCCTTTTACTATGAGATCTTCAGTGGAAGTGAAGGAAACCTACTTTTTATTTAGAGGTCTCTTATCTGGCTACCCCAGGTTTCCATAACACAATCTGAGAACTAAGAGTAGAATAATTCTACTGAGTCTATACTATACAATAGACTGGACTGTAGTATAGTCTGTACTATATTATCATCTTTTAACTGCTTGTCCTGTTTATTTGCATCTTTCAGTTCAATTCCTTCTACACACACACAGGCAAGATTAATTTTTCTAAAGGATTTTTCACATCATGCTATTTAATTTGTCAAGAATATTAATTTATCATAGCCTCCTGAAGATTTACAAATGCCTGCAAAGCCTTCAAAGCCCTCTTGTAATTTTACCAAAAGCAACACTTCCAGGCATACTTCCCATGTATAAGCTTGAGCCTAATGGGATCTAACCTACTTTAGGAAATCTAACTTGTGTGGTTTTGTTCAAGTTGCTTTACTTTTTAGAATTCTAGCTGTGTACCTATGTGGGCCAGTGAAATCTACAGAGGATACATAGTATTCCTTGAACTCCAGTCCCCTCTCAACACCTCCTTTGATGAAACATTATAAGACCTAACTCTGTAAATATTATATTCCACATTTTATGTTTAAGAGCATGTTCCTTCAGTCCATGCCCAACCATCTGTAACAGTCTTAAGGAAGGAAAGGTTCTTAGAAGTGCAAGAGTCTGGGCATGTGCATAAGAGTGTCCTCTACATCTCTTACACAGGATTCTATGTTATGTTACTAACCTGAGTCCTTTACTTAGTAAATGGACAGTTTCTGTTGTTGTTAATGTTAATTGTGTTGTTTTTCACTATTATTATTATTTTTTCTTTGACCTTATTCTTAACCACCCAAATGCTTCTCTAGCTTTGAAAGAAGTATTGTCTGCACACATCTTTCTCTTTTATTTGGCATATAGAATTAACCTTACAAACTAACCACCAAAATAAATAAAAGACCTTGGAGGAGTACCAAGTACCTCCTTAGTATCAATACAGACAACTTTGTGTTCACGCTGGTAAACTGTTTCTCTCCTTTACTCTGTGAGCTCTTTTGAAAGATGTCAGGATACCCAAGTCCTTTAAAACATGCCTTTCACAATTTCTTCCTATCTGCTGCCACTGGACTTGTTCTGTGAGAACACAGTGGACTAGAATGAGAATACCTGAAATCTCTTCTCCACTTTTGCTCAAGATAAGTGTAGCATAAATTGTGCAGGTGGTTGATTAACAATCTTATTCAACTCTGTGCTATTCAATTTGTAGGACATTGACCTAGTGGTACATGGTCCCATTAAAAGGTATATTTTGAATCTGAATTTCCTCATCAGTATATGGAAAATGGCACTTCTAGAATAGTTTATTTTTCACCCTGGCATCAAGAAAGTTAGGACATTTACCATTAATTAGCACCATTTAGAAGATTCAGATGTATTAAATAATTTGCTTAATATTGTTTTCCAGTTGAAGGTAAATCAATATCCATTCTGAGATTCCATTCTATCTCTTTTGGTTTCAGTTTAATTATCTATAGAATAGATGTGTAGTAATGTTCCTGCATCACTAGTCAATTTGCAGCACTAAATGAGATGAAAGACGTGAAAAATTCTGGCATGTGGTAGGTTCTTACTAGGGATTGGTCTTGAGAAATGTAGCTCCATCCTTTACCATCCTAGACTTTCCAATCACTGTTGGCCAGTATTTTAGTTAGTTGAGTTAGTTTCCTGGTGGAGACACAGCCCTTCATCCCTGATGGGAAGGAGCGCTTAATTGCCTAACTCTTATTGGGTTGGGGTTGCTGTCATTGCCCATTAGCAATTATTAATTGCTGTAATATAAACTTACAGCAATTATTGAAAGTATCTTTAGTGGATTTCTTCAGTTACACATACTGTTTTCCCTGCTGACCTTATCTTGTAGTAACATTTTTTTTCTTTTGCCTGTTAGTCCACTGGAAGGATGTGCCTAAAGTAGCCAAGTCACAGTCACAGGCTTTCCTGTTCCATGGAATCCTCATTGACTCCCTTGGTGGATATGTTCCCTATTCCTAGGAACAAAGTTGTGAGGGCAAGAAGCACAATTCTGTTAGTGAACCACTGGAGTTAAGAGAGGCCACATCTACATCCACTTCTTGATAGCTGACTCTTGAACTCTAACAGTTATAGACACGGTACCATAAACTGTGTTTTGATTCAATGCATATTCCGTATTCTGGAAGTTGGAAATCAAGGCAAGGTGCTATATTACTCATTACCCATTACAAGTGCCAAAAATATGAACCCCAACTATCAGCACTTGGCTTCACTTGGTCTCATGAAACATTTCCCATCAGACTATACAAAGATCCGAGGCCTCAGAGCATTTCAGAAGAAATGAGGAGTGAGACTATTTTCTTGGCTCATTCCAATTTCCTTTATCTCACTAGTTAAAGATAGCCTTACCGGAAATTAACACATGCACACTTCTAGGCTGTATCATCCATTCACTTAATACACATTGTTACTAGCAGAATAGTCTTATTATTATTATATGATCATTATCATTAATCTATGTTGGGAGAGAGGGGGTACATAAATGTACATATATGTCTATATATCTATTATCGATCATCTATATATCATAGCAAATACAATGACAAATGTATTTAACGGGGATATTAGAACACTAAGCAGGAAGAATTAATCCTCTTGTGGGATTAGAGGAGTTAATTAGGAAAAGGAAGATGACTTGCCTGGAAAGTGAATTTCAGGTCACAGAAATAGCATGAACAAAGATTAGATAATATCCCTGGAATTCTTTAACATAATGGTCCCCTAGTCATTGCTTTAAAGGACTTGTGTCTAAATCCCAGGTTCCCAAGGTTTATTTTTGCAAATTTGCATTATCAGTTAAGATTGGGTTCAGCTGTACATAATAGGAAATATCAAACAAATATGACTTAAGAGTGGAGTTTATCTCTCATGCAAAAGATATTCAGGGCCAGGTATTTTCTACATCATATGGCTTTCATTCTCAAGGTCACCTGATTGTCCAAAATAGCTGCTGGAATAATAATCACATCTACAGTCCAGGCTGGCAGCAGGAGAAAGTAGTACAGGTAAAATGGACTCAGTTTCAGCTGAGTCAGCTTCCTTAAGCAGCTTTCCTGCTTTCTTCCTGCTTTTCATTATCCAGATCTTTTCAACTTTACCACACTCAGATGCAAGAAGGCAGTCTTATAGCTTGGTTCATTGCCATCTCAAATGATAAGATTATTTTACAGTGAAAAAAGGTAGAAATGTTTATCAGATGACATCCAACAATCTCTGTCACAGAGGTTTGTGTTCCCACCTTCTTTTCCCAGAGATGCTGTTATCCAGAATTCTTTATCTTTTCCTTTTACTATGAGATCTTCAGTGGAAGTGAAGGAAACCTACTTTTTATTTAGAGGTCTCTTATCTGGCTACCCCAGGTTTCCATAACACAATCTGAGAACTAAGAGTAGAATAATTCTACTGAGTCTATACTATACAATAGACTGGACTGTAGTATAGTCTGTACTATATTATCATCTTTTAACTGCTTGTCCTGTTTATTTGCATCTTTCAGTTCAATTCCTTCTACACACACACAGGCAAGATTAATTTTTCTAAAGGATTTTTCACATCATGCTATTTAATTTGTCAAGAATATTAATTTATCATAGCCTCCTGAAGATTTACAAATGCCTGCAAAGCCTTCAAAGCCCTCTTGTAATTTTACCAAAAGCAACACTTCCAGGCATACTTCCCATGTATAAGCTTGAGCCTAATGGGATCTAACCTACTTTAGGAAATCTAACTTGTGTGGTTTTGTTCAAGTTGCTTTACTTTTTAGAATTCTAGCTGTGTACCTATGTGGGCCAGTGAAATCTACAGAGGATACATAGTATTCCTTGAACTCCAGTCCCCTCTCAACACCTCCTTTGATGAAACATTATAAGACCTAACTCTGTAAATATTATATTCCACATTTTATGTTTAAGAGCATGTTCCTTCAGTCCATGCCCAACCATCTGTAACAGTCTTAAGGAAGGAAAGGTTCTTAGAAGTGCAAGAGTCCGGGCATATGCATAAGAGTGTCCTCTACATCTCTTACACAGGATTCTATGTTATGTTACTAACCTGAGTCCTTTACTTAGTAAATGGACAGTTTCTGTTGTTGTTAATGTTAATTGTGTTGTTTTTCACTATTATTATTATTTTTTCTTTGACCTTATTCTTAACCACCCAAATGCTTCTCTAGCTTTGAAAGAAGTATTGTCTGCACACATCTTTCTCTTTTATTTGGCATATAGAATTAACCTTACAAACTAACCACCAAAATAAATAAAAGACCTTGGAGGAGTACCAAGTACCTCCTTAGTATCAATACAGACAACTTTGTGTTCACGCTGGTAAACTGTTTCTCTCCTTTACTCTGTGAGCTCTTTTGAAAGATGTCAGGATACCCAAGTCCTTTAAAACATGCCTTTCACAATTTCTTCCTATCTGCTGCCACTGGACTTGTTCTGTGAGAACACAGTGGACTAGAATGAGAATACCTGAAATCTCTTCTCCACTTTTGCTCAAGATAAGTGTAGCATAAATTGTGCAGGTGGTTGATTAACAATCTTATTCAACTCTGTGCTATTCAGTTTGTAGGACATTGACCTAGTGGTACATGGTCCCATTAAAAGGTATATTTTGAATCTGAATTTCCTCATCAGTATATGGAAAATGGCACTTCTAGAATAGTTTATTTTTCACCCTGGCATCAAGAAAGTTAGGACATTTACCATTAATTAGCACCATTTAGAAGATTCAGATGTATTAAATAATTTGCTTAATATTGTTTTCCAGTTGAAGGTAAATCAATATCCATTCTGAGATTCCATTCTATCTCTTTTGGTTTCAGTTTAATTATCTATAGAATAGATGTGTAGTAATGTTCCTGCATCACTAGTCAATTTGCAGCACTAAATGAGATGAAAGACGTGAAAAATTCTGGCATGTGGTAGGTTCTTACTAGGGATTGGTCTTGAGAAATGTAGCTCCATCCTTTACCATCCTAGACTTTCCAATCACTGTTGGCCAGTATTTTAGTTAGTTGAGTTAGTTTCCTGGTGGAGACACAGCCCTTCATCCCTGATGGGAAGGAGCGCTTAATTGCCTAACTCTTATTGGATTGGGGTTGCTGTCATTGCCCATTAGCAATTATTACTTGCTGTAATATAAACTTACAGCAATTATTGAAAGTATCTTTAGTGGATTTCTTCAGTTACACATACTGTTTTCCCTGCTGACCTTACCTTGTAGTAACATTTTTTTTCTTTCGCCTGTTAGTCCACTGGAAGGATGTGCCTAAAGTAGCCAAGTCACAGTCACAGGCTTTCCTGTTCCATGGAATCCTCATTGACTCCCTTGGTGGATATATTCCCTATTCCTAGAAACAAAGTTGTGAGGGCAAGAAGCACAATTCTGTTAGTGAACCACTGGAGTTAAGAGAGGCCACATCTACATCCACTTCTTGATAGCTGACTCTTGAACTCTAACAGTTATAGACACGGTACCATAAACTGTGTTTTGATTCAATGCATATTCCGTATTCTGGAAGTTGGAAATCAAGGCAAGGTGCTATATTACTCATTACCCATTACAAGTGCCAAAAATATGAACCCCAACTATCAGCACTTGGCTTCACTTGGTCTCATGAAACATTTCCCATCAGACTATACAAAGATCCGAGGCCTCAGAGCATTTCAGAAGAAATGAGGAGTGAGACTATTTTCTTGGCTCATTCCAATTTCCTTTATCTCACTAGTTAAAGATAGCCTTACCGGGAATTAACACATGCACACTTCTAGGCTGTATCATCCATTCACTTAATACACATTGTTACTAGCAGAATAGTCTTATTATTATTATATGATCATTATCATTAATCTATGTTGGGAGAGAGGGGGTACATAAATGTACATATATGTCTATATATCTATTATCGATCATCTATATATCATAGCAAATACAATGACAAATGTATTTAACGGGGATATTAGAACACTAAGCAGGAAGAATTAATCCTCTTGTGGGATTAGAGGAGTTAATTAGGAAAAGGAAGATGACTTGCCTGGAAAGTGAATTTCAGGTCACAGAAATAGCATGAACAAAGACTCTGAGTCAAGATGGAGCATTAAATGTTCAGGAAAGCAGTTTAGCACTATTGAAACGTAAGTTTTATTGAAATTTAAAGCAAGGCGGTCAAGTAGGGAAAATATTGTATACAAGGATGTATAATTCTCTTGAGAAACTCAAAATCATTTCAAATATTGGTAACTTGCTAAGTTGTTACCCTTTCTGTGCTTCAACTTTCTCATTTGAATAATAGGAATAATAACAATACCTACCTAACAGATTTGTTTTTAGGCAGGTAGCAAGCATTCAGCAGGTGGCCTGCTGAATGTTAGCAGGTGGCCATTGAACATTTTCAGTGACAGAATGACATGGGCAGATTTATGACATTAGTATAGAAAATAGATTGGACAGACTTAAGGCCAAAAGCAGAGATATGAGTTAATTGCTGATAAGATATTATAATAATCTAAGGGGGTAATGGTGGCCTAAACTAGGCTAGAATTAGTGGAAATATAAAATATTTTAAAAGTATATGGTCAGGCCATTCAAGATGGCTATTCTCTCTCTCTCTGTACATCAGTTGCTTGACCAGGCCCTGCTTCACTCACATGACTATCCAATCCTCTTAATTATAGGACTTAATTAGTCTCTGGCAACTGGGAAGCCCACCTGATGTCAATTCCTCTTATAAATGGTAGGCTTAGTCTCCCCCCAGGAGCAAAGACCGCTGCCACGTCCTTCACGCTGTCTGCTGCACACACTGGGGTGTTGCTCCAGGACTTTTCTTCAGGTATGTAAGACCCCCCTGTCCCATAAACCACTGATGCCACTGCTGCTGTCTCCAGGTTCTTCAGTCTCCAGGCCAGGCAACCACAGGGCATGCAAGCCTGTGGGTTGCAGCCCAATAGAAGGCTAAGTATACAGAGGACTTAGAAGTAATTGGAAATGGTGGATAAATGGGAGGGCTGACTCAAAGATCACATCCAAAATCTTGGCATGGGTGACTCGGTAACTGTGATGAAAGCAAGTAAGATAAGAAATACAAAAGGAAAGAGGAGAGCTGAGAGTTTTACTGAGGATATTATCAATAGTGCTGAACTGGAAAGGGCAAAGAAAGAAGAGGACAGAATGCACTCATTGCATTGGTATTGTGATCTTAATGATAGTACTTTTGGGGAAGTATTCATTATTATCTCTTCTTTACAGAAATGAAAACTGAGGCTCAGATGTTGTGAGAATGTATCTCTTAAGGTCACACAGCTGTGTAGGTCCAGCATCCAATGTGGGATATTCATTCTCTAAACACAGCAACAGCTCTAAATCCTTAGTAGGTGGGACTGTGGGCAGCTTTCTTAATCTCATCATCACAGATTTCATGTCAGTAAAACAGAATGATAATAATCATAGCTAATCTCACAGTATTATTGTATCAGATGAATTAAGACAAGTGCTTAGAACTGTCTTGTACATTCTGCACTTCATCAATTATCAGAGATCAGCAATTGATAGACTCATCATTCCTTTATGTACCACAAAGAAAGAAGAATTCTGACAATTAAACTATGATGCATCATCAATTGTAAATTACATTGCTATTTCAGAAATTTTGGAATATGAAAGAATGTATTTTAGAATTTATGTAGTATGGTAATGAATACTCAAGAAGCATTATGTAGTACATCATTATAATTACAGTTATTATTTGTTATAATTGTTATTGTTATTTGTGAAAATCACCAGGAGATGAACCGAACAAAATCAGGGCAATATGATAATTGCCCTGATAATATGATAATATGACATGTTTTATAAGATGATCCCTGATTCTCCTATTCTTTCAGTCCTTATCAAATTCTGGGATAACTGGACCTAGACAAGGGGGTAGAAGACTATGTATTCAGGGCTCCTTCTATGGTTGTGCAGATTGTGTACTGGACAACACAAGGAGAAGGTCATATGGTATATTGTATGAATCCAGCTCTCCAGAGTTGAGCATTCTATGTCCTGCTTGGATCTATGTCATTGCCTGCATGAATCTCATAACCCAGCCTATCTCTGACCTCTAACACTGATAAGCAAGGGTCAGAGCCCAAAGCTTAGTTGGAGAAAAGGAAAGAGATGGGTTTCCAATCAATCTTGAGATCAAAATTTTAAACTGTGCTCTCAGTTATGAAAAATAATTAGAAATAAATCTGCCCAAGATATCTGTAAGGAAATCAGAAAGGGTGATCTGTCAAAATTGGGTTGAAGGTATTAATGACAAAAAAGCTAAAACATATTCATGTTTTTACCACACCATATTGCGAATCCTCAATAGTCTGGTTATGTAAAATTGAAAAGAAGTGGTGTTTTGACCCAGAGAAACATCTACTTTTCCTAAGAGAAATAAACAAATGATAATGAGCTAAGTGCTATTGGAGAGTAAAGTTCTAGCAGATGCAAAGAGAAGGCAGGCATTAGTTCTGCAGGAGCAGTAGAGAAAACTTCTTTCAAAAGTTTTAAACCAGCCTAAAATATATTAAGTGGACTCTAAAGCCATGTCTGATTTCCATGAACCGTAAAAGAATACACCTGTGGAAGAAAAGTCCTTAGATAAAACCTGTCTGCTATGGACTTAATGCAAAGTCATACCTTGAAGCCCCATCCCTCAATGTGACTGAATTTGGAGATAGTACCTGTGAAGTGATGATAAGCATTAAATGAGGTCATATGGGAGGGACCCACATTTGATAGAACCGGTGTCCTTATAACGGAGAAGGCAATGGCACCCCACTCCAGTACTCTTGCCTGGAAAATCCCATGGACGGAGGAGCCTGGTGGGCTGCAGTCCATGGGGTCGCTAAGAGTCAGACATGACTGAGCAACCTCACTTTCACTTTTCACTTTCATGCATTGGAGAAGGAAATGGCAACCCACTCCAGTGTTCTTGCCTGGAGAATCCCAGGGATGGGGGAGCCTGGTGGGCTGCTATCTATGGAGTTGCAGAGTCGGACACGACTGAAGCAACTTAGCAGCAGCAGCAGTGTCCTTATAAGAAAGGGAAGAGACACTCCAGAGCTTTCTCTCCATCTGGTCTGTCCATGCTCAAAGAAAAGACCATGTGAGACCAAAGAGGTGATCTAAAAACCAGAAAGATAATGTTCATCTGAAAGAAGCCCAGCAAGAAATTAATCTTGGACTTTCAGTCTCCTGAACTGTGAGAAAATACATTTTTGTTATTTAAGCCACCCAATCTTTGTTTTTTTTTTTTTTTTTAATGGAAACCAGAACAGAATAATACACCTTGTATACTCTAATTCAACTAATTCTAGCCCTCAATTATAATTTTAATCAATAACTTTCCAATCACACAGACTAGTTTAGCTTTTGCTTTGTTTTTTTATCCATCAGATTTCATTAGGTTCTTACCATAGTCCAGTGAAAATAAGCTATTTCCCCTCTTTTACAATAGAAAGAGAATGTGGCATGGAGTTTCAGCTCATATAAGTTGCTCTAAGTGAGTTGCTGTTGCTTCTCAAATCCAAACAGCATTTTAATGTCAGGGAAAGGGTCAGGAGCTTGGCAACCCTAGATCATGACAGCCACACCTCCTCTCTTTGGCTGTATGCTGTGGCAATTTCACAGGAAAAAGACATAAGGATCATTTATTAAAAGAGTAAAGCTTCTAGAGGTTTTGAAAAATTTTCAAGCCTTAATTCTGTAACATTTATTTTAGGGGGAGAAAGGGTCATAGGGAGAAGCAGTTATCCCATGACTGCAAAGAATTAGCCTAGGACATATTTGATTTGTCTTCTAATTAATCTTTCCAAGGATGCGTTTTCCAAGAAATTATACTAAAACATCAATTAAGAGCCTTATCAGTTATGGTAATACCTCAGGTGCAATTCACAAAGTGCAATTCTTAGAGTGTGAAGGCAGCTTCAAAACCATCAAGCAATCACGCTCAGCCAGTTGTGGTGCAGAAGCAAAAATAGCAGCAATTGGCATTTGGAACTATTACCTGGAAACTCTTGTTTGGGTTGATTCAAGAGTCCAATTTCTACAGCAGAATTGAGAACTCCATTTGCAGAGTGCCCTCCCACCTGCCAGATTACTCATCATCTCCAATCTAACCCACAGTCCGTCTTCCCAGCACTCCTGCAGAATCTCAGCAGGGTCTTTAAACATCCTATGAGGTCACAATTCTGGAGGAAAACTCTCCACTAATCCTCTCCTACTACATTTTTTCTTGCCACTCTTCAAACTGTATTTAACATTAATTTGTCATCTGGATTGGTTATTGATCGCACTAGAGCAGTTTGAGGAACTGGCTAAGAGACTTTACTCTTTAAAAAGTTTCCTCGCTTGAGTTTACAAAGAATGTTAGTGGGTTGGAACTGCCAGAGTAGAAGAATTTAAGGAAACAGTCTTACCCAGGAAGTGCCAGCCAAGCACTTCAGCATTTTCCTGGTGAAAATGAACAGAGCTCCTTTGAGTCACACAACTACATGCTATTACAAAATATCTTCTCATATAGGATTGTAGTTTTTCTCCTGCATCTTTTTTCCTTCCCTTTTCACTTGCCTCCTCCTCTCTTCCTTCTCCCTCTTCCTCTCTGCTTTCTACCTTCCCTCTCTTCCTCTCCCATTTCTTCCCTTCTTCCTTTCTTTCCCTTCTCTTCCCAATCTTTTCTTCTGCAAATATTTAATGATTGCTGGACACTGTGCATAAAACAATGCGAATTTAGAATCAAGTCTTAAAGGGCTCAAAGTTTGTGGAACTGACAAGTAAAGAGGTGATTCCAATATAAATTGATAAGGGCTATAGTTGGAAGTACAAAATGTTTCTTAGACAAGAAGCCCCAAGTAAGCTGGGTGTCAGGGTGAGGGTAAAGTCAGGAAAGATTTTCTGCAAAAGGTGACCCCTGAACTACTTCTGAAAGAAGGAATTCAATTTAGGTCAGTGACAAAGGGAAGGAAGAATTTTCTAGGAAAAGGGACCAACAGTGCAAAGGACTACAGATTATGTTTCCTTTCGGCAAAATCCAAATAGGCATATCTGACATTTTTGAAGGTGAGGGAAGAGGCCAAGGCAGTCAAGTTGAAAGTCAGAGAATGAGAAGATGAGAATCTCTTCAGATAGGCAATGGTGAAATCATGAAAGCTTCTGTATGTGTGACATAAAGGAGCCTAGATTTAATCTTGAAGGGAATGGAGTATTCTAAAAAGGGAAGTGTGGCAGTCTGCTTAAATCCTCATCAGATTTTTAAGTCCCTTGTCTGCCTTCAAGATTCAACCAAATGTTCACAGTGTTGTTGCATTCTTCCACTTCATCTGACCTCTATGTTGCTGTTGCTTCACAGAAGTACGAGAGGAGTTGCTGAGTCAGCACTGCAGGGAGGCATGTGGGAGGAACATGGATTATTCATGGCGGCCTGTGCAGTGTTCCAGGTGCAGCCATGATTGCTGTGGACTGGGACCATTTGTAATGCAAAAGCATGGCAAGAAAATCCATTTTCTCATTTTCAGAGCTGATTTTATCTCCATCCTTCTGCCCATGTTACAAATTTAGGCTGATAAAGTGGAACAGGAGACAGAAGAACAAAATGGAATTTCTAACTACTGTTTGCCAAAGGATTTCTTAAATGTCAATTTATTAACTCATTTATTTGGGGGGAAAAAAACTAATTCAGAGAATATATCTTGAGGTCTTGTGGTATAAAGCAAGGTAGAATGAGTTTTGAAGTCAGACAGATCTGAATTTGGGTTATGTAACCTTGAGCAAGTCAGTTATCTTCTCTGTACCACAATTTCCTTATCTGTGAAACATGAGTAATGATGCAATGGAAGGTGGAATTATTGGTGGAATTATTGTCCTTAATTCTTCACTTCTTCCTGGATCCTTGACATTTTTTTTTACCTTTTGACTGCAGCCGCTCCTACTAGAAGAAAATCTAGTGGGATACATATTTTCTTGTCCTTTTATTTTTGGCTTATTTATATGACTTGCTTTGGGCAATGGGATATGGTGAAGGAACAGGTACAGTGTGATGAACTTAAAAGTAACCCCATGGTTCTTTTACCTTCTTGCTTTTATGTTATTGCCAAAAAAAAGAAATTTCTCTGGGATTTTGCAGCCTCCTCTGTCTGGGCTTCAATGAAGCATACTTACACTGGATCTGCAGCAAAGATTCAAGGTCAGCAGAACCTGTAGCTTGAATCGGATGTGCCCCATTAACTCATAGGGAGGAAACCAACACTGAATAGTTTTCACTTCAAGTCATTGAGCTTTGTGGTGACTTGCTACGTGGTAATAGCTGATACAAGCACTGTGGTAGGCTGCTTCTGAAATGTCTCCCATGATCCCTTCCTCATGTAGTCATTTTTTGTGGTCCTCTCTTTGTGTGTGGGCTGGATATATTGATCTAGTCACTTCCTTTAAGTTAGTAGAATATAGCAAAAATTATGGCATGCCATCACTTCTGAAGTTATGTTGTACAAGATTATGACTTCTATTTTGCTGACACTTTCACTCTCTCTGCTTGCTCACTTTGAAAAAGAAAGTTGTCATATGGAAAAACCTACATAGACAGGAACTGAGATAGCCTCTGGCTAACAACTGAGTGGAACTGGGGCTCCCAGTCAACAGCCTATGAGGATGTGAATCCTGCCAGTAAACATGTCATAAATTTGAAAGCTAATCTAATCCCAGTTGACCCTTCAGATGAGACTGAAGCCTAAATGGATACCTGATTACAGTTTTGTGAGAGACCCTGAAAAAGAGGATATAGCTGAACTTCAGCCAGATTCATGATCCTGTGAGAAACTGTGAAGTCATAAATGTCATTTTATGTCACTTACTTCTGGGGTAATTTGTTATACAACAGTTGATAATGAATATACTTGCCTTGGGGGTTTCCCAGGAAGAGTAAATGAAATCACATATTTAGGCTGTCCTGTGGACAGTGATGGGGCTTCCTTTGTGGCTCAGCTGGTAAAGAATCTGTCTGCAATGCAGGAGACCTGGGTTTGATCCCTGGGTTGGGAAGATCCCCTGGAGAAGGGAAAGGCTACCCACCCAGTATCTGGCCTGAAGAATTCCACTGGGTTCAATCCCTGGGTTGGGAAGATCCCCTGGAGAAGGGAAAGGCTACCCACCCAGTATTCTGGCCTGAAGAATTCCACAGACTGTATATCCATAGGGTTGCAAAGAGTTGGACACGACTGAGTGACTTTCACTTTCTCTTTCATGCAGAGCGATGGCACCTAAAGATGTTCATGCTCTAATGATGGGAAACTTACTTGGCAAAAGGGACTTTGCAGGTGTGATTAGTTTTTTGACCTTAAGATGAGAAGATTTTCCTGGGTTAGCCAGTTGTCCTGATCTAATCTAATGAATAAGCGCAGGCGGCTGTGAGCCGGCACACTAGGTGCAGGCGGCTTCGAGCCGGCTAGGCATGGCCAAGAGGTGCTACCCCGCATCTGAGATCAGGGGTGGCAGCCAGGAGGAGTTACCCTGTGTCCGAGGTCAGGGGCGGACAGGAGAAGCCATTTCGCACCCAAGGCCAGGGGCAATGACCCTGAGGAACCACCCCAAGCCTGAGGCCAGGGGAGGGGCCTGGGAGGAGCCACCCACGCCCGAGGCCAGGGCCAGTGGGCTCAGGCTCAGGAGGGCCTAGAGGAGCTATCCCACGTTGAAGGTCAGGAACAGCTGCGGTAAGGAGATACCCCTGTCTAAGGTAAAGAGCAGCGGCTGCGCTTTGCTGGAGCAGCTGTGAAGAGATATCCCACACCCAAGGTAAGAGAAAGCCAAGTAAGATGGTCGGTGTTGCAAGAGGGCATCAGAGGGCAGACACACTGAAATCATACTCACAGAAAACTAGTCAATCTAATCACACTAGGATCACAGCCTTATCTAACTCAATGAAACCAAGCCATGCCTGTGGGGCAACCCAAGAGGGGTGGATCATGGTAAAGAGGTCTAACAGAATGTGATCCACTGGAGAAGGGAATAGCAAGCCACTTCAGTATTTTTGCCTTGAGAACCCCATGAACGGTATGAAAAGGCAAAATGATAGGATACCAAAAGAGGAACTCCCCAGGTCATTAGGTACCCAATATGCTACTGGAGGTCAGTGGTGAAATAACTCCAAAAAGAAAGAAGAGATGGAGCCAAAACAAACACAATAACCAGCTGTGGATGTGACTGGTGATAGAAGCAAGATCTGATGTTGTAAAGAGCAATATTGCATCAGTTCAGTTCAGTTCAGTCACTAAGTCGTGTCTGACTCTTTGTGACCCCATGAATCGCAGCTCGCCAGGCCTACCTGTCCATCACCATCTCCCGGAGTTCACTCAGACTCACGTCCATCGAGTCCGTGATGCCATCCAGCCATCTCATCCTCTGTTGTCCCCTTCTCCTCTTGCCCCCAATCCCTCCCAGCATCAGAGTATTTTACAATGAGTCAACTCTTCTCATGAGGTGGCCAAAGTACTGGAGTTTCAGCTTTAGCATCATTCCTTCCAAAGAAATCCCAGGGCTGATCTCCTTCAGAATGGACTGGTTGGATCTCCTTGCAGTCCAAGGGACTCTCAAGAGTCTTCTCCAACACC
>SJYT01076746.1:22476-50111 GCA_006410635.1 Cephalophus harveyi
AGGAGATCCAACCAGTCCATTCTGAAGGAGATCAACCCTGGGTGTTCTTTGGAAGGAATGATGCTAAAGCTGAAACTCCAGTACTTTGGCCACCTCATGCGAAGACTTGACTCATTGGAAAAGACTCTGATGCTGGGAGGGATTGGGGGCAGGAGGAGAAGGAGACGACCAAGGATGAAATGGCTGGATGGCATCACGGACTCGATGAACGTGAGTCTGAGTGAACTCCGGGAGATGGTGAAAGATAGGGAGGCCTGGCGTGCTGCAATTCATGGGGTCGCAAAGAGTCGGTCACGACTGAGTGACTGAACTGAACTGAATTAATCTCATGAGTCCTTAAAAGTAGAGAATATTTTCTAGCTGTGGTCAGAGAGAAACAGAGAAATGTAACAATGGAAAGAATGTCAGAGAGATGCAAAATTAGAAGTATGAAACCCACTTTTTCTTATTTTGAAGACAGAGAAAGGGGGGACATGTGCTAAGGAATACAGGTGGCTTCCAGAAGCTGAAAAATGCAAGGAAATGGTCTCCCCTAGAGTCTCCAGAATGAAATGTAGTCATGTTGATATCTTGATTTTTTTTACCCCACTGAGGCCAGTGCTGGAGTCTGACCTACAGAACTGTAAGATAATGAATTTACACTACTTTAGGTACTAAGTTAGAATTTATAACAGCAGCAATAGCAAATGAATACATAGGATAACCTATCTGGGCTTAATGAATGATTTTTCTTCTCCATTTTGCTCTCTTTAGTCACATTTAAAACAAGTGGATTCAGCTCTGTGTAAGAGAGCTCTGTATGTAAACTTCATAGCATTATTTAAGGATTACTGGGAGATTATCTGTAAGCCCTTAGAACAATGCACATAGGAAGCAGTGAAATGTTAGCTATTATCATCATTATGATTGTTACGGTTAGTGTTATTGTTCAGTCTCTGGATTCAGTTCTCTGCCTCAGGAGGGAACACAGTGTTCTCCATTCCATTGAGGAACTAGGATATAGGCAATGGTATTGGACATTAAAACTATTTTTTTCTGGGAATCTCAATGCTAAAACTTAAAACTTTGCTATAAAAGGTTTAGAATCACTTGTTGTAAACTTGTAATTTCCTGAAAAATTGTCACAGTGTAGACATTTCCTTTTGTTGCTGAAAAGAAGTCTCAGGACTTGAGAACTGTCCTTAGTTATCTCATGGGCTGTCATAAGGAGGTAGAAGCAGATATTTTTTCTTTCTGTGTGATCTCATTTGGTGGAAAGGGCAATGAGGGATGGTCTGCAGCCGGCTATTTCCGTTCCGTCCTTTGTTCTGTGCGCGGTCCTGGTGGTGTCTTATGTTTGGGCGTTCCGCGTGGTAGCTATCCCACAGTCTGGATTGCTAGCTCAAGTTAGTTCGCTTTGATCTTGCGTGGGCCCTCTGGTCACGCGCGGGGCGGGCGTTCCGGCCCGAGTCTTTGCAGCCTGCGCCTCCCGCGGCCCGGTTCTTACAAAGCACTGCCGTCCGTGGTTCCCGCCTCTCCCAGCCCAGCCCCAACTTGTTAGTGGTGGATGCAGGCGTCTGCGCTGTTTTTCCGCTGGGAGAGTTATTGTTGGGCTCGTAATCTGTTGGTTTTAGTTAGTTATTTTTCCTTCCTGTTATGCTTAAGCACTGCCGTCCGTGGTTCCCGCCTCTCCCAGCCCAGCCCCAACTTGTTAGTGGTGGATGCAGGCGTCTGCGCTGTTTTTCCGCTGGGAGAGTTATTGTTGGGCTCGTAATCTGTTGGTTTTAGTTAGTTATTTTTCCTTCCTGTTATGCTTCCCTCTGTGCTTCCAGGGTTCACCCCAGACTCAGCAGCGAGAATGTTTCCTGGTGTTTGGAAACCTCTCTTCTTACGAGTCTCTTCCCGTGACGGGATTCCCTTCCTGGGACGGAGCTCCCTCCCTACCTCCTTTGCCTCTTTTTTTGTCTTTTATATTTTTTCCTACCTGTTTTTGAAGACAATGATCTGCTTTTCTGGGGGTCTGATGTCTTCTGCCAGCATTCAGAAGTTGTTTTGTGGAGTTTACTCAGCGTTGAAATGTTCTTTTGATGAATTGTGAGGGAGAAAGTGGTCTCCCCGTCCTATTCCTCCGCCATCTTAGGACCGCCCCCCACCCTGTTCTTTTCTATCCTGTGTTCCCTCAGAGTGCAGCTCTGTTTCAATCCAGAGTTCCTCAGGGCTCACCAGCCTGAGCAGGAGGTGAAGGTGCAGGAGCCGTGCTGATGGCTTGGTGGCCTCAGCATCCTCTGTCGATCGACATGACAGATCACATTTTTCCCTCAGGGAATAAAATGTTTTCAAAGTTATATTTAAACCACGAACATCTTGCTTTCTATCAGTTTCTGCTACTTTCTCTAAAGCAATCAATGCACATTCTTTGTGCCTTAATTTAAATTACAGTGTCACTCTGCCATCTAGTGGATATGCTATTTGCATCACTTGCTGCTGCTGCTGCTAAGTCACTTCAGTCATGTCCGACTCTGTGCAACCCCATAGACAGCAGCCCACCAGGCTCCCCCGTCCCTGGGATTCTCCAGGCAAGAACACAGGAGTGGGTTGTCATTTCCTTCTCCAATGCATGAAAGTGAAAAGTGAAAGTGAAGTCGCTCAGTTGTGTCCCACTCTTAGGGACGCCATGAACTGCAGCCTACCAGGCTCCTCCGTCCATGGGATTTTCCAGGCAAGAGTACTGGAGTGAGTTTCCATTGCATCACTTGTTAGGGAAAGATAAATTCATACTCTTTGCTACTAATTTGCAGAGGGATTTTATGCTACTTGTGGTTCAGAAGGTAAAGGATCCGTCTAGAATGTGAGAGATTCTGGGTTCGATTCCTGGATTGGGAAGATACCCTGGAGAGGGGAATGGCAACCCACTGCAGTATTCTTGCCAGGAGAATTCCAGGCACAGAGGAGCCTAGTGGGCTACAGTCCACAGGGTTGCAAAAAGTCAACGATGACTGAGTGATTAGCACTTTATACTCTTAGATCCTATGAAAAAATTCTACCAATTACTATGTAATTTTGCTGAGAATGAGACCACAAATAGAAAATGTAGGGTCAAACTGGGAATGTTGGGGGGAAATAAAACTAACATTTCCTTCCCATTATGTCAAACTAGTATTTAAACTGCATATAAACTTAAGGGGGGAAAATAACCTCTTGTGTAATAAGAAATAATACTGGACTGAGACTATCAGATTTACTTTAATTCTTTAATCTTTTCTGAAATATGTGCCAGACTGGAGGCCCAGACCAGATCAAAGAAAGATAAATAAAACTGCCTGCGAGCACACTGAGTAACCCTAGACACCAGGTTGCCCGTGATGGCCTGCACTTCATACTTGCCATTCTCAGAAGTATCTACACATAAATACATGTGGGAAAAAAAGTGTAAGTGTTAGTTGCTCTGTCATGTCTGACTCTTCATGACCCCATGGACTATAGCCCAGCAGGCTCCTCCATTCATGTAATTCTCCAGGCAAGAATACTGGAGTGAGTAGCCATTCCCTTCTCCAGGGGATCTTTGCAATCTAGGGATAGAGGTCATGTCTCCTGCATTGCAGGTCAAATCTTCACATCTGAGCCACCAGGGATCTATCTAATATTATGTATTTACATGTCATACTAAATTTAGGAGGCTATTTTGAATTGAATTTTTTACTTTTTTTAAGTATGCTTTATGTACATACACTTATAGGAATGATCTCCTCAGTTATGTGCTGTGCTCAGTCATTCAGTTATGCCTGACCCTTTGTGACCCCATGGACTAGAGCCCACCAAGCTCCTCTGTCCATGGGAATTCTCCAGGCAAAAATACTGGAGTGAGTTGCCATTCCCTCCTCCAGGGGATCTTCCCAACCCTGGGATCAAACCTAAGTCTTACATTGCAGGAGGATTCTTAACCATGTGAGTCACCAGGGAAGCCCCTATGTGTTAAGGTGGTTAGAATGTACTACTTAATTATAGTAATAGATTTTTTATCAGGTGGAATAGTTAAATCAATCTGTTACAGATGTGTAAATTATGGATTTTGAGAATTATACAGATAACTTTAAAACAGTATTTTGAGAACACCAAGCAAAAAGTGATCTTAGTGAAAGCTCTAAACCAATGTGAGGACCAGTCACAGAATATGGGAAATGTAGAGAGACATTGTGGAGTTTAATATCTTGTCTGCATTCTTCCTGAAGAGTCTCCCCCTTCCTTTTGTTTACATTAAAGTTTGTGTCTCTAGAGCCCCTTCTTATATACTTTTAGTGAAACTGGGAAACCCAGAGACTCCAAGTCATTCACACTATTGTTTATTGACACTGGAGAAAAAAATAAAATTCTTTTATTGTTGTTGTTCTGAAATTAGCTTCCTGTGGCTTTTAAAAGTTAGTTCAATTTAAAATTAAATTTCTCTCCTCAGGACACAGAAAAAAAATTAGTGTTTCTTTCATATTTTAGCCTTGAAATATTTGAAGACAATGTTAAGAGTCTCCTTTTGTTTTTCTTCTTTCTGTGTTCCAGATGTCTTCAGGCCTTTGATTGTTTTATCAGATGCTCTAGCTCCCATATTACACCTCACTGTTTATTACTTCATACTGCAGGTGCCTACATAATTATTGCTAATTTCCAGGAATCATTGACTAGTCTGCAGTGAGATGCTGTCAAGAACGTAATGTTTGTTTCTGAATCAAAGTGAAAATGGGAGTTACTTCTTTCTGTTTACTTCAACTACTAATGCAACCATATTGAATGCCATGATTGTAATATTAAAACTGAGTCAATTTCATTCCCATTGTCGACACCATTTTACAACCACAATCTCTTCATTACTATATACTTGTGCTGTCAGCATGGAACTCTATTTCAACTCTATTCAGCAATCGGTACTAATCCTAATTGCATTCTTTACACAATTTAGATTATCTGGTCCTCTGATCGTCTCTCATACTTTTTGTTGTTGTTCAATCTCACAGTCACGTAAGACTCTTTGCAACCCCATGTCCTACGGCATGCCAGGCTTCTCTGTCCCTCACCATCTCCCAAAGTTTGCCCTGCATAAACTACTTCTAATTTAAAAAAGTTTGAACATTCAAACTCCTACCTTGGTTCATACTGTCTTCTCTGCTTAAAATGTCTTTTGTTTTTCTTTCTTATCCCTTCAATCTATCTTAACACTATAGTTTTACTCAAAGTTCAAAGTCCTATTGTGATTTTATTGATCAGCAAATATCTTGGTCATTATTCAAGTATCTCAACATGTGAGGAGCACTCTTAATATGCTTGACAAAAGGTTAATGAAAAATAAATAAGCAAAACACAAAAATATTATGCACAGTGGCAATGCAGAAAAATGCAGTATTTTTTAAAGCAAATTATTATTTCTCTCACTACATTACAATTATACCATAACAATCAAATTGTTGATCTTCCCAGGTGGTGCTAGTGGTAAACAACCCAACTGCCAATCCAAGAGAGACAGGTTTGATCCCTGGGCTGGGACGATACCCTGGAGGGGAGCACTGCAACTTGGAGGGGAGCACTGCAACCTGGAGGGAAGCACTGCAGAATCCCAGAATTCTGCCTGGAGAATCCCATGGACAGAGAAGCCTGGCGGGCTTCAGCCCATACCCTCTCACAGAGTCAGACACCACTAAGGTGACTTAACACACATGCACCCAGTCACATTATCATAAGCCATAATTGAGAACAAGCTTAAGTCTCTGCATTGCCACTCAGAGGACATCTGCCTACTGATCTGAAAATAATTTTAGACTTTGAACAATCAATAAATGCATTCTATTGCATAGGTTGACAAGGTGTGATCTGCAAACCAAATCTGTCCTACTGTCTTCTATAAATAAAATTTTATTGGAACAGAGTCATGCCTATTGATTTATGTATTGCCTTGGTCATTATTCAAGTATCTCAACATGTGAGGAGCACTCTTAATATGCTTGACAAAAGGTTAATGAAAAATAAATAAGCAAAACACAAAAATATTATGCACAGTGGCAATGCAGAAAAATGTAGTATTTTTTAAAGCAAATTATTTGCTTGCTTGTGAATCCAGGCTGCAAGATGCAGAAGTGCATAGCTGAAATTGAGATTATGTGGCCCACAAAGGCTAAAGTATTTTCTGTACAGCTTTTTCCAGGAAAAAAAGGTGCTACTCCCTGTTCTATTAAATTAAGTCACTGGGGTTGAGATGTTTATATGTTAAAATATGGCAGCTTCTTAAATAATAAATATACTATACTTCCCATAAACCTAGACTACAAATTGAAAAATAGAATACCAGCTTTTTTGCAATTTCAATAATAAATGTAAGAATAAAAAACAATTGTACTCATATTTGTAATAGTAATGCAAGTTGTATTATCTTAAGAAAACCAATGGTTTTTACAGAAAACTAAACTCACAACACAATGTTAAAGAAAGGATAAAAAAAAAACAACACTATAATATGATTCATATTGTATAAGTTTTACATCCAAACACATCAATATGTCCCTCAGATACAGAGAAAGTGAAAGTCTCTCAGTCCTGTCTGACTTTTTGCAACCCCATGGACAATACAGTCCATGGAATTCTCCAGGCCAGAATACTGGAGTGGGTAGACTTTCCCTTCTCCAGGGGAATCTTCCCAACCCAGGGATCAAATCCAGGTCTCCCTCATTGGAGGCAGATTCTTTACCAGCTGAGCTACAAGGGAAGCCCAAGAATACTGGAATGGGGAACCTATCCCTTCTCCAGTGAATCTTCCTGACCCAAGAATCAAACCAGGGTCTCCTGCATTGCAGGAGGATTCTTTACCAACTGAGCTATGAAGGAAGCCCACAGATACAGAGGGGCAACCAGAAATTCAACAAAAATTAAGACTCTTTGGATTGTTACCCAATAGCTGATTTTGCTTTTGTTTATTTCTGCATTTTGCAAGTATTTAAAGACAAAAATGTAGTGTCTAGTTCAACATTTTTAAAAGATCAGTGGACTAGAGTGCATGATGAAATTGTTCCCCAAACTTTGGAAAAAATGCATTTGCATCCAAAGTATCACAAGGGCATTATTTCATCTAATTGCCCCATTTGTGGTCTCAAGGCAATAGTTAAATAATATTCTCTAAGGTTAACCTCCTTAGGGTTTTGGTGGCATATATATGTGACAGTTTGATGTTAGGGTTCAGCTATTTTAGTCTCCTTTTCTCTTTGTCAAGTCTGAATATATTTTTAATACATTATGAGAAATTCATTTTTCTGAAATATTCATTGCAATATACTCTAGATTCCTGTTACTATTTTTTAGGCTTATTACTATATTTAAAAAATTGACTTCTCAGCAGAAATTTTCCTGGAATCCATTAAACTTAGAAAAGAAGCTTTATTAAATGAGTCAGTCAAATTCTCCTACACTCAGGTAAGTTGATTTTTATTTCATTTTAAAAGGAATATAATATGTTCCTAATATGCTCCATTAGTCTTTGCAGGAGGCAAACAAGCACGTGTATAAATCTAACTGCCAGGTTACCCATTTAGTTGACTAGAAGTCTTTATTACTTATCTTTCACCACATTTCAGAGAAGGCAATGGCACCCCACTCCAGTACTCTTGCCTGGAAGATCCTGTGGATGGAGGAGCCTGGTGGGCTGCAGTCCATGGGGTCGCTAAGAGTCAGACACGACTGAGCAACTTCACTTTCACTTTTCACTTTCACGCAATGGAGAAGGAAATGGCAACCCACTCCAGTGTTCTTGCCTGGAGAATCCCAGGGATGGGGGAGCCTGGTAGGCTGCTGTCTATGTCGGACATGACTGAAGTGACTTAGCAGTAGCAGTTCACCACATTTATTATTGTTCACCAGGCTATATCACAAGGAAATTTTTTTGTTTTTTCTGTATCACAATATTTTCATTCTCTTTATACATACAAATTTTAATAATAAACAAGAACTATAAGTTGTCATTTGTGCTTATATGGATTGTATCCTGGAATAATGCTCTAAGAAACAAATTGAGGCTGAGATTTTATAATTTTATAGTTTCTAAAATACCTGTTACAGGACTGAGTACATAGTGGGTCTGCAATGGGAAAATTATTTCAGGGTAATGGCACAGAAAAAAAGATAAATGCTATGCACAAAATCTGTGCTCACAGCTGAGCATGGCTGTATCTTCCTGGGCTACATGGGTGATTGGGAACATTGGCCCCAAGCCTGTTGATAAATACAGTGTGGGAGGTGGGGTGAAAAGCTACAGGTGTGGAGAAGGAGTGTGGGGAAGAAGGAACAAGTGTGCATCAGAAATTGTATTCATCTTTGGTGAAGATTTCCCTTTCAACTCTGGACTATTCAAACTTTGTTACCATAGACATAGGGAACAAATCCTGACTTTTTGAAAAAGTGTTTTCAGTTAAAGAATATGTACTCTATGATTTGTATGTTAAATTGAATCATACTTTCAGGAATCAGGAATTAATCACATGTTTAGGAATGTAAAGGAATAACGGAAGAAAAAGAGTGAGGGAATATGTGAATTACATAGTTATACATGTACAGGAAATCTTGAAGTGTTATATGTGTTATTGGAGTATAAAGTTATGAAACCTGAGTGAAAATAACAGAGTGTTTAATTTCAACTCCTAATAAGATATAGAATTTTTAGAGAATCCTATGTGGAATGAATTTCCCTTTATACTGAGTGTCATTTCAGGTTTTGGTAAGAATTTAGGAAGTAGCTTTGAAAAGAATGAATTTTAATGTCAGAAAAAGACAGTAGAGGCATTTTGGAAGAAAAGAGGCTAATTAAAAATAATAATTCAATGCACTCTTTTTCCCCATAAGTACTCTCATTCTATGCCTAGGTCAGAAATATCCCCTGGAGGAGGGCATGACAACCCATCCTGTGTTCTTGCCCAGAGAATCTCATGGACAGAGGAACCTGGCAGGCTACAGTCCCTGGAATCACAAAAACATCTGACATTACTGAGGGAATAACATTACATTTCATTCAAATTTTGCTTCAAATTTCTCTGAATCAACTTTTATATTTTGTCGACAGGAACCAAGAAAACCAGAGTGCCAAAGTCAGTTTCATTCTCTTGGGCTTCTCAGAATATCCCGAACTCCAGATACCCCTTTTCCTGTTATTCTTAACCATCACTGTGCTGGGGAACCTGGGCATGATCCTAATTATCAAGATAAATCCCAAACTCCACACCCCTATGTACTACTTCCTCAGACATTTGTCCTTTGTTGATCTCTGTTATCTGTTACTCAACATTAGTTACACCCAACCTACTAGAAAACTTGATTGTGGAAGACAGAATCATCTCCTTCATAGGATGCATCATGCAATTCTTCTTTGCCTGCATATTTGTGGTAACAGAGACATTCCTGTTGGCAGTGATGGCATATGACCGATTTGTGGCTGTTTGCAAACTTCTTCTCTAATACACAGTTGTCATGTCCCAGAAGCTTTGTTCCTTACTGGTGGGTGCATCATACTTATGGGGTACAGTCTGTTCCCTGACTCTTACCAATTTTTATCTGAATTGTCCTTCAGAGGAAATAATATCATAAATAACTTTGTCTGTGAGCATGCAGCCATTGTTGCTGTTTCCTGCTCTGACCCCTACATTAGCCAGGAGATCATTTTAGCCTCTGCCATGTTTAATGAAATAAGCAGCCTGATGATTATTCTCACTTCCTATGTTTTCATTTTTATCACTGTCCTGAAGATGCCTTCAACTGGGGGGCACCACAAAGCCTTCTGCACCTGTGCCTCCCACCTGACCACCATTACCATCTTCCACGGGACCATCCTTTTCCTTTACTGTGTTCCTAATTCCAGAAGTTCATGGCTCATGGTCAAGGTGGCCTCTGTCTTTTACAAAGTGGTCATCCCCATGTTGAACCCAGTGATCTACAGCCTCAGGAACAAAGATGTGAAAGAGTCAGTGAAGAAATTAATCAATATTAAATTGTTCTGTGATAAAATGTAAAGCTAGAAACATTTTTTAAGAGTAAGAGTTTCTCAATAGCAAATCGAATCATGAACCTATTTTAACCTTGCAATTGACAGGCCAATTTCTGTTCACTCTTTTATTTTATTAAAGTAACTTTAAAATTACAAATAAAAATAGAAATAAAAGACTAAACTAAAAGTTTGATAGAAACATTGAATTGTAAATTTTTTGTGTGTAATATCTGACCTTGTATTTGTCCTGGTTAAATTTCAGTTTAATTCAAGTCATGTGACTGTTGGACTTTTAAAAAGATCTGAAGAGTTATAGTCTACAATAAGAAAGTTTACATTTTAATGTAAAAATAGTACATTAAGAGCTGCTCAGCATAAAACTCTAAGTATCTTAATTAATTAACTTTATTAATTCCATAAGAAACACTTTGGCTTTGATTCCCAGGCAAACAAACTTTGATTCCCAGGCAAACACTTTGGCTTTGATTCCCAGGCAAACAAACTTTGATTCCCAGGCAAACACTTTGGCAAAGATTCCCAGGCAAACAAAGACAAATTTGAAATATATCTAACTTAAATAGTTCATAATATGAACTATTATGATAATAGTTCATAAACATAATATAGTTTAAATATAATTGATAATATAACCAGATATAAATTATTTTCTATGTGCTAGTGCAAGAAAATGATACAAATGTTGGAGATATAATGTATACCTATCACTTAAGTTTTTCCACATACATCATTGTGGTTGTACATTTTAAAATGTATTTATCTATCTCTTTTACTAGAAATTTTACTTAGGTAATTTTCAACTCATTTTAAGTTACAGTATATTTAAACCAATTCTCCCATGATAGTATAACAACCAACAAATTGATTATGATTTAATGTACTTATTTCAGTAAGTGAAAGTGAAGTCGCTCAGTCGTGTCCGACTCTTTGCGACCCCATGGACTGTAGTCTACCTGCTCCTCCGTCTGTGGGATTTTCCAGGCAAAAGTACTGGAGTGGGTTGCCATTTCCTTCTCCAAAGCATTAGCTATTTATTCATGAAAAAGAAACATTTATGAACTCCAGTAGGTTGCAACAACAGCTATTTTTGAAAGAGTGACTTTAATGAGGCAGCTCTGCTGATATGAGGCAGGTCACTCAAGCTTCAAGGCTGAGCTAATCAGACCAACTAATCTTCAGTCTACAAACCTGTATGTAAATCATCCTCCTTGGACCATTCTTATGTTGGAAGCAATCAAGTCCCTGTTTGGGTCTCATCTATGTTTGGGTCAAAGTTAAAAAAAAAAAAAAGCTAAACTCAAAGGCAAGGTTTGAAAATTTTTGCTTCTTGCCGAGCTGTTATGTTTTAGATCAGGGGTATAGGGTGACATGAAGAAGTTGGTTCAATATTTGTTCACGTGTGATGCATGCCTTCTCAGTCAGGTCTGACATTGTGATGCCATAGACTGTAACCCCTCATGCTCCTCTGTTAATGGAATTTTCCTGGCAAGAATACTGAAGTGGGTCACCATTTCCTCCTCCAGGGGAACTTCCCAATGCAAGAATCAAATCCAGGCCTCTCAGGGTTGAACCAGAGTCTCTGGTGTATCCTTTATTGGCAGGAAGATTCTTTACCACTAGTGCCACCTGGAGGAGAAGGCAATGGCACCCCACTCCAGTACTCTTGCCTGGAAAATCCCATGGACGGAGGAGCCTGGTGGGCTGCAGTCCATGGGGTCGCTAAGAGTCGGACACGACTGAGCGACTTCACTATCACTTCTCACTTTCATGCATTGGAGAAGGAAATGGCAACCCACTCCAGTGTTCTTGCCTGGAGAATCCCAGGGACGGGGGAGCCTGGTGGGCTACCGTCTATGGGGTCGCACAGAGTCGGACACGACTGAAGCGACTTAGCAGCAGCAGCAGCAGTGCCACCTGGAAAGCCCTGGCTCAATATTCACCAAAGATTAATTGAAACATTTACCTCATCAAAGATATTCTTTCTTGATCAGTTCAGTTCAGTTCAGTCACTCAGTCATGTCCGACTCTTTGCGACCCTATGAATCACAGCACTCCAGGCCTCTGTGTTCATTACCATCTCTCGGAGTTCACTCAGACTCACGTCCATCAAGTCCGTGATGCCATCCAGCCATCTCATCCTCGGTCGTCCCCTTCTCCTCCTGCCCCCAATCCCTCCCAGCATCAGAGTCTTTTCCAGTGAGTCAACTCTTCACATGAGGTGGCCAAAGTACTGGAGTTTCAGCTTCAGCATCATTCCTTCCAAAGAAATCCCAGAGTTGATCTCCTTCAGAATGGACTGGTTGGATCTCCTTGCAGTCCAAGGGACTCTCAAGAGTCTTCTCCAACACCACAGTTCAAAAGCATCAATTCTTTGGCGCTCAGCCTTCTTCACAGTCCAACTCTCACATCCATACATGACCACAGGAAAAACCATAGCCTTGACTAGACGGACCTTAGTCGGCAAAGTAATGTCTCTGCTTTTGAATATGCTGTCTAGGTTGTGAAAGGTTGTTGTTGAATTACGACGCCAGGATTCTTGGCCCCCGGAGGAGAAGAATTCAATCCGGGGCCAGAGACGAGGCTTGATCACTCAGAGCTTTTGTGTAACAAAGTTTTATTAAAGTATAAAGGAGATAGAGAAAGCTTCTGACATNTCCATACATGACCACAGGAAAAACCATAGCCTTGACTAGACGGACCTTAGTTGACGAAGTAATGTCTCTGCTTTTGAATATTCAATTAGATAACTACTAAGTAAAACAAACCAAAGTATGCTGAAAGAGCAGAAAACTATAATGGAACATATATCATTGATAACAGAAGTTTCCTTTGAGGAGTGAAAATCTGATTAGTTCTCTTCTTTCACTTTTCAATTTCATTTTTTCAATATATTTTCATAATGTGCAAATAATATTTTTGGATTAAGAATATAATATACTTTATTTTAAAAACTAGATTAAAGGTGATTTCAGAAAATGTTTTTCCCTATACATTTTTATTGTCCCCAAGGGGCTCTGGAGACTCCTCTGTGTTCACACATATGCCCACTTGAAAAACTCCCTGTATAAATTATTCAAAATAATAAATAAATGTATACATAAGCCAATAAATAGAAATACCAAAGAGGTTCCATCTTTATTAAGTACTTACCAAGTATGAGTGATGAGAGTGTTAATAATGAGATTTTCCTTCATTACTGAGCAGGAGAGATAGATGATCTATCATTTCCTGAATGTTTACTATATGCTGAACAATTTACATATGTTGTCTTATTTATCCTCGAAACTGACATGCAGATTAAGTATTATATTCTCAATGCTAAGGTATATAATTAAAGTTTACTCAAGGTTGCCTAAATAGGAGCCTACCCAGACAGGTATAAACCATGTCTGTTTCCAATGCCTTTGTCCTTCTCACTATCCCAGACTATTCACATAAAGACTGCATACTTAATGCACCATTTTCTCTCCTCTGTCCAAACCACTACCTTTATCTTATTATGAAAGTGATTGAGCCTTCTCATTTTTCAGTTACATTATATTCGTTTATGATTCCTTTGGCAGTTCTATGGTGGATTAGGCCAAAACTGAAGTTGAATACTCTATTCTTCAAGGTGTTGGGATTCCCACACTATTTTACTCTCCTGGCCTATTTTCTTCTAGACTCCATGTAAATATATGATTCATAAATCAGATATTCTCTAACTTATTTTAAATTTTATTGCAGAAGAGTTTATGAAGCACTGCTTCCTCATAGTATAGTTTCCCAAGTGATCTTAGTAGATTTGGTGCAGCTGACAGAGCCAATCTTCTAGATAACTGGCTCAAGGGCAGTCAAGGGCCTGCATTATAAATCCATCCAATAGGTATTTTAATCACCAAATGAACCACTTGGAGCTAACTTCAGTGAACTTGAATATAGTACATAGAGAGAAATCGCAGTTAGTCGTGAGGGGAGAAGCCATAATGCAGACAGGAGTTGCTGGAAGTTAGAGGTGACAGAGACGTGAATATGAAAGTGTGAGTAAGCAAAAAGACTAGCCAGGAATGTGTTGGCAGCAGCAAGAGAAGAATGGGTGATTCACAGTAATGGCAGGCATCAGAGAGGGGCACTGGACATTTACTTCCAGTGGAGCAGAGGCTGGCCACTAGAATGGCCTCCCAGTTCTGAGCAATATTCCATCCACCTGGAGGATGGGATCTGCAGCAACTGAAAATTTTTCTCTGCATTTTCTTAAATAAATAAAAACTCGAAGCAAACCAAACTTATTAATCTGCATATATGTTTATTCCTAGTTATTTGAAGAAAACTAGCCATCAAGTTGCATCTGGCTGAAGAGTGTAAGGTCTTTCACCCAGAGCCCATAAAAATGACCATTAAAGAATGGGTAAATGATAATGCATAGCCAGGAGAACTCCCTTCAAAACCCCTAATCCTGAAATCCATCTTGCTCAGGGAAGAAAGGGAAGAAGAAGAAACACTAAGATTATTTCCTATTCTCAATTTTTTTCTAAACCTTGGACTTTCTTATTTGTTTGTTTTTTTAAACTAATACAGTGAACAGTTGATGCAGGTAATACTGCAATACCTCTGATTATGCTCCTATTTTATTCCACACAGGCTTGGTGATATGGGATTCAAAAACTGAAACTCATGCCCTATTTGTGTCCATATTCGCTGTGTGATTTCTGGAAAATCACTAAACTCTCTGGATTTCAATATCTTCATCCATTAAAATAAGAATAATAACAGTCCCTGCCTTCCTAATCTTTAGGACTGCTCTGCAAGTTAAAAAAGAAAAACACAATGAAATTGACAACTGTAAAGTAATTGAAAGAGCTAGTATTTTTATCAATACCATCAAAATGCTAATAAGTCATTTTCCGAATTTTAGGAGTTTTAGTAAAAATTACTTAGATATATAACCTTCACTGTTTAGCCTTGTGGACCATTTGCTAGCAGAGCTATGTCAGTCTCCTTAATATACTATTCACGAGCTAGAAGTAGTATCTTGAATAGGTTAAAAACTTCTGAAAACAGCTGTTGATGATGTGTGGTTTGCTAATGATCTAATCTGTCTTCTGTGTCTCTTTAAGGGTTTAACATAGAGAAAAGGGGCTCCAAGCCATTGCTGACAAATGTGCTTATAACATCTCGACAGCCAACCCAAGGTAAAGGTCAAGAAAGGTGGCTGCCTCTTTTATTTTGATTATAAAAAGTCAAATGCCTTTTTTGAACAGACATCTAGGAACAAGAGTGATACACATATACTCCTTACTTCTTCTCAAAGTCTTTTGTCACAGCGTTGGTTCATTTTAACCATCGACCCACCTCAAAGACCAGTGCTGCCATAAAGTTTTTCATGATTCCCCTTATATATCTTTTACTTTTTAAATTTCTTAATGCTTTACCTGGTCTTCCTTTATTGCATTTAGCCCTTTTTGCATTGAATTTAGCATACTCTAAGCACATTTAATTTCTATCACTAGATTGGTATGTTACATGAGCGTAAGCCCTATTTCTGATTCATCTTTTTGTGCTTGAGAATGCAAAGCTTCTACCTGACACATAAGTTTCTCATAAAATGATCAATGAATAAATGGGTATAGAGCCACAACAAGAAAGAAAATAGAACAAGCAGAATCTAACTTAACAGTCTGTTTTGAAAGTACTCTATAAGTCAGCTTCCCATAAACAGTAAGTGGAAAGTAGATTTTTATATTGGTACTTTCTTTCTTGGGCTAAAAGAATTTCAATGTTTGCATCCATTTCTCTCATCCTTTTATTGTAATACTTCTTTATTCTTTTTGAATTCAATTTTCAGCTTCCTTTGAAAGCCCTGGAAATCAGCTTAACTCTTTAGACATGATCTATTGGCCAAGTTATATGGAGAGTACATCATGAGAAGTACTGGGCTGGAAGAAGCACAAGCTGGAATCAAGATTTCTGGGAGAAATATCAATAACTTCAGATATGCAGATGATATCACCCTTATGGCAGAAAGTGAAGAGGAACTAAAAGGCCTTTTGATGAAAGTGAAAGAGGAGAGTCAAAAAGTTGGCTTGAAGCTCAACACTCAGAAAACTAAGATCATGGCATCTGGTCCCATCACTTCATGGGAAATAGATGGGGAAACAGTGGAAACAGTGTCAGACTTTATTTTTTGGGGCTCCAAAATCACTGCAGATGGTGACTGCAGCCATGAAATTAAAAGATGCTTACTCCTTGGAAGGAAAGTTATGACCAACCTAGATAGCATATTCAAAAGCAGAGACATTACTTTGCCAACAAAGGTCCATCTAGTCAAGGCTATTGTTTTTCCAGTGGTCAGGTATGGATGTGAGAGTTGGACTGTGAAGAAGGCTGAGCGCCGAAGAATTCATGCTTTTGAACTGTGGTGTTGGAGAAGACTCTTGAGAGTCCCTTGGACTGCAAGGAGATCCAACCAGTCCATTCTAAAGGAGGTCAATCCTGGGTGTTCTTTGGAAGGACTGATGTTGAAGCTGAAACTCCAATTTGGAAAAGACTCTGATACTGGGAAGGATTGAGGGCAGGAGGAGAAGGTGAGGACAGAGGATAAGATGGCTGGATGGCATCACCGACTCTATGGACATGAGTTCGGGTGAACTCTGGGAGTTGGTGATGGGCAGGGAAGTCTGGAGTGCTGCATGGGGTCACAAAGAGTCAGACATGACTGAGCGAATGAGCTGAACTGAACTGATTGGTCAAGTGTTCTGTGGATAAAGCAGTGTGTATGAGCCTCCACATCATTTCCCTTTGGTTCTCCTCAGGTTGACCCTCCCATACCTTCAGTTCAGTTCAGTTGTTCAGTCATGTCCGACTCTTCGCAACCCCTTGGGCTTCAGCACACCAGGATTCCCTGTCCATCACCAACTCCTAGAGCTTGCTCAGACTCATGTCCATCGAGTTGGTAATGCCATCCAACCACCTCATCCTCTGTTGTCCCCTTCTCCTCCTGCCCTCAATCTTTCCTAGCATTGGGGTCTTTTCCAGTGGGTCAATTCTTCACATCAGGTGGCCAAATTATCGGAGTTTCAGTTTCAACATCAGGCCTTCTAATGAATATTCAGGACTGATTTCCTTTAGGATGTACTGGTTGGATCTCCTTGCAGTCCAAGGGACTCTCAAGAGTCTTCTCCAACACCACAGTTCAAAAGCATCAATTCTTCAGTGCTCAGCTTTCTTTATGGTGCAACTCTCATATCCATACATGATTACTGGAAAAACCATACCTTTGTCAAGATGGACCTTTGTCAGCAAAGTAATGTCTCTGCTTTTTAATATGCTGTCTAGGTTGGTCGTAGTTTTTCTTCCAAGGAAGAAACATCTTTTAATTTCATGGCTCAATCAACATCTGCAGTGATTTTGAATCCCCCAAAATAAAGTCTCTCACTGTTTACATTGTTTCTCCATCTGTTTGGCATGAAGTGATGGGACCAGATTCCATGATGTTAGTTTTTTGAATGTTGAGTTTTAAGCCAACTCTTTTACTTTCCTTAAGAGACTCTCTAATTCTTCTTCACTTTCTGCCATAAGGGTGGTATCATCTGTGTATCTGAGGTTATTGATATTTCTCCCGGCAATCTTGATTCCAGTTTGTGCTTCATCCAGCATGGCATTTTGCATAATGTACTCTGCATATAAGTTAAATGAGCAGGGTGACAATATATAGCCTTGACATCTTTCCTAATTTGGAACCAGTCTGTTGTTCCATGTCTGTTTCTAACTGTTGCTTCTCTACCTGCATATAGATTTCTCATGAGGCAGATAAGGTGGTCTGGTATTCCCATCTCATTAAGAATTTTCCATAGTTTGTTGTGATCCACACAGTTGAAGGCTTTGGTGTAGTCAATAAAGCAGAAGTAGATGTTTTCTTGGAACACTCTTGCTTTTTCAATGATCCAACAGATGTTGGATCCCATACCTTACTGGGCCCAAAGATCCTTCTACCAGTTGACTTGGTCTTGCTCTAATTCTCAATAATAAGCCAAATTAAAATAGTCTCAGCTTTGGTTAAAGAAACTATAAAGCTTCTTGCTTTATAGTCACTGATCTTTTATTTTGCTCCAGCTAGTATATCAGTCCTGGATATTCATTGGAAGGGCTGATGCTGAAGCTGAGACTCCAATATTTTGGCCACCTGATGTGAAGAACTGACTCGTTGGAAAAGACCCTGATGCTAGGAAAGATTGAAGGCAGGAGGAGAAGGGGACAATAGAGAATGAGATGGTTGCATGGCATCACCAACTCAATGGATGTGAGTTTGAGTAAACTCTGGGAGTTGGCAATGGACAGGGAGGCCTGGCGTGCTGCAATCAATGGGGTCACAAAGAGATGGAGATGACTGAGCAACTGAACTGAATATACCAAGTATTAGTAATATGAAAGCTGTTGTACATTGAATACTTTGTGTATTCAAGCACTTTGTATACTCTGTTTAATTCTAACCACAAACCTTGACGTACATAATATTAGTGTTCCTATTTTACAGAAGAAGGAACAGACTTAGATAAAAGACTTTTTTTAGCTTCTTGGTATAGTCCATGTGTATGTGGTGGCATAACCAGTCTTCAAACCTAGGCTTGTTTGTCTTCAAAAGACATGTTTTTAATAATCATTCTAGTTTATAGCAGACAGACAGTCTTTATATGTGGGGTAAGAAAGGGGTAAGAGAATTGGATAGAGATTATGCTTTCAGGTCTGGCAGAACTGGATTGGAGTTTGAGTTTTTGATTTCCTACCACTGTGATCCTGGACACCTAATTTAATCTCAAGGAATTTGTTTCTGTTCAAAATGGGATAACTAAAACCATTCCATTATGAGTATGAAAAGAGATGTTTTTAAAGGTCTAGGTCTTTGCTTGGTGAAACTATTCTGCAAATAATTTATTTCTCTTCTTTCAATCTTTTACTCTTATCCCTCTGTTTACTTAATGTGGTGACAGTAAATGCCTGTTTTCTAGTATACATAGGTGCACTCCCCTCCACACTTTAATTGATCCCCCTTTGGACATAACAAATTACATGGTCATGCTCTGGATATTGGTAGCATTGTCCTTACCTTCATTCTCTGCATCCAGTGAAGTCTTTCCAGTTGCAAATGTGATTGCATCATTCCTTTACTTACAACTTCTTACTTCATTGCCCTAGAGATAAAATGTAGTGCCCTCACCATGGTGTATGAGGCTTTTGATGATCTGAGGTTTCTGCATTTGTATCCCCTTCTCATAATCACCCCAGACTTTCATTCTAAGTGCTGTTTATAGCAACTAACTGCAGTTCGTTGAAATATCTTTGCTCTTTATTGCTTCTATGTCTTTGCAAATGTCTTCCTGTGCCTCGAAAATTTTTCATCCTTGTCATTGTTTATCTATCAATAGGACCTTTTTCTAAGTGTAGGGAAACTTCCACTTTGAGATCATGTGGGACAGACTGTTTTACTGGGTAGGGGATGAGATATCATCAGTTTATTACAACCCCCTCTGTAGCTAAGACATATGCATATAATTTAGGTTCTGTCAATCATAATTTGGCTCAGGGACTTGTGACACAAGTAGGAAGGAACAGGCATTGTCTCTAATTTTCTGACAAAGACAGCTACAGTAGAAGCTTCAAGGTCAGAGAGACTGAGTCCAAATACTCTCTACCTTAGTTAATAGTTATGTAACCTTACTCTAGCCAAATAACTTCTTTACATCAGTATATTCATCTCTAAAATTGGCTAACAATAGTTCCTACTTCAAATAATGCTTGCAAAGATTAAACATAACATACAGTATGATTGAAACAATGCCCGGCTCATGGTACCTGCTCAAAATGTTAGGTCTTATTACTATTGTTGCTGATAATAGGAATAATCATAGCAAGGAGATCAAACCAGTTAATCTTAAAGGTAATCAACCCTGACTTCACTGGAAGGACTGATGCTGAAGGTCCAATATTCTGGCTACCTGATGTGAAGAGCTGATTTATTGTAGAAGACCCTGGTGCTGGGAAAGATTAAAGGCAAGAGGAAAAGAGGGAGACAGAGGATGAGATGGTTGTATGGCATCATCGATTCAATGGACATGAGTTTGAGCAAACTCCGGGAGACAGTGAAGTACAGGGAAGCCTGGCATGCTGCAGTCCATGGGGTTTCAAAGAGTTGGACATGACTTAGCAGCTGAACAACAACAAAAGTGAAAGAAGAGTAGAAGGAGCAGGGGGAAGTGGTGGGGGAAGAAGAAGAGAAGCAATAATGGTAAACTACTTTCTGTAGCATTAATTTTTATTTTTCATGCATCTAAAAATTGTGACCAATAGCATTTCCCTCCAACTGGGTTAACCTGGGCTTAGGCTTAACATCTTACTTAGGACTTATTTTCCTCCCAGAAACTTTTTCTGAACCTACCGCTACATTAGAGACCACTGCTCTGGACTCACATTTTGTTCTTATTAGGAGCAGAACACTTACCATACTTTATCTAAATGACTGATCCTCGCCATTCTCCCCAACTAGACCGTGAACAGCACTGGCCACTCCCTCAACCTTGTATCCCTAGGGTCTAGTGTAGGCAGTACCTTGACACCTTGTAGGTGTTCAGTATACATTTGCTGGATGAATGAGCAAATCTCCTGCCACCCTCTGAGATCCTGCCATGGGAGAGTCAGCCAAGCAAGGGAATCACTGATTTCTATTCATATGCTCCAGCTCTTCCTCTGGGTTCTCTCCCTGTAACCCCATTTAAGATCATGCCAATCAACATTCATATCTACTCTGATGATCCTGAAATGTCCTTGACAATCAGTATATTTCATTGCTGAAGTGCTCCTGCCTCCCAGGTTTGGTTTAGTAGATGGAACTCTGCCCAGAGATTTGATCCCAATCAGTGCTATTGTGCTTCCCTTGAAGAGCTTTTTATTAAAGTCAGGAGGATGTAAAACAGTTCTCCAAATCTGGGAGCTGAATGTGTCATAAGAAGAAACTGGGTGATCCCCTTTGTTCTTTTTTGAGCCAGTGAACTGAGGTAACACCATGCTGTCTTCTTTTAAACAAATAGGATTACTTGCTGTTCTACTCAGATCTGGGCTGGACATATTCTTGCCTTTGTGTATGCTGTTATCTCAGTTTCCTGTGCTTCCTCACTATTTAAGGTTTAAAGCCATAATGACCTAGCAGGTCATTCAAGGCTCCCCATAAACAGCCCCATCTACCTTTCCAATATTATTTCCTACTACATCCTATTAGATCCGCTAGCCTCCAGTGATTAATCATTCATTCCTTTTTATATCTTTAGCAATAACTTATAGATTATACAGTAGGCACAGTAATGACCATCATGGCATCGCAGTCTAATGGTAGAAGTAGATATTTAACAAATAGTAATATATATATATATAAAGTAAAATTATAATCAGTCCCCTGAAAGTAAATTATAGCAGAGGCTAAGGATGGCAGGAGAATGTACAACAGACAGGCTGGATCATGAAGGGTTCTTAGAAATTAAAACACCTTCAGAAAGCCCTTTAGCAGTTTATTGAATCCAGACATTGTTCTGTGTCTTTTCTGTATCCTCAGGACTTAGCACCAGACCCAGGGTAGAGCATGTATGCAATAATGAAATATATGTGTGAATGAAAACATTGATATTGATAAAGGAAAAGTTAATCTATAGACTGTCTCATAACTCAGAGGGGTGAATCTGGCAGGTGGAACCCCTGGTCATCCAGGAACATCTGCCAAGTCAGGCAGAAGCAGCTAAGAGGTTGGGATGTGAGGTCCAAGGCCTACAATGGATGGGGAGTCACAGTAAATCAGTTATTAAATTGGGAACTCAAAGACCTCTACTCTCGACACAGAGAGCCAGAAATAGGCTCTCTAGAGACTCAATCACTATAAATGGCCTGAGGTGAAGTTGTCACTGAGAGTGCTCCTAGCCACTGCCAGAGGCAGAACTAAATGCTCCTTGGAGCAGGAAACATCACCTAGATGCTGATTATTCCTATAATTAATTATTTTAACATAACATATTCAGAACTCAGGAAAAGATAACCTGAAGGAAATCTTTCTTGGATAAGCTAAGTTTTATCTCTCACTGTTTTGTCCATGGAGCGTCTCTTTACATGGGGACTGTTAAAGGAATTTAAGGAGGAGACTGAAATTTGGGGTGCATTTTCTAGAGAGAAAACTCTGAAAGTGGGTTTATGAAACCCACTATATGAAAGTGGGTTTAGTGTTCAGTTATTATTTATCTTAGTCCACTTCCACTTAACCATTTGGCTAGCTAATCAACTTGGATAATTAAATGCTGTTCTTCCTCTTTCTGACTTAAAAATATGTACATCCTGAAAGTTGATAGTGAAGTTTTATTCAGTGGGAAATTTTAGGACTTCAAGCTTTGTAAGCAGCATATCAAGTAACCCTGACAGAAATGCTTTGAGGAGGTGAGGGTGGTAGGGGGGAGTCAGGTGATACAGAAGTTTTGCAACAAAAAGCAGGTAGTCTGAATGTCAAAAGATTATTGTTAATTAGAGGAAAACCAGATATCTCAAGTTATGAAATTTAGTGCTTTTCTATGTATGAGAAGATGCGAGAGTCTGGGCTCACTGAAATCATTCCTTCGATAGGCACCTCACCTATCTGGGGCCAGTATCCTTTGTCTTCATATCCTGAGCTTCCTCAGGGCTCACCATGGGGAGTGGCTGCAGTCTGACTGCTGCAAGTGTTCTTTCCTGGCAAGTATTCTTTCCTTCCTGAGTTTCCTCATGGCTTACCAGCTCACCATCAGCAGTGGATGCAGTCACTGATGACTTGTGACATCCTTTGTTTACTGATGTGGCAGGAAATATTCCATTTCCCACTCTCCATAGTAAAGCATTGTAATGGATTCTACAGCATACTTGTGGCCAGTAGGCAGTACTCTGGTACTCAATTGTACTTCTGCTCCAATCACTGACATATATGTTTGCAGAGTCACTGGTGTTAGTTACCAAATTCCTTATACCATTGGAATTCTCACTGTGTGTGTGTGCTAAGTTGCTTCAGTCATGTCTGACTCTTTGTGATGCTATGGACTGTAGCCCACCAGGCTCCTCTGTCCATGGGATTTTCCAGGCAAGAATACTGTAATGGGTTGCCATGCCCTCCTCCAGGGGATCTTCCCAACCCAGGGATGGAACCCACGTCTCTAAATGTCACCTGCATTGGCAGTGCGTTTTTCCACTAGCACCACCTGGGAAGCCCAGAGTTCTCACTCAGTTCAGTTCAGTTCAGTTGCTCAGTCGTGTCCGACTCTTTGCGACCCCATGAATCACAGCACGCCAGGCCTCCCTTCCATGAAGTGATGGGACCAGATGCCATGATCTTCGTTTTCTGAATGTTGAGCTTTAAGCCAACTTTTCCACTCTCCTCTAGATATATAATTTGAGTAAATATAATGCAAGCTAATAAAATATTAGAGGCTTCCCTGTTTGATCAGTGGTAAAGAATCCACCTGTAATGCAGGAGACCCAGGTTTGATCCCTGGTCCATGAAGATCCCCTGGAGAAGGAAATGGTAACCTGCTCTAGTATTATTGCCTAGGAAATTCCTTGGACAGAGGAAGGAGTCTGTCAGGGTATAATCCTTGGGGTCACAAAAGAGGCAGACATGACTCAGCAACTAAGCGACAAGAACAATAAAATAATACTTAAAAAGAAAGATAGCTTTTGTTTCAATGAAAGTATGTTGAATGCTTTAGAAAAACTCAGTAAAGGCATATACTAAAGAATTAGCATCAAATAAGGTGTGAACAAGAAAAGTATAGTGATTGTGGAAAAGTGCAACATTTCAGAAGGATTCCATATTTAGAATATTTTTTCTTATTTTAAAGACTTTAAAGATACTTGCTGTCATAGAAATTGTGTCCTAGCTTCCAATGGAATTGTGATAAGGGAAAGATTGGCATGTCAAAAAGTATTTATTAAGTATGTGCATGCTAAGTTTCTTAGTTGTGTCCAGCTCTTTGCCATCCTATGGACTGTAGCCCACCAGGCTTCTCTGTCCATGCAATTCTCAGGCAAGAGTACTGGAGTGGGTTGCCATGCCCTCCTCCAGGGGATCTTCCTGACCCAGGGATCAAACCTTTGTCTCCAGCATCTCCTGTTACTATTATTAATCAATAACATGGGGTCAAATAAAATTATTTCCATATTATTAGTATGACATGTAAGATTATATCATAATATATTGTATTTATTACAGTAGCAATATTATATGATTTTTGTTGTTGTTCAGTTGTGATCAACTCTGCAACCCCATGAATGGCAGCATACCAGGTTTTCCTGTCATTCACTATCTCCCAAAGTTTGCTCAAAATCATGTCAGTTTATGATTAATATTATGTTACTATTTATACATATTATTAAAGAATGCAAAAACATTTTATTTTAATATTAATAACAATGGAAAAATAATGAGTTATATATTCAGTTTTTTTAGCTATTACATATAGCTAAGGAAACAGTCTGTATCCTTAATGACTAGCCCAAGGCTTTTAAAGAATAGGTACTCCAGACTACATAATGAATGAATAAATCAGTGTATAATCTTTCAGTTTCATAATCATTTTTCTCAGGTATCACTCAAATTTGTCAACATTAGTTGAAAAATGTGAATCCTACAAATCAACACAATAATTGTTGGTGTGCTCTCACTAGCAATAGCCCCATTTTGTCACGGAACTGACTCTTATGGGGTTTATCATCCAATAAGCCGATGCATCTATTATTGGTTTTTATAACCTCTGTATACAACTGCAAGCATTTATAGAATGCCTTCTGTGGGTCAGGTGTTGGCCTAGTCACCTCTATGAAATGCCACTTTATTATCATCTTTTCTTAAGTTGCTTGAGTTATTCTGGATTCTTGAGTGTATCATTTAAAATAATAGCTATTTATACTGGCTGTTTGTCACCTGCAAATTTGACAAGCATGTTGCCATGTAATTATTCAAGCCATTGAGGGAATATATTGAATAAATTTGAGCCAAATAAAGAAGATAGTAAAAACCATTGAAATATTTCTTCTAGGTTGTCATTCCTAAGGAAATTCTCATTCTCATTCAGCTGGGGCTGAATATGGAACAAATCTGACAAGGTAGAATTTCAGATAACTGGTATGATTTAGGGATGATTTGGGTGGCTTTTGTAATGTTTGAGGCTATACAATAAAACAAGCATGAAGTTTCTGTCCCAAAGGAGAAAAGGTCAATGCCTAAGGGACATCCAAAAGAAAAGTAGTTAGGGATATTACCAATACGGGGAGAAGAAACCAGGGGAAGTCATAGTTAGGTTCATAGAGATAGAAGGTAAACTTTTAGGAGTTCCAGAGGGAATCATATGACCTTGACAGATTTTTTAGACCATCCTGTACCATTGTGCCAACTACCCTTAATGGGAATAAAACTGAATGGTGATAGGTTGACATCAATCTATCATCCCTCCTTTATTCTGGCAAAACTTGTTGGGTCCTTACTTTATCCCAGTTAGTGGAAAAGAGTGTGAATCACTTGGAAGAGTAGGGTTCCTTGACCTCCAAACCAAGGAAGAGACAACCAGCCGTTCTATCAATACCTTTCTAGAACTGAAGATGAAGAAAGAGAATTGGCACTTCCTGGTCAAATGGTTAAAGGGCTTTTCTGATCCTCTCATCTGGCACCTGGTCCAAATTTCCCCTGTTCTCAGATTTTGATCCTTTTGCTTGTTTTTCTTCAGTAGCAGAAGCTTCTCTGTCTTTATAGGAGAATGCAGAGCTCTCATTGTCTTAAATCTAGGATATAGGGAAAAGGTGAATGTGGGGAAGGTTCTAAACTGCATTAGTTCAACAAATATTTATTGACTACTATGTTCCAAGTACACTTTTACATGTTTGAAGTATATCAATGAGAAAATGAACAAAGGACTTTGTCTTCATGGAGTTACTGTTCTAGTAGAGAGAAATAGATAATAAACATTAAAACCAACCAACAAGTAAATTAGGTAAATTATGAGATCATAATTACAATGAAAAAAGGAAAATAGAAGTGTAAGAGATGAGAGTTTCATGGAGTGGGTAGACAGATTGTTGTATTAAGCAAACTGTTCAAGGAGAAGCTCCAGGAGAAGGTGAAATTTGAGTAAATTTTTGACAGAAGTGAGAATTGAATCACATGGTTATTGGGGGAGAATTCCAGGCAGAAGGAATAGAATTCCAGGTAGACTCTGAGCTGGGAGTGAGCCCAGCATCTTTGAGAAACAGCAAGGAGCAGGGTCACAAATGGGGGAGTAGTAAAGGACAGGGAATTAATGGAAAACTAGGTAATGGTGGGTTTGGTAAGCATTGAGTGACTTTGGCTTTTACTCTGAGTGAAATTGAGAGCTATTGGCAGGTTTTGAAGAATGCAATGAAATGATCTTGAAATTTTAAGTGAATCACTGTGGCGCTTTTCCTGAGAACATATTGCAGGGAAACAAGGTTAGATGTAGGAAGATCTATTAGGAAGTTGTTGCACGAGTTCAGGGGAAAGTTTCAGTACTTTGGCCTGAAATAGTAGCAGTAACATGAACCAATCAGATTCTAGATGTATTCTGAAAATAGATCTAATAGAATTTCCTGGCAGACTGTGTATGCAAAGAAGAAAGAAAGGAGTCAAGAATGATTCCAAGATTTTTAGCCTCAGCAACTGGAAGGAGCAAGTTGCTAGAAATTGAGATGGAAAAGACTGTGGATGGAGAGAGTTTCAGAGGGAAAACAGAGTTTAATTTTGGACTTAATCTCCACTAGACATGAAAATGCAGATGTCGAGTAAGAAGTTGGATATATGAATCTGGACTTCAGCAGAGAGGTTTGAGCTAGAGATAATACTTTGAGATGTCAAAATATAGATGGAATTTCAAACCAGGAAATTGGATGAGTTCTGTAGAGTAGTGAGTGTAAATAAAAGAAGACAATGAAGGAGTTGCTTCTGGGTTACCTCAATATTTAGACAAGGGGAAATGAGTGAAGAAGAGTGACAAAGAGTGGCCAGGGAGGTTGCTGTCCTGAAAACTAATAGGAGCTTGTAGTGCATAGGGAGTGTTGCTGATACACCAATAAAGATGAAGATGGAGAATGGAAACTTTAATAATGTGGAGGTGATTGGAGATCTTGTTGAGCACAGTGTCTATTACGCAGAGTTGGCTTTTCTGTTTAATCCTGCAGCAGTTTTCTCCTGGTGAGAGGGGCGACACTGCAACCTGCTTTTGTCTCTTGTACTTTATTTCTGAGTGGGATTCCTGGAAGGACTTATAATTGGAGTGGAATCATTTGCCTTCTCCGATCTATGCTTCTGAAGCTACAGAACTGCCCAGTCCTCAAAGATATTATTTCTCTGATTCTTGACAATGGACTGCACTGAATGGACATACCACTCTTTGCATGTAGCCCCTGATGCTGCTAGTTCCATTCTACATTTTTCTATTTTCAAAGACTCTTCCCTCTCATTGCTGTCTCTCTTCATTCCCAGGAAAACAAGGTCCATTGACCTAGTAGTTATGGTAGCAAAGAGTTCAGTTCAGTCGCTCAGTTGTGTCCGACTCTTTGCGACCCCATGAATCGCAGCACGCCAGGCCTCCCTGTTCAT